>CM077835.1:12173048-12773048 GCA_039720395.1 Liquidambar formosana
TTCCATAACCCCCAAGTCCCCCAATCAAGTTTCTAGCGCCCATTAGTTACAATTCAATTCTAACCTCCCTAGACCTACCTATAGGATTTGGATTTTCTTTGTTCTACTACCCACCTTAAAATCAATATTACCCACGTCAACCTGAGCACAGAGATTATGATGACTTTGAGCCTCACCGTCACTCAATATGGGAGTGAGCCATAAGTTAAAGGCATGTGGAATGTATTTTATTCTTCAAGTCTTCTTTTTCTACATTCTTAGTTTATTTTATTGAATCTTTGGGATGATTTTGATTTATATGACTTACATTGTATATCTAAGACTTAAATATTGAGTTTCTTATTACTTACACAGTGCGCTGCTACCTGTTTTGATGCTTTTAAACCATTTTATAATGTTCTAGATCATTTGTTTTACTTGTTTCATGCTTCCAATGTGATTGCTGTATTTTTTTTAGATTTTTCCATGATTTTTTCAGATTTTTTTTTAGCTTTCTTTCATATGTAATGTTGTGCTCACCCGAGACGTGACGAGATTTCTACGACCGTGATGACCGTGACGGTGTCCGTGACTGTGACTTTGAACCATGAATCTACCCCTTCCACCATTACAGTGAATAGCAGAAGCAAAGTCGGAAATAGTGCCTCTTTTTCTACACAGAATTGTTTCGATCATTTCTCATATCATTGCCTTGCAAAGAATTGGATGGTCTTGGAATAACCAAGACATGAAAGAGTTGGATGGTCTTTCTTCATTAGACAGTGGTTTTTGTGTAGCAGCAAGAGTGTCACATATCGTCTTGAATGACATAAGGAACTCACCTAAGGATACAATATCCCTCTTAGGCATCTGACACTTCAATTGTAGTTCTCATTCCTTCGTTGCTTGAAGATAGGATTCTTCTAGGCAAATCCGTACTTGTCGTGGAGTGTTCAAACCAACAACATAACTAAGCGCTTCCTCAAAAAGTGTCAGTGATCCAGCTATGCAGGAATACATAATTATGTTTCCATTCTTAAAATTTTGGATGATGATCTGTTTTCGTCCCTGTAAGCTGTCCCATCTTAGTCCAAAGGGCCCCCACCGCTTGTTGCAAGGAAACAACTCTCCCTATTTTCTATAGGCACCACCAACAAAAAAGGAGGCACCCAAAGATGGATTATCGAACATCCATGCATCATCAACCCGATCTCTTCACTTCCGCAAACTGAGTATGCTCGTGTCGCGCCTCCCCTGTCTTCCTCTCCTCATTATCTTCTTGAACAAGAAGAATTTTTGTTGTGCACCTGTGTAAGATTTGCTTTTTATTCCTAATAGTCCTACACCCGAGTAGTTGTGGAGCACTCATTGAATTTCGTTCTATTGTTCCCATGATTTTGAATGAAGTAATTCGCTCATTGGTCTTACAATTCCTCGCATAAACACCGTATATTCCGTTCTTTTTCTTTTCATCGTTGAAGAGACCTATGGGCTATGGGTCACTGCTAACCGCTTCTGGTCCCAAAAATTCCGTTCTAGAGTTCTTGAGAAAGTTGGGAGAGGATGAATTTGTCCAGAAACCCCTCCTCTAACCTTTTATCAAGATTACAAGTGATTTAATCGAAAAAAGGCGCATATGTGGAAAGGGGGTGACTATAAGGTTTGGAACCCTGGTATCTTTCTGAAGAGCTCCCCTACATAGTCAAAACCTCTTTATCAAATTTTGTCATCATCATTGGTTCAAGTGCATCCTTAGTGAGATGATCCATAAGTCTAAGACTTTAAATCAAAGGAAAATTTTGCATCCACCATATGAGATAGTTGGTGGCATTAAGCTTAATTGAAACTATTGCAATTAGGTGATGAAAATTAGTGATAGTGAGAGAAAAGGACATTGATGATCCAGCCATTCGTGTGTGTATCGAGAGCTTAGGGATCTGATACCATGAAGAATTTCTTCATCTAGGATTTAAGATAAACGAAGAAACTTTCACACTAACATATGAAGCTCTTCTCCAAACTTTTATTATATATATATGAGAACTGTTTACATTCAAATTACAAAATAAGGAGAACACTAAAAAATATGGAGGACTGCCAAAGAAAGCGAAAATATTTTCCTAAACTAAAAAAAATACTCCTAGAATCAATCAAGGCCAAGATCTCGGTAGAATAGCTAGACTCTTAACAGCTAGAATCCCTCCCTTAACAGCTAGGATCCTTCCTTTAATGGTTGGGATCTTTTCCTCATCAAATTATCTCTTCTGCTATCATATAAAAGGTGCAGAAATTACAATTAGATAAGAACAAATATTAATTTTGTTGGATTCTTTAGCAGTATCTGTTTATCAAAGATATATTAGCATTGAAAATGTGTTTCAATCAAAATCTCAATTTTTTCAACATAACAGACGCACCCCCTACCTCCTTTGTGCTCCCTTCCATGCCTCCTCCATATAATTAGGCCACATCATCATAAAAAAGTTATTGGGACACGCCAAATAGTAGGTCCTACTAAATACATCACACCATATACAAATCAGCTCTATTGAATGATCTTATACATTTGATTGATTTGACTTTTAATCAAATTCTTTGAACAATATCGAGACTTCTAATGAAGTCTTGAAAATAAAAAAAGTTTCAATCTAATGGCCATCATTTAAATAAGCTGATCTTATAAGAACATGACACTCTAAGCGGGACTCCTTGGTGGGTACCACAAAATTTTTATAATTATGACATGGCCCAATCATACAAAGGAGGCATGGAAGAAAGCATGATTAAGGAGGCAAAGAATCTCCATTTATATAACACATGTACGCACGAGCACACAGACAGACCTCATAAAAACAAAATCTACCCAAATTTAAACTAATAGTGACCAACAAGAATATGGCAACACAAAATGAGCACACACACAAGAAAGGCCTTGGAAAGCATAACAAAAGGAAAATAAGGTACCCTCTGTTCGCGCATTTGTCTTTTGAGTCTTGGTAAAAACAGCTTTTTCAAAAGCTTCCTTTGCATTATGTGTTGGCCAGTCATCAGAATAATACTTAACAGCTACACGTTTCCCTTCAGAATCGAGGAGAAGGATGTTTCTTATGGAAGGGCATGACTCCTGTGAACAAAATAAATATATAAGTACCAAACTAGACAAGTTTGTATATAAATAAATGAAGGAAATCAATATTATGAAAACTCGTAAGATATATACAATGTTTACCATCTTTATAATAAAATAAAAAAATAGTGATATTTTTTAAATCTTTAGCTTCAATACTTAAGTCTCATTTTCAATCAAAAGTAAAAAATTACAACAAAGTGGCAGTGAAACAAAAATGAGGGGGGAAAGGCAACTGGTAATTCAACTCTCAAAAATTGCGCCATTTCATTTTTTTTTTTTTTTTTTTAAATCTGTCCAGCCATTGATTGACTAGAGGAAAGGTAGAACGTTTCAGCAATATGCTAGCTTCTTTGCAATCATTTCCTTTCCAACCAATACTGACCTCTATTTAATTAAATTAAAAAATGCACAAACTGGGCATATTGGGCTCCCATATATAAATATACACGCATGCACCCTATCATGTGTGAGCATATATAGATAGACACAAATATCCTACTTTTCAGAAAAAAAAAAAATAAGTTCATAACAAACTAGGTTACTTCCCATTATTTTCTTTTCAACCAATACCAGGTTTTATTGGGATGAAATAAAAATGCTGCAAAAAGGGGGGATGGAGGGGGGGCAACAATTAAGCAAAGTGATAACTGATAACCATTTTTTCTTTTTCTTTTTCTTTTCATCTTTTCCTTATAAGAGCTAACTCTCAAACACCCGTTAGTTTCAACAGAAAATCTTCCCTGAAAATATTAATTGATTTAGTAAGAACATTAACTACAGGTATTAAAATTGATTCAACAAAATTCCCCCGGTAAAAAAATTTTCCAAATAATTTTCCTTGGAAACAAACAAAACAACGAACATTAAAATAGGGTAGATCTACCATCATATAATTTCTTAAAACACACTTGGATCTGATTCCAATGATCACAAAACAATAGAAACCCAACAAACCAAAACTCAAACATGCATCAACGAGTCCAGATCTACACAACAGACATCATCAACTAAGCTGAATCAATGAGAAGTTTTGAAAAACACATTGAAAACATTTACACATAAACCAAATGCATCAACTGAACACTACAATTTGTGCAACAAATCAGAGAAATCAAGTAAAAACATAATGGAAAAGTGTGTGTGTGTGTGTGTGTGTGTGTGTGTGTATTAGCAGATGAATGTGTCTCTGCAGAGGCAAATAGAGAGAGAGAAAGCGAAGCAAAAACATAAAAATAGTTGATTTTTAGAGAGAGAAAGTGAGAGAATTCAGGAGAAATCTAACCATGTTGATGTGTTCGAAGACTCTGCGCGGATCGGTCGATGTTCGAAGAGTGATGGACAAAATGTGAGAATTGTCTCCGACCCCCCGACCATATATAAAACGAGCATTCATAACCTTTGAATGCTTGTATGTTTACGTATTCTTATTTTGTACCACATTTCTTGCTTGATTTGTATATTGTCCATTACATTCCAAGCTATTTTCACAAACACTCTGATATACTTTTGCATTCGCCTTGACAAACACCCTAAAATGTTTTGTAAATATTTTTAACAATATATATATATATATATATATATACACATGCATGGATGTTTAGGTTGGTCCGGACTAATATACCAATATATTAGTCCCAGCCCATCCCACTTTTATTTTCACTATTTGATACACACGTGCGTTGCACGTGAATATTTTTGAATTATAAAATAAATATTTCGTCAATGGTATACGAATATATGCTAAAGTGGACCATATAAATTGTCTTTTAAAGAAGAGATTTTTGTGATGGGAAAAAAAAAAATCAATTTCAAAACTAATAAATTAATTAAATGTGTCATCAATAACTTAAATAAATATAAAAAATATATGTAAATTTCAGTTGTACACTTGCCTATCAAAAAGATATTTCTCATGGCTCTGTCGGTGTATATATATATATGTGTGTGTGTGTGTGTGTGTGTGTGTGTTTATTTTTGTAAGGAAAAAGCTAAATAGTTTAACCCTTTTTTTTTAACTTGTTTGGCAACTAACCTAGTTATGTACTTATTTCAAAGAGTAATAATTTTTTAAAAAAATTATTTCATAAATAAATTGAACAAATAACATCGTGTTTAAATTCAAAAAATAAGAAATAAATTAAAATAAATGTCATCCAACTCATTGAAAATATTATTCTATGAGTGGGGAAGTTGGGTTTTTTTTATAAAAATTTTTTATAATATAAAAAATTAAATGAAATTATGATAAGTATACTTATTTTTAAAATTTTCTCAATGAAAAATGTGCTTACTAAAACATGGGAATCCTCTTGGGTTGTCATTTGTTGAGATAATGCTCTATTGACCAGATAAGGTAGAATTTTTAACATCGTTACATATAGGATTTGATGGATTCTGGAAGGTAGAACAATGAAGGATTTCCCTACTGTCGTCAGACTATGTATCACATGTAGGAGTTTGGAAAGGAGAGAATACATACGTACTGTTATGTATTTTATGATTTGAGAAGGGTTGTTGTAGGGTGTATTTATAGACACCCAAAAGGTATCTATTGTGACCATTGAGATGATCTCAATGGTCATTAGACACCTATGATGACTCATGACCTCTTCTCAACAGTCATACCTATTCAATCACCAATGGGGTGTGATGGTTCATTCTTTACAATGAACCATCATACACCCTATCTTTTCTCCTACATGGGAAATTGGGATTCTCTCTCCTGGAAGTTATAATCCTAAAGCAAATAATACGGTGTACTGATGTACACCGTATCTCATGTGTTGTCATAATGAAATTCTTCAATCTCCCACTTGACAAATATGAGATAACATAATAACTTCCTCTAGTTAGTTACCACGATTGAATATCCTTCAGAATTCTTTAATTGGGCACTAACTTTTATCTGAATTTTCTTCAGATCGACGTCAGATAATGGTATGACCATACGTGCGCACGCTTTTACCATTCTTTTCTGACCGCGTCTATTTCCCAATATATCAATTTCTTGATATGTTATAGACGACTTCTATTCACTCTTTTTCAAGTGAATTGCACCAATATACCGTAACAGGGAACCATAGTTCACCACCCCAGTTACTATTGGCGACTTCAGCCAAACACAAATAGTGTTGACCTGCGCTCGATTTTTAGATCAAGTACTTCCTTCTAGGCCATCGCAAAGGTTTTCCTTGATTCAATTTATCAGCGACTTTAACACTATGCGCCTAAGTGTTATGCAGAATCAATTAGATGTTTATTGTGAACTTTACATCCTCAATCGTTCTCGTCATAACCTCGTTACCTCGCTAGTGTCCTCTATCTTATTTTTTACCAACATTTTTCCCATAAATAGATAGAGTCGCATCATCTTGTTCTTCTCAGGCGTCCCCGAGATTCAACCAATGATGCATTATACTGCATGCTTTTCTACAACACCTAGGTGTTTCTTAATCCCATTGTAGCCACATGCTCTCTGAATTTTTCTAAAGATAATCCCTTGGTCATGGGATCAGCCACCATCCTTTCAGAGGGTATATATTCGATTTTGATTTCTCCCCTCTCTACTATATCTTGTATATAGTGATAGCCCACGTCAATATGTTTTCCTTTTGAGCTATTTGCTCCACTTTTTATCAAAGCGATGGCAGACTGATTATCACAATACACATTGACTGGTCTATTTGGTATACCTAATTTCAAATTATCCATAAAACGCTTTATCCAAACTGCAGTACTTGCTGCGGTGCTACATGCTATGTATTCAGATTCCATAGTGAATTTTGCAACACAACCTTGTTTCTTACTTAACCAAGAAACAGCGGTTCCGCCTACCATAAATATGTAGCCACTAGTAGACTTTCTATCATCTATATCACCTGCAAAATCTGCATCACTGTAGCCTACAATCTCTAGATCTTTTAAACCAAAACAAAGTTTCATACCTTTAGTTCCTTGTAAATATCTGAATATCCTCTTTACTGCTTGCCAATGTGTCTTTCCTGGATTGGCTTGATATCTGCTTACCAATCCAACTGCATGACATATGTCAGGCCTTGTGCTTGTCATAGCATACATGAGACTGCCCACAGCCTGGGCATAGGGGATTTGTATCATGTCTTTTTGTTCTTCCTCATTTTGTGGACACATAGACTTGCTTAGGCTTAAGCCTTTGCAAACAGGTGTACTTATTGGTTTACATTTTTCCATGTTAAACCTTTTAAGTACTTTTTCTAGATATTTTTCTTGATCTAGATATAATAATCTTGAATTCCTATGTCTAGAAATTTTAATTCCTAATACATAGGAAGCTTCTCCCATATCTTTCATTTCAAATCTAGATCCTAGGTATTTCTTTGTTTTGTTCATTATATCCATATCATTTCCTGCTAGTAATATATCATCAACATATAATGATAATATTGCTAACTTTTCTTTGGATTTTAATATATATACACAGTGATCTAGTGGACTCATTTCATATCCTAATCCAAGGATAGCTTGGTGGAACTTCAAATACCATTGTCTTGAAGATTGTTTGAGTCCATATAAAGATCTTTTTAGTTTACAGACTTTATTCTCATGTCCCTCTGTTTGAAAACCTTCAGGTTGATTCATATAGATGTCTTCCTTTAATTCCCCATTGAGGAATGCAGTTTTGACATCCATCTGATGTAGCTCTAGATCTAATCTAGCCACAATTGACATGAGAATTCTAATTGATGTAAATTTTGCCACAGGTGAATATGTATCTACAAAGTCTATACCGGGTTTTTGTGTGTAACCCTTTGCCACTAATCTTGCTTTATATTTATCCAAAGTTCCATCTGCTTTTAATTTCTTTTTGAGAACCCACTTGCATCCAATTGATTTTCTACCCTTTGGTAGATCAACAAGTTCCCATACTCCATTATTTTCTATAGAGTCTAGTTCCTCTTTCATAGCCTTGTGCCATTCCTTGCTATCATCCATTTTCATGGCTTCAGAGAAACTTTTAGGGTCTTCACTTAGATCTTCTATATCTTCTATACTGAAGACATAATAATTTTTCAATTTTACAGATGGTTCCCTTGGTCTTTTCCTCCCACTATTCTGAATATTTGAAGAAGGTTTATTAATTTCCTCACTATTAATCATTTCTTGATTAATAGGGGAATTTTCTTGTAAAGTGGGCATCTCTTGATCTTCATCTAAAAGTTTTATATTTTCCAAAGGTGTCACCACGTTAGTGGTTTCCATAAAATGGGCATCCCTACTTTCAATTAATCCCTTTTCTGAATGGAAAAACCGATATCCACTACCATTATCAGGATATCCAATAAAACGACATTCCCATGTCTTATTACTTAATTTATTTCTAAGAGGTTTTGGTATCAACACATGCGCCTTACATCCCCAAACTCTTAAGTTTGAAATGTCAGGTTTATGACCAGTCCATAACTCATAAGGTGTTAAGGGTTTGGCTTTTGTTTTAACTCTATTCAGAATATATGTTGCAGTTGACAGGGCTTCACCCCAAAAATGTAAAGGTAAATCAGCATATGCCATCATGGATCTTGTCATATCCATTAGAGTTCTATTTCTTCTTTCTGCAATTCCATTTTGTTCTGGAGTATATGGCATAGTGTAAATATGCCTTATTCCATAGTTTTTGCAGAATTCATCAAAAGCTTCATATTCCCCTCCTCTATCATTATTTAAGGCTTTTATGGGTCTACCTAATTGAGTTTCTACTTCAATTTTAAATTCTTTAAATTTGTCGATAGCATCTGACTTATATTTTATTAAATAGATATACCCATACCTTGAATAATCATCAGTAAATGTTATAAAGTATTCCATTCCTCTATGTGTTTTTGTTCTTAAAGGTCCACATATGTCTGAGTGTACTACGTCAAGTAAATCCGATGATTTCCAATTTTTAGAAAAAGGTTTCTTAGTTAGTTTACCTTTTATACATGGTTCACATGTATCATATTCAATCGGATTTATTTTAGGTAGTAATCCCATTTGGCACATTCTTGCCATTTTTGCTTTATTTATGTGTCCTAATCTTAAATGCCATAAATAAGAATCATCAATTATAGTAGAGATATTAATATAATCGAAAAATGGAATATCCTTTATTGAGTACATATCATTAATTCTTACACCTTTTAGAAGGATACGTCCATCCTTTCCAATAGTTACATGACCATATTTAAATCGAACCTCAAACCCCTTTTTTTCAAGTACAGACACAGAAATCAGATTTCTCCGAATATTCGGAGAATACAATACATTTTGAAGTATTAAATTTGATTCTTTATAAGAAATTTTACAATTACCTTCGCCTAGTACATCTATATATGTATCGTTTCCCATGTAGAGTCGGTGCTCTCCTTGTGCCTTCTCTTTGTAAGTTGTGAAGATATTTCTGTTCTTTGTAACATGTCTTGTAGCTCCTGAATCGATCCACCAATGATCTTCCGCTTCTTGTGATACCATTGCTTCAGAGACTGTCATGACCATATCTTTTTTATCATTGATTTTCTTTTTCTTTGGTCTTCGACAATCGATTTGGAAATGACCTTTCTTACCACAATTAAAACAAGTTTTATCTTTCTTTGACTTGGACACTTTGGAATTTGATTTCTTGCCTCTTGGTTTCCAAGAGTTTTTCTTTGATTGTTGTTTTGAAGTTTCCTCTGCTAACATCAAGTTTCCACGTCCTTTTTCTTTCTTTCTTCTATTCATTCTTTCCTCTTCAAGAGCCAATAGTGCAGGTAATGTGTTCATGGACAATTTTCCTTGTCCATAAGTTATTGAAGTCACTACATGATCCCATGATTTTGGAAGACTATTAAGGATAGTGGATACTTGCATTTTGTCAGAAATTGAATGCCCAGCGATAGATAGATCTTTTGCTATGATTTCCATCTTTAGCACATGATCCCCTATGCTATCATTTTCGGACATTTGAAGTCCTGTATACTTATCTAATAATAATTGTATATAGGTATCGGATTTTGGTCCATATTTGTCCTCAAGAGCATTCATAATTTCTTTTGCAGACTTAAAATCTTCATAGAGAGGAATTAAATCATCTTGCATATGATTTAAGATGGATGCTCTTGCAAGCATATCATCTTCCTCCCACTTTTCTTTTAATTTCAAAGTGTTTGGGTCATTTGAAATTTCTATTGGTTTTTCTTTTGTGAGAACATATAGGGTCTTTTCATGTATTAAGAGAAATGAAATTCTCCTTTTCCAAAAGTTTTTCTATTTTAACTGTGTCAAACATAGCCTTTGCCATAAAAAAAAAAAAAAACAAATATAATATCTAATTGTGTATTACAGAAATTGTGTAAAAAAAAAAATAAATGTGTAAATAATAATGTGTAAATAATAATGTGTTTCTAAGTAAATAAAATTTTAATTACTAGAATTACTAGAACAAGCCTGAATTAACTCTCCCTCGGAAGGCAATTTTGGCTTTTGACCACCAATTTCTTCTTGTAATACACTTTGTACAACCTGCTCAGAAGTGACTTTTGCTACGTCCAAAAATTGATTTTGATCCCACGGTTGCGTCCGGGACGCGAAATTTTGTTGGGGTACCAAATTTGGTGCAAATCCGGGCTCGTTTGGACCTCTAATTGGGCTTAAACCCAATGTATCAGCAATCTGGGTCGGTTTTGAACAAAACCGAGAAAAACGGGCCGGATCCGGGCCAATTGGGCCGAACCGGGCCCAATTTGGATCGTAGAAGCGGGCTGGGCCGAGAGAGGTTGATGGGCAGGCGGGTCGAAACGGCGGGTCAAAGACGGGCGGGTCAAAAACACGCACGGGCGGGTCAAAGACGGGTCGCGGAGCGGCGGGCCAAAATGGCCTGATGCCTGGCGCGTGCAGGCGCGTGAAGCGCGGGCCGTGCGCGTATGGGCGCGTGGCACGCGGGGCTGGCGCGTGACGGCGCGTGGCACGCGGGGCTGGCGCGTGGCGGCGCGTGAAGACTCTCTTGTGCGCGTGGCGGCGCGTGGACACTCCTCGGGGCGCGTGTGGGCGCGTGAAGGGCCTGAACTGGGTTATTTTGCGATCCGGAAATGATTCGGGTTCGGTCCGACGGAAGACTTCTCCACTGTTCGTGATTTTCTGCAAAAAACCAGTGTTTTTGACGTTTTTCTGCAAAAAAGACTTCTGTAAATCATCCAAATTGAGATTTTTCTCAGAATCACTGTCTGAAATCTCAATAATTACGTTCTTCCCTTTATTAGAACTCTGAATTTCTTCAAAAATTTTGGAAGAATTTGAAGATTTTCTTAAACCTTCTTGAATTTGAGCCTTCTTTTTCTCGTTGTATTCACTTTCAATGATTTTCAAATCTCTTGCATCCGTACCACTAATAATCACCGTCAATGGGCAGGCTTGAGGATTAACAACATTCAAATGATGATTGTAAAAACGAATCGTTGTGTCTACACTTGAAATTTCTTTATCAAGAACACAACGAATATCGTCCAACAATCCTCTTGAATGGTTAACCCTTAATTTCTCTGCGTATTCCCTCGCATTACCAACTCTCTTCATCAACATGTGAACCTGGCTCTGATACCACTGATGGATTCTGGAAGGTAGAACAATGAAGGATTTCCCTACTGTCGTCAGACTATGTATCACATGTAGGAGTTTGGAAAGGAGAGAATACATACGTACTGTTATGTATTTTATGATTTGAGAAGGGTTGTTGTAGGGTGTATTTATAGACACCCAAAAGGTATCTATTGTGACCATTGAGATGATCTCAATGGTCATTAGACACCGATGATGACTCATGACCTCTTCTCAACAGTCATACCTATTCAATCACCAATGGGGTGTGATGGTTCATTCTTTACAATGAACCATCATACACCCTATCTTTTCTCCTACATGGGAAATTGGGATTCTCTCTCCTGGAAGTTATAATCCTAAAGTAAATAATACGGTGTACTGATGTACACCGTATCTCATGTGTTGTCATAATGAAATTCTTCAGGATTTGGTTTTCTTAATGCCAGTTTTTGATAGTCTAAGAACTTCATTCGGTTTTATTATATTATATTTTAATAAAAGGTTCTATGTGAGAAAACAAACCAACTCCAAAAATAAATAATTAAATAAAAAGAAAGGTATCCTCATAAAATATTTGTGAATCACGATTTATCAAAAACTTACACCAAAAAAATAAAATAAAAAAATACTCAAAAAGTAATAATATCTAACAGAACTAAAATAGAACCTTACTACATTTGCAAGGAATCTTGTAGGTAGGGCATTCAGTAAGAATAGATGTAGCAGAACCAAAGTTACAAAAATATATGAAGTACTTGACCCATATGGAAAACAATATTTTCTATAGTAATTAGAACAAACCCTAAAACCCTATATTTCGGAAAAAAAAAGAAGATGTGGGCCCTATTAAAATAGGTTGAAACTACTGTTAATGGAGAAAGTAGAATTTAGAATCCCATTGTTAATGAATAGATGATATATGTTATGAAATAGAGTTAACTTACAATTCTGGGTTTTATTTATTTATACAAATTATAGTTTCCTTAGAATTCCTATTTATATATATGTTTTATATTTCTATATTTCCTATATATGTAGAAGGGTAATTGTGCATTTAAAATTTAAAATAAGGGTATATTAGTCAATCAAAAGTTTTTCTCACATTCAACTTTTTATAGGTAATATATCTATATATATATATGGGTACACATGCATTGCACATGAATATTATTTAAATAAAAAAATTTATAAATTATATATATATATATATATATATATATATATATATATATATATATATATATATATATATATATATATATATATATATATATATATATATATATATATATATATATTGAGCATGAAAATCTAATTATTTGTTACTTTTATGTTAAATTAATTTATTAAAATAAACGCTCAACACAATAGGTCAAAATTCCTTCAATTGTTAGGAGTTATGGTAGGAATAAAAAATTAGCTAGAACACATGCATAGTAGTGGAGGCTGTATAGAATTTATGAAGCGAACATAAATTGTGTTATCTTTTTTCCTTCTTTTTTGCTATAAAATAAAAATTCTTAATTGGTTAAATATAAAACATTCTTAATTGGTTAAATATGGGAGGCAAATAAATATTTAAAATTTTAAATTTAAAATAAAGATGTAATGGTCAATCAAAAGTGTTTCTAAAGCATAAACTTTTATATGTAGTATAGATATAATATAATTTAATATGTGATACAAGAGCATCTTTGAGGTAGGTAGCAAAAATAAAAAAAAAAAGGTAACAAATCTGTCTTTTGCTATCTTATGTGGGTTGTGGCAATTTGCTACTTCAATTTGAGATGTGCATTTTAAAGGAAAATAGCAAACATAATTTTTTTATTTTTATTTTCTATATTTTATATTTTTGATGCTGTTAAATATTATTTAATTTATTTTTTTAATAAATGAAATTGACCTCATAATATAGTTTTTCTTACTTTTTCTAAAAAAAAATCCTCAATTTTATTTTTATATGGTATCATCATCTACATTTTATTTTGTTCACTTAGAGATTGAAAAGAGAGTGGAGATCGAGATTTTCATTTCATTTTTTTCCTCATTTTTTTGTTTTTTTTCCTTTTTCTTTTCACCCTCCCTTCCCATCAACAACCAAATTCAAGCAAAATAATAATAATAATTATCATATACGTATATGACCCATTCTAATAATTTCCACGTTACAATCAAAACACATTCAAGGGTTTTCCTAGTCTATCCAAAATCCTCGAAAACAACCACCCCCAACCACAAACAAATTCAGCATTATATGAATTCTCACCAAATTTCAAGAAATACATAATAAAAGTATAAAACACTCACGCAACAGCTCGTTGAGATTCGGTATCGTTTCTATGATGTGGATATTTGGTTTGTGATTGCGCTGGGAAGTAGGTGTGCCTCTAACAGGCCATTCTCGTTTGTTAGAAAATGAGAGGAAGAGGGAGATACGAAGTCAACGTGCTTTAGGATTATATGTATAGCACTAAATGGAGTATTTGATTTAGGGTTTTCTTTAAATTCCTATTTGTGTTTTATATATTAAGGTATGTGTTTTAGAATATATTAAGGTTTGTGCTTTAGAATTATAGTTTCTATATTGCTATATTTCCTATATATGTAGAACGGTGGGTAATTGTGTATTTAAAAATTAAAATAAGGGTATATTAGTCAATCAAAAGTTTTTCTTACATTTATCTTTTTATAGGTAGTATAGATTAATGAAAATTTAACTATTCACGAGTTTTCTTTTTTAATTGTTAAATCTTCATCCATGAAGATGGACGTGTGGTAGGATGGGGTGAGGCTAATATACTGATATATCAGGTTGACCCAAACACTCCTATATATATAGAGAGAGATGGAGAAAAAAAACTTATATGTAATTGTGATACAACAAATATAGTATCACAGATTGATAAGAGTAAAATAAAGTGGGATTGTTATAATACTTTTTAACTTCACAATCCCATTTTGTCGGACTCGCATTGACTTGTGACACCACGTGATTGTGTCACAGTTACGGGAAGATTCACTCATATATATATATATATGGAATTATGTATTTAGTCATATAAGTATGTGTTGATATAAGTTATATTATCACCATTTACTAGGAGTTGTACCCCTTGCACTCGTGAATTATAAGATATATTAAACTAATTGATGGGGTATAACCTCTAACGAATAGTGCTAAATTGCTAATATAATTTTTATCAATTAGTGGTAGAGCCACATGGGGGCAAGTGGGGACCATGGCCTCCATGCAAAATATTTTTATTTTGAATTTTATATATGAAATTTAGATTATTTATATATTACCCTCATTTTTTTTTATCCTAAGGGTCTGTTCGTTTAGTGAGAGTTTGAACTCTTGAGAATCTTAAACTCTCAAGAGTTTAAATTCCTAAGAAAGTGAACTCTCAAGAGTTCAAATTTCATTGTTCAGATCACCATGATAAATAAAAATTAGAACTCTTGAAAATTCAATTTGGGTTGTTTGGATGACTTAATAAAATTCATGGGAAATAATTCAAACTCCGTTTGCAATTATATTTGTTTATAAGGTTTTTTTACACACTTATTTACAATCAAATCAAAATTAATATTAAAAAAAAAAAATGAGAGAGAAAGAAAAAAAATTTTCAATGAGACCAAGTGAATGAAAAAAAAAAATCACCACAAACAATAACACACATCACTAATGCACTCTTTCTAACATGAAATAAAGGACAAAAATAAGAGCTTTGTCGTCTTCCAAAGCATTCTCCATCATTCATTCAACACATCCATGAAACCCAACCCTTGGTGACGAAACCTTCGCAAGAAACCACCTAAACAAAATCACCATCTCCGTTACAAAATAAAAAAGAGAACCCAAAAATCTTATTCTTTGTCCCTGCCCTCTAGCAAATTTTCCAACCACCACTAACCCATCTCCATCCCCATCACCACCGTCGAAATCCCCAAATAAAATAGGGAAAAAAAAAATGAAAAAACAGAAGGCTTTTGAAAAAAAAAAGACTGAAGGGGTCATCTTCTCCAACGAATTCACTAGCCACCCACAAAGGAGAAAACAATGTGATTGTGCATAACAAATTCACAAATTAGAACAGGGGAAGGAGGGCATAATAGATGACTCAAATCAGAAAGGGGAACAATCGAACAAGAGATAAGGAGAAAGAGAAGGAGAGAAACTTACTGTTGCAACAAGATTGCAGTCGGTATAATGGAGTTGCAAAGAATGTTGATCAGCCAGTTGCGTGGGTTTGATTGAAGAGGATGGTTCTTAAATATATGCGTGAGGCTCTTTTGATTTCCCGCGTCAATCGAAAGAGTCGGATTTGTCAATTCCATCGAGTAGATAGGAGTTTCATCTCCCGCGTAGGGTGAGAAATTAGATCATCCAGTAAATTGCAAATCCCATGAATCAAGCAATCCGAACAATCGAAAATTGATGAAATCCTGGGAAATTCTGATTCCCAAGCCCAAATCCTGCCAAACGAACAGATTGACCCAAAATACCAATTTTATCGTCTTCCTCTATAACAAAACTTTCTTAAAAAATTAATTTATATACAATTGGCTCTTTTTTTTGTTATTGTTATGAAAGAAAGAA
Source organism: Liquidambar formosana (assembly GCA_039720395.1). NCBI lineage: Eukaryota > Viridiplantae > Streptophyta > Magnoliopsida > Saxifragales > Altingiaceae > Liquidambar > Liquidambar formosana. The sequence continues at coordinate 12,189,350 of CM077835.1, forward strand.
TGTTACTTATATGCTTTGGTTTTAGGATTTTCTTAATGTGTACCTTAGAGAACGTGTTAAGCTGAAATTAATTACATAATCATTTAATGAAACAAAAAAAGAGTTTTTACAATTTTCCAAGCATTTTTACATTTCTCCAAACAACTTTCACCATTTATAATGCATTTTCATAATTTCCAATATAATAATTGGGTCATTAATTGCAATTTAACATGTACCCTTAGAGCACATGTTAAGAAAGTCCTTGGTTTTTAATATAATATTTAGTTCATCAGAAAAGGGGAAAAAAAAAGTGTGCTATATTCAATGGGTGATCAACCACTAAAAATAATTCATCTAAGGTGTTTGCTTATTTGACATTGACATGACATTGACATAGCATCCTCTGTAGATGGAATAAGTTTTCAAAGTAATTAAGACATGGTCATTTAATGTCATGAGTCAATAAAAGTAAGTCAGAATAAGATTATTAAATCAAAAAGTACTATAATTGCACTTTATTTCACCTTGATAAAGTTATATATTCTCTCTGTCTTATAAAAATAAGTCAAGTTTGACAAAATACTCCAATTTAAGAAAAACAATCATTGGATCAATTTCTCATTTATTAAAGTTTAGGGGAAATTAGCAATAACCCCTATTAGGGAACTGCTTTTAACAAAAAACCCACCATAAGATTTTTTAACTCCAAAACCCCTTTTTTAAAAGATTCTTCAAGCAAAAGGAAATATTTTTTTAAAAATACCTGTTTTAACCTTTTATATTTACAGCCCAATTCATTTATAGGAAGAAGGGAGGGGGGGAGGGAAAGAGAGAGAGAGAGAGAGAGAGAGAGAGAGAGAGAGAGAGAGAGAGAGAGGGAGGGGGGAGAGGAGTGATAGCAGCAGTTGAAGAGGGAAGGCAACAATGGCTATGAAGATCTGGTTTTGAGGAAGAAGAAGAAGAAGAAGAAGAAGCAAATGAAGTAGTAAAAGAAGAAGAATGAGAAGAGAGGCATTCGGCTATAGTATCAGATCTGAAAAGGTAGATCAACCTTCTTCTTTGATGGCGATTGAACTTCTCCAACCACCTTCCTAGATGTCGTCATCTTCTTCTTCTTTAAATTCCAGATTTGGGCTGGTTTATTTATTTATTTTTTGTGTCTTTGTATGAAACTTCAGATATGTTCATTTTTGGGGTATATGATTTGTTCAGAAATTTTTTTTGACTATTTTTCTTATTCCAACAGTATATTGGTACTGTTGCACACTATTTTTTGTAACAGTGCGATTTGTAGTTGTGTTTTTTAATATGGAACAGTATGCTATTATTGAGTAATTACCATTTTCGAACAGTATACTGCTATTGTTGCATACTATTTTTTGGAACAGTGCAATTTGTTTCGCTAAAAGTATCATGTTACTATCTATAGTACTATTTTGAGTTTTTTTTCCTTTGAATTCATATTTTTTGTTTCAAATAGTATGATGATACTGTCACCTATAGTGTTTTTTATAACACAAATAGTAAACTGTCACTATGTTATTATGTGGTGTATAATTTTTTCAAAGCAAACAACAGTAAATTGATACTATTTCATGTATAAATTTTATAAAATACACAACAGTAAATTGATACTATTGTATGTATAAATTTTACAAATCACACATAGTAAACTGCATGTTATTATTAGCTATGATATATTATCGCCGGAAGCACTTTGGTATGTTCAAAAGAGATTAAAAAAAAACCATATAATTGACTTTTTGGTATGGTGCGAATGATGAAATGTGACTTTTGAAAGGTTTTTAATGCCATTTCTTTTTCTATATATATTTTCGCCGGAAAAAATGGGGCGTGGGAGAAGCCTGATTTTTGGGCGGGGGTGTGAAATGGCATATTTGTAAATTAAGGTAAGTTGTTAAAATAGAGGTGTTTTAGTCCTGTTACTGTCAAAAGGGGTTTTCAACAAACGTTAGTTTTTGTGGGTTCTATTGTCTAAGAACTCTTATACATAGGGGTTTTGGCCAAAATTTTTTTTAAAAGTACCATATCCTATTTAATGTTGGGTTTTGTGTTAAAAGTAATTATTAAAATAATAATAAATAATATAGGAAAATTCGAAAAACTTATAACTTGAGTTTTGAAAATGGACAAAAATTTTGAGACGGAAAAAATAGAAAAAACAGTCGCCCTTTGTGGGAAGGTGGGAAGGAAGTAGCGTAAGTTTTTGTCCCACCCGCAGGTGACTTACAAAGCTTAGGTAACCACATCCATCCACGTGCGTAGGCTGAAAGCTAAACACGTCTTCTGAAAATCAGTTTTTGAGTTGGGAAAACCTTAAAGATTATACCATGAATCGAATGCTACAGCTCCGTCTCCTCTCCCTCTCTAACCCTCAGGTATTGACGTACTGAATCAGGACATATCTATCTCTCTCTCTCTATATATATAATCATAAATATGTGTTTTCATTTTGATTGCTGCAGGTGCCATTAACATCGTTGTTTCAAAGCCTGTTTGGAACCCATGGACGGTACTTCCCTGAATTTCTTCTTACGTTTGAATTTGATTTAGTTTTGCTTTATTTAGAATCGACCCATTTTACGTTGGGTGTCAATTTGTGTTCTGGGCATCATTCAGAGAATGCATGTGATTCTCTCTCTCTCTCTCTCTCTCTCTCTCTCCTTTTTATTTCTTTCTTTTCTTTCTTTCTTTCTTTGAGAGAGAGAGAGGGAGGGAGGGGTGTGGGGGCTTGTTGGATATCAGCTAAGCATGGGTTGTTTGCCTGTTTGGTGTTTGTGTTAATTTCCTGGTTAAAATTATGATATAGAAATTTTCTTATTACCACTTGTTTGTTAACTTATATCTGTACCATGCATTGGGATGGTAGGTGTGTATAGATGGGTTGTACAGTACAACCCACATATGCATGTGGTACAACCCCTAATACATAGTACTGATGTTAATAATATCATAACGTGCTAACTAGAATAGGACTCTATATGTATAGCTATGTACCTAATCTTCATTTTAGACCTATGTACCTAATCTCCACCCTGTTTATGTTACCTAGATTTTGGTCTACGTACCTAATTTTCATTCTAGGTCTATGTTACCTAGCTTTAGGTTCATCACGTTTTGTGTATTGTTTGGAAATGAGTTTGTTTTGGGGGTGTTTGGATGTCCCACGTAAATATCATATGCTTGTTTGTTTGTCTTGATCTTTGGTTCAAAACATGGGCATTGTGTGTTTTCATGAAATTATTACTTTCTTTGTATAATTCCGGGTTACAGGTAGGCCGCTCTTTCTCTTACCTATCTTGAATATGAAATAAAATACACATAAAATTAAAACAGTTGGGTTACTTCAAGGGAACCCAAGTCCTCTGGTTTTTCACTCAACAATTTAGATATTGATCAAATGCCCTTTTCTTTATTTATTCCACTGCTTAAATAAAGACTCATATAGCGGTAAACTCCAAAATAATAGGAAGGGCCCAACAACTTGCAATGATAAACTCTTAAACCCCAAAAATAGGAAGACTTAACAAACATGACTTATTCATTACAGACCCACATAAAAATAGAACGATAAGTTCTGTTGAGACATAAAGAACCCACTATCCTACTTTTGCTTCACAAGTGAAACCACCTCATGCATAAAGGATCTGCTATCCTGCTTGTGCTCTACTGTTGCAAACAAGCTGAGCGAAGCTTTGGGGTGTTTGGGATTTGATTAAAAGATTCATTATTTAAGTTCGAGCTGAGCCGAGCTGAGTTTGGTTTGATTCGTTTAATAAACGAACAAGCTCAAATGAACCCTTATCGAGCTCTTTTGAGGGCTGTTCATGAACTACTTGGTTTGTTTGCAGCCTTACTAAGGACTAGGACTCATAAAATATGTATTTAGAAAACAAGCTAACATATGATTATAATAAAAATCATATTTTTATAGAGTCTTGTTCATAAGCCCTAAACAAGCCTGTTCAATAGACCTATCGAGTCAAGCTTAGTTCAGTTTCGGCTTGACTCATTTATTAAACGAGTCAAAACTCTAAGTTTGGGTTTGATTCATTTAATAAATGAACCAGCTCAAATGAGACCTTACTGAGCTACGAGCTGTTTACAAACAACTTGGTTCATTTGCAGTCCTATTAGTAGTTGTGCTGCATAATGAAACCACCCTTGTGCATATGTGACGAGCACCTGCACATGTAATAAGAAAAAGAAAATAAAAAAAAGGCACTTGTTTCAAGGGCAAATTCTGGAAACTGAATCTTAACGAAATCAAGATCCTCACATATTACGGTAAGCCCTTGTGAAAAATACATTTTATGCTCACACTCTCATTGATTAGTAATCTACCATTTCCCAAGATAGAGGATGATATCACACGTTCAATTGATTAGGAATCTACCATTTCCCAAGATAGAGGATGATATCACACATTCGATTGATTAGGAATCTACCATTTCCCAATATAGAGGATATATTGAGAATGTAGAGGGGAAACAACCTAGAGGTGTATAGATCAATTTTAAGATGTATTAGATTAGTTCACCTGCAGGAAAAGCACTCCTAAAATGATCACTTCCTCCCACACTGACTTCTTTGCAATACACAATCAAACACCTTCCATTCAACACAAGCTATAAGATTAAAGAGAAATAGAGCAATAAGGAGACACAAGGCGTGTAAATGGGTGGTGCAACCATCCAACACAATCCACTATATCAAAAGGACTTACAAGACTCAGTAATAAATACATACAACCCCTATTCCTGACGATTGCTTCCATATTCTTCGACCTCCTTCTTGTAAACTAAGCTTTGTCCCAAGCTTAGCTCGCAAATGCCAAGTGACTTTTGAGAATCCTCCTCGAAAAACCTTCTTAATAAGTGAGTGGATGATGATCAACCAAGGTACCTCACCAAGATGACCCTGTGTGAATAGTAGGGTATGTGGGTAGTATAGGCTCTCTCTAAAACACCATTAATGGAGGTAGGAATAAGGTATAAGCAAGTCTCTTTCAAGAAGAAGATGATGTAATAGAGTTTTTGCTCATCTCATCAATAGGCACAGATACAATATTTATACCTAGGGTTTTGATGGCAACAAAAGGCACAAAAGCAGCTGATTTCGTTCGACACTAGATCCCATGTCATTGGAATGGTATGTAGAGATGTTCGAATGGTAACCTGGTTGAGAACAGAATAACCCTACAGCCTGCCCTTTTGTTTGAAGTTCGAACCATCATTCAAGAACGTTCGAATGGAACCTCTCCCGAGAACAGGCAACCTGCTATGAGGGCGTTTGAAATTCAAACATCTTTACACGACCATTCAAACGGTTGTATCAGATCAGCAAAAAAAAGCATCACTTTTTAGGACAAATACATAAATCTGATACAACACAAAACCCATGACCATGAACCATTAACCAATTTGAATCTAATCTCTAGGTCCATTTACTACCCTAATGGTGAGGATCTTGTCTGAAAGATGTTTCAAGGACTGCACAAATGATCCTCCAATACAAGACACATAACAAGACCCAAAAGCAATACAACTCAAAATATTTTGACACAGGAATTAGACAAAACAACTTAAGACTTAACAATATCCCCTTTTGGAAATTTTGTGACATAACCCAAAACAATACATGTAAAAGGTATAGACTCAACCCCACATAACCATTAAATCTAACCTATTTATGAAAACAACTAGACCTATACCACGCCTTCATCTCTAATAGTCTCCACCCACACAACACAAACCTCACCAAAAGAATACCAAAATCCATGACCTACAGTCCCGCTCACATAGCGAATGGTTTGTTTCACAGCAAAGAGATAAGACTCTGTAGGATTCGCCTTGAATCAAACACTTACACCTACACTGAAAGCTATATCAGGATGACTGGCGAGGAGGTACAAAAGACTACCTGTCATGGTCCTATAGAGGGCTTGGTCTACGTCCTAAGCCACAGTGTCTCGACTAAGCTTTGTGGTAGTACTCATGGGAGTACGAGCCGGCTTAGCAGATTCCATTCCAAACTTTTCACCAGGTCTTTGGCATATTTAGATTGAGATATAAAGATCCCATCCTTCATTTTTTTCACTTGAAGACCCAAAAAGAAATTCAACTCTCCTACAAAGTGACTTGTCAAATAATTATAAATTTATAATCAAAATGTTTTACAACAGTGATAGCAAATTCCGATTTATTCATGTTTTTCGATCCAGCATTAGGTTCTTAGAAGTCATAACTTTTGAATAAGCGTAATCTTTTGTCCTTTTCTTAGACTCCCTAAAACTGTAGTTTGGGATTCTTTCTCTTCAGCTAGTGCTTGTATATTCCTCATGTACTTGGGCTTAGCCCTTTTTCTTTACTTATAAACAATTAGTTCATTAAAAAAAAGAAAGAAAAAATAAAAAGAAAGTGATATCTGGATTATGCAGATAAAATTACATATTGAAAGATGAATAAACCAATTATGTGAATTGTAAGGTCCGTTAGGAAAGCATGCTTGCTATTAGTATTGTCTAAATAATTTTTATCAGTTCTTATATCCTACTATGGGGCTGAACTTCAAATATACCAATTTTAAAAATCTAATTTTTTATTTATCCAAGTTTTATGTAAGAGCTCTACTTTTCTTGATGTAATTAATTTTCTTGTACCATTTGTGGAGATCTAATTCACCATATGAATTGCAAATGGATGTGCATAAAATATTAAGATCTTCTTTATTGAGATGTTTGAGATTATGTCAGCCATTCCCTCAACTTTATGTGAAGTTTAGTTTATTGCATGAAGATAAATATTTGTACTTACATACAGCTCCAGTACTCGAGTAACTGAGATACTTCAGGATCGTGTGGGAGTGTCATCAAGTAGGAAGTCACTTTATGGATTTAGAACTTTTTGCACTCAGGAAGGTGCGCGTGGACGTTTCATTGCCTTATATTTTGATGATCCAATGAAATCCGGCACACAGCTTCATTTTGGTTTCCAGTATCTTTCAAAATTAATTATGCAAGTGATATCATGCAATAAACTCCCCCCCCCCTACCTTCTTATTTATTTATTTATTTAAAATAATTTGAACCCTAAGTACTGAAACTCCATTTTGACGTTTGAATTCCATAAAGATCTATCCGCAGGGTTTGAATTTATATGTCATGGCTATCTATTGAGGTTGTCTTTTATCCAATTTGTTGAAAAATCGGTGTAGATATAGGTGGATATTTCAGGCTCATTGATTTGATCGACATGAGATTTGAATCACCAAATTATCCTCAGCCATTAAAAGAAAAGGTTTATTTATGGGTGGGGATACAATTTCTGGTCAATTAGTAATGGCCTTTCTTACTCTTTCACTGAAATGAGAGCCTCCCTCTGATTAGAAAAAATATGCACATTAAATAAAATATAAATCCATAGATCAATATTTCCTTGTATTTTTAATTTTGACATTGGCTGCAACTGAAGATCTCTGGCTTGGAGTAATTTGTCAAACCTCTTTTCTGTGGTATTCATTGACTGTGAATGGTTAAAACCATTTAGTTAGAGCTAGCAAAGTTTGACCGAACCTGCTAATGTACATGGATTGTAATGGTTGGAGTTTGATCAATGGACCTAGTTAACTTGAATATAATTCGTGATTATTTCTATTCTTATTCTTATTTTTGTTTTTAAGTATTGTTTTTAAATATTTTGTGCAAATTGGCGGCTTGATATTGGGTTTGGGAAATTTTGAACCCTTCAACTTGACTGAACGCCTATCCTTCATGAACTCTAGCTTATCAGACAATCTCTCCCGTGGTTGCCATGGTGAGATTTCTTGGAATGTTCATTTTGTGTATAAGTGTATAAACCCAATGAAATTGAAGTTCTTGGAATCACTGTTAATTTGTTGAAAGACTTGGATCTCTCTTCCTTTCTACTGCATTCAAGAATTTAAGCACTTGATCTGGATGGGATTTTCTCAAATATATTGTTCTTTGAATCTTTTGTAGCTACTCTTCTTCTCTTCCAAAGTGTTTCCAAAGTATAATAATATAGCATCAATGGTAATTGAGTAAGAACAAATCTATCTCCCCGTACATGTGTTTTGAGGAAGGAAAAGAACAAGTCTCTCTCCCCTTGTTTTTATCATGTGCAAAATAGCTGCATAATTGACTAATCATAATTTCTTCCACTGTAAGGTAGTGTTTTCTATATGAATTTTCCCCCTCCCCATCTTACCGATAGGGAAAAAAAAAACACTTGTTGGGTTTTATGGAAGGAGTGGAATAGGAGGACTTTTGAGGAGGAGGAACAGTCAGTACAGCAATTACAAAATAGTTTTTTGGGTCTTCTTTTTTATTGGGGGCATTCTCTTTTTTTGGAACAGCGATTGTCATTCTCTGAGTTTTTGAGATCTTTACAGCTTTAGCTTAATTCAGTTATCCTTCTTTTTATACATCCTGTATACAAGTGCTTTGCACTTTTTGCTAATAAAATATTACCTTACCAAAAAAAAAAAACTTGTTCCTTTTACATCCTGTCCATGATGAACATTTAAATTCCAATACCATTACTGTGTGTAAAATAGGGCGGGGCAGGTGGGGCTATGTCCCAATGTGGATTAAGTGATTAACTTTCATGTAATTGATCATGTATGGTCATTGCTATATGATGCACATCATGCCTGTTTACAACATACATAGTGTAAGAATGATATTAAATGTCATGATCAGAAACAAAAAATGACCAACAATAGATTAAGCAGAATCTAAGATCCATTTTTTAGTTTCTATAAGCGTATATATTCATCTTTTGATGAACCCTTCTATTGCTATCCATTTCTCTTCCTATTTGAGAATGCACCTGTTTGTTGCAATTGATGGTTTCTTAAGATGGTCATGCCAACAAATATGAAATGCGTAATAATAGTTTTGTTATAACTTGCATATATGGAATTGCCTGACACATTTTGTTGGCCATGGTAGATCTATCAACCAAGAAGTGTGTGCCATGCAACTCAAAAGATTTGCAGGCTATGACTGAAGAAGCAGCAAATGAACTAATTCCCAAGGTTTGTTCTTAATTCTGTCTGGTATCTGTTTCTCATTTATAATATTATTTTTCTTTGCTACTATGTAATATTAGGTATCGGGGTGGAATTTGGTAAATGAAGATGGTAAATTGAAGCTAAATCGGTCATGGAGAGTGAAGAGTTTTACTAAAGGTTTGGAGTTCTTTCAGGTTGTAGCTGATGTTGCAGAAGCAGAAGGTATCTTAGTCTTGTTCTTTCACTCTTACTAATCTCTAATTATAGTTCACTGAAAACCCCCATTTTTATTCATATATCTAATTGAAAGAGTCACGGTAGATGCTTCCGTGACAAGAGACACTTGCTATTAGGTTCATATTAAAAAGGAAACTGACACAGGTGTCAGCGTCTGACATGGATAAACTTCATGGAGACCTCAAGACAGAATGTATTGCAACACTGGTGTCAGTGTCTTACACAATGTTCAATTTTTTTTTTTTTGCTTTTTATGAAATATTAATATAGGATTGTCCATGTTACATTCTACCTTCTGTTCTAACTAGGGATCAACATGACAGGCTATCAAGAATGTTACATGCTTACCAAAATTTATATTGTCATTTGAAAATCCCTATGAACTGTGTGGGTCTGTGTGTGAGCGTATATATTTATATGTAATGACACGCTTCCAATGTAATGACACTTAATTTAAGATACTACATTTTGATAGGCAAATATAATGCATTCAATGCAGGTCACCATCCGGATCTTCATCTTGTTGGATGGAACAATGTGAAAATTGAGATATGGACACATTCAGTTGGTAAGGATTACTTGATATACCATTAAAATTTCTTGCAACTGTTAGGTTCATGGTTAGTTTAGACTACTTAAAGCTGTTGGTACTTATTAATTTACAAAAAAGCTTATTATGTGTTGGATAAAAGTGAGCTTAAAATAATGCACCAATCTGGATGGTTTGACAACGATGAAAAGATTGTAAAGTACTTCAGTTTAGATGTAATTGCTTTGAGTCCCTAAAAACCAACCCACCTGGAAATTGATTAGCCTTCCTGTAGTAACTGTGTAATTGAATGACGATATTTTCAAGGTCTTATAATCCATCGTTGCTGCACTTAAACACACTCCCACTTGTAATTTCTTAAGATGTTTCAATTGTATCTTGAGGTTTGATCATCAATTCGGAAATGACAATTAAAAATATAACTTCCTTTGTTTACGTATCAAAAAATAAAATTCGATTCTTATACAAAAATTTAAGTTTCTAACTTCAAGCAATTTCCCTATTTATGCGGATCCTGAAAGGAGTAGGTAGTACCTGCTTTATAGGAGAACTTGGAATGGGAAAATATATACCATCAATTTGAAATATCTTCTCACCTTCTGTTTGTCTCCATGAAAATAGATGTCCTCGCCCCAAATGACCTACCTGCCTACTTGAATGGGTATGGAATTGGCTTTTGGACCCATCTGACCTACTTATAACTTAACAAAGTATTAATCTCAGGTTATGTGGAGTTGGCTACATGAATCCTTTTTAACCATTTGAAGTTAAATCATTGGCAACCATGCTACTAATTAATATTTTGTTCGCAATCTTTCTTAAATATTTTCTACTATATTTCAATATATATTTTAAGTTTTAGCACAAAATATATTTTTAATTTAATCTACTCAGGCCTGAAATAGCCTGTTATACTTATCCAGGAAGCAAAAAAAGGCCCACTAGCTAATCACTCTATTAACATATTGGAACTTTGGATGTTGTTCTTCATCAAGTTGGTTCCAAACAAACCCTTTGGCGGCTTTTGCATTCACTTCCAGAAGTATGCTGTGCATGAAAGATATGTGTCTAAAGTGATCTACTCTTGTGCAGGTGGATTGACGGAAAATGACTTCATACTTGCTGCAAAGATCACAATGGGCTTGACCTGCAACACTTACTGAGACGAAAAGCTGCTACTTGATCCTGCAATATAAATACAACTGATGGAACTGTTATGACAATAATAGATCTTCATGGAATAGCCGCCTGTTGATATTTCTTTTGTCTGAGATGGATCGTTGCTTCTTGTTTTTCCTCTGACAATTTTGTCCAAGTATCGTTGTAGCGACTGTTTTTAGTAGCTTTGCTCGTTGACTTTCATTTTTCTTTTCTGGAAGATTTTCTAATTAATGTGTTAACACAGCTGTTATTAAAACATAAACTCCTTTCTACATTACTTGTTTATACTGTTTTTTAAGGAGGAAGTATATGGATAGAAGTTTGAAAGAGAACCAAAGATTACTGGGTTTCAATATTTGGATTGACTGAAAAGCAGCTTGTGTTACTGTGATATCACATATTCACATGTCCAACATATCCACTAAGCGCAATAACTGGATTCTCGGGTTTTTTTTATTTTTATTTTAAATGGCATGTGATATCACGTTAGTCATGTTATGGTTCTACGCCACTTCTGGGGTTGACTATATTGCTGTAAGTAATTCAGTCTGGATTGCATGTGTTCCTTTATTCAGATCTTTCTTCGCCATCTCAACTTAATTGGATCATGATTCTTAAAGAATCTTGAAGTAGGCTCCTGATTTATTCCAGCCCAACATAAGCCTCTGCTGGCTGTGCCATTGTACCCTGTATACTTTCTGAGGGTTTAGGTTGGCATCACAAAAGGCATAAATGCCTACTGAAACCTGATTCAACCCACTCAAAGCGTGTTTTGACTTGTTTCTCTATTTTCTGCATAAATACCCACTCAAACTTGGTTCAACCTCAATTCAAACACGTTTCTGCATATTTTTTTTTCCTTCTCTCTGAACTTAAACGTACCCATCTGTTTGTTTCCTGGGTTTGGATCGATTATCTTAGATCTGGCTCCGATGAATCGATGACCTTCTGGCAACATGAGCTTATCACAACCCAACCCGAGCTGGGCTGGCCTGACCAGACCCAGAGGCCACCATTACCCTCCAAATTGCACGGCGCCGCCTGCTGGTGATAAGGACGTCAATTGGCAAAGTGGTAGTGGTAATAGTAGAGTCATTCCCTTTATGCAGCAAACCCAATCTGTAGCCTAATATGCCACAAATGCGTAGCCTGATAAACCAAATGCATTTAACCCAGTTTCTCATTATTTCTCCTCTTGTAAATTTTCTGGACAAGCAAAAAATTCTGATTCTTCCACATTTTTATTTCTAAATAAATTGTGAATTGAAATAACATAATCAATCTAACAAGCAGTACAAAAACCAATAAAGACCATCCACCTTGAATGTTTTTCTTCAAATACCCGTAATGGTTTTACACCCTGCCCTCCCTCCCCTATGATTACTATTTATACAATCCTTTACATCATTGACATTTGACAACCCGATATCTTCGCCTAGAACTAACCCCTGGCCACAATCGAGCCAACGACATCGGTTTAATTCTACCTAATGACAAGAAAGAAAACAAAAAAAATAAAAATCAAATGAGTTAAAAAAATTAACCGACACTGATGGAGAAAATATGTTGCTTCACTACTCAATACTCAGGATGAAGGATTTCATCATCTAAAAATGGGGCAAATTTGGCGTTTGACATGGGTATCAATTTCCCATCACTCCACTGTTGAGATCTGACAGCGGGACCTGTAAAAAGATGAAAATACACCCAAAGCACAGTTAGAATGGAAGTGGTAGGATGTAGAGTGACCAATCAAGTATGCTAGGCCTCAGCGCATGTTCATGCATCCAGCTAGAAATCAACTTGAAGTTCCAACAAAAAGAATTTTTCTTGCAACCTTCATAAAAATTAAAAATTAAAAACTAAAATAAATGTTTGCAAATTCTGTTTCATTTGAACCACAGCAATTAGTAAGATGATCTAAATCATCAGACTTGAAGTACCAGGACAAACATAGAAGTATGGTTTATATATCATAAACAAATGTGGTGTATAATATGATATGAACAAACATGATGTTGCTAAACAGTAATATGAATTATTATATTTGGGATGCCTGACATAAGGTGTGCTTCAGTTTTTGAATTAGCTTAGATGAGCCTGAAAGCTGTATGCTCAGCATAATACTCAGAAATGTATTGATACATGTTTGCTTCATCAATCACTTTGCATTCATTGCACATTCCCGAAAAACCAATCTTTTGAAAAATGCCAATGTTGCATTCAGTTACAATCAAAATTACAGGAAACATATATATATAGAAAACTTATATCAACACGTGCTGATGGGAACATAACCATATATATATATATATATTTTGATGAAGTAAAATTATGTATTAAAATAAAAAGGGCTTAAACCCTCATACATGAGACAAAATTACAGGAAACATATATTTCCGGACTGAACATATTCTCTTGTGCTTAAAATTTCTCAACAAACGAGGAAAAAATTGGCAAATCAATTTGGAAGTCAGCATGGTTAGGAGGGGGAGACTTAGGGAAAGAACTTATTTTTCTTCCTCTTACTGAGCACACTTTTATCAGTTCTCACAAAATGAATTTTTCAGGAGTTTTAACCCTCCTATATTCTTTTTCCAATATCATGGGCGAGTTGATTGGAGAGAAATATGGAACAAGAAAATATATGAAGCTATCAAGATAATGTATCAATCAGGAAAGTCTAAATTCAATGTTCTCAAAATTGATGAATTTAAATTATAACCGAAATCAATTCAAGCCTTATCCACTAACTATTGTTCATCCCTGTAAAAGCCAGAATGAAAATACATGAAGCTATAATTTTTTTTGTTGGAAGTAAAAATACATGAAACAATAATTATCATGCATCAATAAAAAAATTCAGTTTTTCTACATAGTAATTCAGATCATTGTTAGGTGGGTGAATTTTAAGATCACTCTACAAGAATTGTATCTCTACAATCACAATTCTTTGAGAAGCCACAGCTAAAAACCTCGAATGACTGCAGAGAAAAGGAAGTGAAAAAAAGAAAAAAAGAAAAAAAAAAAGGGTTCATATTTGGAAAGAAGAAATTGGAGAAGATTTCAACAAGAAGTTCTCGTCTTTACTATGGCACTGAAGATGGTCAACACTTTTCTAATTGACTGGTGGCATGGAGTTCCCAAATAACTTTTCCAGTTAAAGATCTAAATCCTTCTCTTCTCACAGACCAAATTCATGAGGAGGATTTGTTATCCAAACCATATACCCTAGTGTTTCTAGAAGATAAATACTCCCAACGAAGTTTGATCAAGTCAACCAAAATGGCATTATGGCAGGGAACTTGAATCAATGGGAGACAACGACCAAGTTCAATATTTTGACAAATCAATATACAATGAAAACCCATCCTTCTTGGGCAAAAGGGAAGAGATTCACGCATTCGTTAATTAAAGTCCGATTTTGGAGAGTGGATTCAGGGACCAGGATTTCACTTGGACTAATGGGGCAGTGTTATTCTTAGTCTACTGTCAATACTCAACATATATTTTAGCTCAGATCATAATAATGCACCGAAAAATGGCAGATTGAAACATTTTAATGCACCAATATGTGGGTCAAAAACAATATAATCAGTCTACAATGCAACTACAGCTTTACCCATTAATTTTCTGGGAAAAACAGAACCATCTAACATCAAGTCATATAAACGACACACAAATCACAACTATAAGTAATTAGATTACCTAAATTCGACCCTCATTTCGGTATCGGCTTCTGCAGAAGAGCAGTCAAATAAACCTCCCCATTCTTCACCCCACTCGAATCCATCTTATTCCCCGTCGCCCACTTCACCTTCTTGTACCCCAATTTCCCAATCAACGGCTTATAAAGCTTCTCAAGATCCACCCCTTTACTGAAAAAATGATCCAGCCACAAGTATCCACCACCCCTCAACACCCTATCTACATCAAAAAACAAGAACTCCATCGCCGTCACTGGTATCCACCTATTCACGGCGTGCCCACACCGCACAAGATCCACAACCCCATCAAACACTGGCAACCGCTGCTGCAACGGCACGTGCAGTGGCACCAGACCCCTCAGCGCCACCACCTCACTGTAAGGCGCACCCAAATTCATCGTCGTCGACACAACAGTCACATTGTGCAACTTCATCCTCGCCGCGAAAGCACCCGTCCCGCCGCCGATATCGACGCCGAGGCGAATCACCGACGAAGCCGCTTTCGAAATCTGCAGCAATTGCGGTATGGGGAGATCTAGATCCGATTTGTATGACATGAAAGTAGTGTCAGCAATGGTAGTGTTGAAGCCCTTGTATTGATTGAAGCGATTGAGGCAAGTGAAGCTCTTGCAGTTGTACTTGGTCCAGACTACAGCAGAGTCTGGCAAGGAAGAAGGGAAGGGATTTGAAGGTAATTGAGAAGTGGGTTTTTGTGGGGTTTTGGTAAAACACCGGCGGCGAGGGAGGGGGTGGCAGCCGCGGAGAATAAGGGCTTCGGCGAGCTCGGTGTCAAGTGGGCAAATAGCAAAAGGCGTGTAGTTCATATATCTGTGGAGGAGGTCAGGGTGGCTGTGGCAGGAGGAAGCAATGGGGGAGATGTGGGAGTAGAGGAGGAGATCTGAGGGGATGGTGGATTTGGGTTTTGTGGTAGTGGTGGTGGTGGTGGGTTGGAGGCGCGTGAGGTGGTTGATGGTGGCGCGTATGGTGTGGAGCTGCTGGAGGAGCTGGTCAGGGACTGGTTGTTGGAGTGGGGAAGGGGGTTGCTTGGGTTGGATGGTGGAGGAGAGGTGGTAGAGAGAGAGGATGTTGGTGGCCACCATGGCCATGAGGAGGAGAAGGTTTAGACCCATGGTGAAACCCATTTTGCTTCCTTCTTTGGTTGATCTCTCTGATAATAGTGTTTCCAGGCCAGTTAAGGTTCCAGCTTCATGTTGGACTGATTTGAGTGCTGTGAGTGAGATAATCTTCTACGTGGCCGCTTTTAAATTGGTATTTTTGTTTGGAGATTTGGTAGCGGTCCGATTAGAATCGTGTGGTGTATTATGGATTTGATGTGGTTGTGATGTGACGGAGGAGAATGGGGTGTGTCCCTGTGGTTGACAAAGAAAGGCACTTCTTGCTTTTTCTTAAGCTGCATTTATAAAAAGTTTAGTTAAAAAAATGGGGGAGGGACTGTGGGCACGTGAGATAGGGGTCTACTTGGATATTAATGCATTTCATGCAGATTTTATATGCGTTCTTCATTATAATATATTGATTCATGGCAAGTTGCCATCGTGGTCTACAGAATTTTGGCACTGCCAAAACTAACCAATCTCGAATCAAATTTTTTTTTTCTTTTTCTTTTTTTCTTTTATCATTTTTTTTGCATTTTGGGTCAGAACCGAAGGAGCATATTCTTATTAAGTTATTATATATTAGTAAAAGCCTAAGAGGATTGCCAATCACGATAGTCGCAAATGTGATTAACCATCTCCTGCAAGCTCAATAGAATTGCAAAAGGGTAATCTCTGACTAAGTGCATTTTCAGTGGTTTTTGTTATTTTATTCATATGATTTTTAGGACATTTATCTAAAAAATTCCTATAATTTTCCAAAAATTTCAAACTTCACCTAATTTTTCGATAATGCCCAACTAGCTGTTGAGATTATTTTTTAAACAACCATATCCCTAACTAGGTGCGTTCTCGTTACACCCACATTTGGTCTTGTTGATCAAAAGTCCCATCTTTCAACCTTATATACTTATTAATGAGATGGAACATTTCTACACTTTGGCCAGACGAGCTATCGACAACAAATCAACGATTACATGGAACCAAATTAATCAAAGGAATTTTTTTTTGTTTTTTGGTCTAATGCTTATTTCTTACACCATATTAAGGCTGGGAACAAAAAAGGGCAAAAAGGAAGAAGTGAATTTCAACTGATTAATTTGGTATAATTCTTTATGGATGCACCATAGACATTAAAGAAGATATGAGAACTTTCACAGAACTTGCAAATATAAAGATAAATCTCTTCAAAGAAATTTTTTTTTTTTTTTTTTGCTTTTCCTTTTCTTCTGTTGACAACATTGGTAAGGCTCAAATGTCACTTCTGTATTTCGTTTTCAACGATGATACAAATTTTCCTTTAAAAAATTCACACCATAGCAAATTGTTTATGTTGTTGACGGCTTGTTCAATTCCATAGTGATGCCAAATTGGCAAAGGTAACCAAATGCTCTCTACAAGTCCCCAACGATTTCTCCGATTGCAGGATTTTCTATGATTTGTATTGATGTAGATGAGTCAAGTTACGGGGGAGAGAAAACAATTAGAGTTTGGGACATTTGGGTTGAATCCCACAGAAAAAAACCATGGTGGTGGTAGGTGAAGGAACATTAAGTGGATAGACAACATGGACAAATGTGGACCGTAGGATATGTGACGCTTTTAGAACCATGAATTGGATGGGAGGGACTGGAGAGGAGCTGGACCCCTTTCCTTTCGTTTCCTTTTCTCTCTTGTCGCCCATCTCACTCTCTTCTCCCCTTCTTCTACATATCCACTGTAGTACAACAAAACACACCAAAATATTCTATCTCTCTCCCTAGTAGTGGCTGAATAGGCATGGGTAAAGAAAGAGAAAAGGGGATGGGTTGACTCAAGGGAGTTAGTCTAGTTGGTAGGAGGAGAATCCCTTTGTTCTATCAATCTGAGTTCGATTCTTTTTGAAGTATTTTAAGAATTAATTCTTGAATGTATCAAACTGATGTAGGGGACTGCATCCTTAAGATCACCCGATGAGAGATTTAGTCGAGGTACGCACAATTTAACCCGGACCAGGGAGAGAAGTGTTCATGCATATGGTAGATGTGATAGTGTTGTAGAATTGAAAAGATGGGATGCTTGGGAAATGTGTAGCTGATTGGAAGCTTGGGAGGCCATAGAAGATATCAACCAGTTGATTAGGGGTATTGTTGTCCAAAAAAAAATTCTCAAAATCTAGTTTTTATTATTTTTAGTTAGGCATTATCAAAAAGTTGGGTGGAATTTGAGGTTTTTGGGAAAACTATAGGATTTTTCTGAGGAAATGCCCTTATTTTTATATTAGCACATGTTATAGTGACAAATGTTATAATTTGACACAATATGCTTCAATAGTGCAATGACACAATCCCTTTTTTTTTTTTTTTTTTTTTTCTAGCACGAACACGATTCCTTCATTTATTCTAACAATCTTTGTGTCATTTTAATACACCCTTTAACACATCGTAAAAGATTTGAAGTAACAAGGCGTGTTATTGATAAAATATAATAATAGCACATCTTTTAATACACCACTAGAGATGCTCAAAGGCCAGGATTAGCCAACCAAACTTCTGAAATGTTTGTCCCAATAGCATGCTTTGTTGACTTATCAATAATTCGATCACAATTTTTTAGAATTGCAATAGAACTATTCATTCCAGACTTTCTAGCCAAAAAAATACAAATGTTACTACATAAGGTTTCAACATCCCCCACCATACTACTTCTCTGATTTAAACAACTGAATACACCTTGTCTCTCTGTCGAACTTGCCAAAAACACCCCTTTTTAATCATTTTTAATAACAACTCTTAAATGAATGATACTATTGTAAGTCGAGTTTTCTAATTGTGTGCCCTAAAAACATATATTAAGATTAAGGGCATATATTGAGTTGTGATTAAAGAGTTAATCATAGCGAGGAAAATTATAAAAATATATAAAAAAAATATTACAAGTTTTTTAAAAAAAATATGAAAATACTTGAAAAATTGTATAAATATATTTTCTCATGCGATGATTCACTCATTAATTACGACTTAAATGTTAAAAAATCAATATAAATTACATAAATAAGAGACTGTATAAATTGTATGTATTTTGTTAGATAACCATTGCAGAGGAGATAACCATTGCGAAAGACAAAAGGATAAAAAAGCAAAAAAGGAAAAACAGACAGCGCGGGGGTCCATTTCGGGGACTTGGAGTAAGTGTTGAGAAAGCTCAGTATGGTGCTGAGCTAATCTCAGTCATTCATCTCGATTTTATACGGTTGAGATTGAAAGATGCAAAAATTATTCTTATAAGGATATTTTGATAACTTTCGTATCTTTTAATCTCAACCGTCCAAACCCGAACTAAACGGTTAAGATGAGCTTGGCACCGTGCTGAGCTTTTTAAGCGCAGCACTGAATCCTCACACCCATTTCGCTGTCTGTGTGAATATAAAAGGCGCACTCGTCGCGTCTCGCGAACGCGGAGCAAACATTTTCTCTTCGGAGGAAATCACAAATCCAGGGGGAGCATCACACTGCGATCGCCATCACATTTGAAACCATGGTATATCTAAAGATTTTATTTATTTTCTTTTACATTTTCTCAGTAATCAAATAGTCACTAGGGTTTCCCTTCTTTGTCATAATTTAGCACTACCTTGTATTTGTCATTTGATTATTTTCTCCGTTCTTAGCTGTTTTCAATTTTCGAAGTTGCTTTTTTGGGGCTTTAGGGCTTGAATGACTCAATCGTTACTCCCTTCCTGAATTGCTTTAATTTCATGATATCCATATGGTATGGTAGTGGGTCTATGCATTTGTGATTGTTTTTGTTCATTCAAGTACTCTGCGTTTGGATGTGAGAGGGAAATCGAATCATTCTGTTGTGATGTAGTCTGTTACTTTTATTATTCGAATTCCATTGGAGCAAAGTTTTAGTAGATGTTTTGTGATGTAGGATGTGGTTTATAATGGAGTTAAATAGTTCACTTGTTTGGTAGAATCCCAGTTAGCTAGTGTTCTTTGAGTTAGTCTGCAATGATCAGAGTATCTCCTAAAGAGGTAGCAAAACTGAGGCAGCAAATTGTTCTTTGTTACCTTAGGCGGCATTTTGTTACCTCACTTTAAAATGAGTGTTCCAATAGAGGTAACAAATATAAATATCTTAGTATTACTTTATACATTTTAATCCTGGTCTTTTCGTTCATGACCAATGGAGAATTTAGGAGGTAGAAACCCCAATTTTTTATTCACAAGAAAAGATTTGCTACCTCTCTTCTTTTACTACAGATTTGAAGAGAGAGAAAGTGGTAGCAAATTTTTTTTTTTTTTGGTCCTTTGTTATGATTGTTGGGGCTCCTAAAAAGAGGGAGGGAGGTAGCAAATCCATATTTGCTACCTTTGTTGGAGATGCTGGGTTTGGGTTGATCCCAGTGAGTTGCGTTTACTACTTTTGCATTTTGTATTGGTTGTCGATGTTTTGAAATATTGAATAATGTTAGTGCAACTCAGCAAAAAAAAAAGGAGAAAAGGAGAAAAAGAAGAAAGAATAATGTTAGTGTAGGATCTGTTTTAACATGATGTGGGCTCAACAGGCATAATGGTTGGTGGTCTTCTAACTGGTTTTCCGTTCAAGCTTACACCGTTACCCAATCGGCCATATATGTATTACTCCCTACTGTTGGCCATATATGTATTACTCCCTACTGTTCAAGACAGAGGAAAGTTGGGTTTGCAGTGTAGGCCAGTTCTTTCTGTTTTGTAGAAAAAGAACAACTTTTTACAGGAACTACTAAAAGTTATAAGCTGATGCCTTTTTATTATTATTAGTATTATATATAGAATTCCAAAATTATTACTCTAGTTGGACATTGAATATCTAGTTAGTTATATATCAATTGGAGAATCCCCGAAAGATTTTATTTCCCTGTTTTTTTGTTCATTTACAAATTGGAATCTTAATAAAGTTATTAATTTAAGACAGAATTGCTGAATGTTGATATTGGATCAAATATGATGAAACGGTAAGAAGATATTTGCCATTTTTATTCTCTGTTACTCCTAAATGGGGATTTGACGAATCATGTTGTAAGTTGATCAGCTCTCGACAAGAGTTATGTATTAGTCTTTCCCATAACATTACGTAAACCTTCTTTATTAGCTACAATGCTACCAAAAAAGGCAGTTGCTAACTGAATCTTTGGCTGTGATACCAATTGTTTGGATCTTACAAGATTAATTCCACTAGTTCCACAGAGGTAGTCAAGATGTTGAAAATTGGATATTCAAACTTATTATTTTTTGTTACTGGTGACCTGTGTTGTGCAAGAACAAAACTAGTAAATATGGACAAAGTGATGGAAACCAACCATAAAACATAATGCACTTTATGTGGTTAACTGTCAATGGACTGTATCCACAAGCAATTTGGCTAGAGATAAAATTTATGACCTACTCAAAGATTGAAAGATGCATGGAGCGCACATACCTTCCCAATGTTCCCATAACCCCGTTACATATTACAACTTTGTCTATTCACCCCAAGTATGTCATCGTTGGTGCCACCACATCTTGAATGACACCATGTTGGCACTACCCAATAAGCTCAAGGCCCATGGGATTTTAATTTGAGTTTTTAGACCAGGAGAGGAGGATAATTCCAAAGAGTAGACTGTGCACTACTAAACTTTTTCTACATAAGGGTTACTTTGTTCCCACTCTTTCCTTTCTATAAAACCTATCCTTCCTCTTATACAAGTGTACCTTTAAATTATATCTTGTATTCAATATTGGAACTTTCTCCCTTTTCATATTATCTTATTCTCCCCCTCTCTCTTTAATCTCTCTTTATATATGTACTCACAATATATATCTACACATGTAGTTTAATGTATAGGCATACGTTGTGTTATTGGATTATGGAGGAAGATTTTGGAAAAGAAATGTATTTAGAGGGAATATTTTTCTACACTGAATCTACGTGATTTTGTTGTTTAATGTAATGCTAAATTTATGATCTTAAACTATTGGTCTGTGAACTATCTTGTTTATCACGTGATTCTGTATTAGAATGTGTATTTGGTCTTGGGAGAGGTTTTTGGGGTATTTAAAATACTACTTATTGTTGTTATTTAGGCTGATCCTGAATTAGAAGCTATTAGACAAAGAAGAATGCAGGAGCTTATGGCTAATCATGGTGTGGTAAGTGATAACTTCTTTGAGTGTTGTGTAGTACTGTTGCATCGAGGAATTGCCAGTCCTTTTTCTGTGTCTTTATGTTAACATCACTAGTTGAACTTTGCTGACAAATAGGGAAATAATCAAAGCTCTGAACAGCAGAGCGCCCAGGAAGATGCCAAGCGGTAGGTTTCCAAATCTAGTCATAGTATATGCCATGTGTATTCTTTGCAGTTATAGGATTTTACAATGAGGTTTTTTTTTTTTTTTTTTTGGGGATAAAATTTTACTGATCTGAATAATTCAAGTAATTAATTAGGGAAGCAGATGAAAGAAGGCAAATGATGCTGAGTCAGATATTGTCATCCGAAGCACGAGAAAGAAGTAAGTTCCAATTTGATAGTATATGTTAATTTGAGTTTACCATTCAATGTTGTTAATTTTCTGTTATTCACATCATAAGGGAATATTTGATAGTATATGTTATTGCCTGCATTCTCCTCTAGTACTCACTGGTCATTTTCAAAGGCATCTTTTTCTGTTTCTGGTTTATTTTATTGCTTTTATTTGACGTATAAATAAATTTACATAGAAGTTACACTTGGGACTGGTCGCTATGATCGTGGGTAAATATTGCTCAAAATTCAATAAAGATAATTGTACTAGTACTTTCTGTCATCTGCTTGTGAGTGGACTGTTCTTTCTTGATTAGACCATATAGATTAAGCTTGGACTGTCCAGGAAATCTTGCGAATGTTGTATTGGAGGTTTTTCAATGAAAGACGGGGAAATTCTTTGAAACTTCTCTTTGGCCTTATTAGAGTTTTAATCGGTGTGGTATTGCGGGCTATTCTATCAGAAACATTCCATTCCAGTATTGAATCAGAAAAGCCTTTGTGCCTACTTGTTTGAGTGTCATATGATTTTGGCTTCTTTTAGTCAACTTGATGTATTTTGGGTTGATTTGGCTCATCTTATACGTATTTTTTATTCTCATATTCTTTTGATGCTTGAATCTGTTTCCTTTATAGTCGGGAAAAACAAATTGAAGTTGTGAGCCATATTTTTTTATATGTGCTTCGAAATTATTGATTGGTTGATCTCATCACATATACTTTGATTGTTTATCTTATACAAAACATGGTTTGATTGTTCTGGTATACCTGTGCATTCTATTTTGATGAAGAAAAAGAAACTGAAACTGAAACTGAAACGCTGATCTAAATGGATTTGAAAACTGAAAATTTGATGATAATATATGTGAAATGGAAGCATACTTGCAAAGTTTTGGAATCTATAAAAACTTTCTGTGCTGTTTAAATAATCGAAGATGGAGATTCAATAAATATTTGTTTATGTAAATTTAAGGGGATGTGGCCTAGCATTTGCTGATATTGTGGATAATGACTTTTTAGATTGATATTGAGATCGAAGTGGAAATCAATTTCATTTATGCCAACAATTAAGCTGTTTCGTTATAATTTTTTATTTAAATTACAATTTTGCATGCTGTGAACCATTTTTTTTTTTTTTTTTGCTTTTATTTTCATTTTTTCAATAAAAAAAAATTTTATCGCCTTTCTTAGCAGCAGTAAATTAATATATATATATATATATATATATATATATATATATATATATATATATATTTTATGAAGGTGTTGTAAATTAATTTTTTAAAAATATAGTTAAGAGATTTCAGAATATGTGATGTCAGTTTGGTATAAAAATGATGTGATAAATCTGTTTCTTATATGTGTGTATGTAAATGCATGTACTCTTTTAGAATAATCATGTGTCTTGTATGAAGGTGGACAAGAACTTGGTAAATACCAAATTTTGTTTACATTAGATTCGATTGGAAGTATGTATTTCCAGCAAGGCAGCCAAGCATTGCCTTTGATATAGGAATCTGCAGTCATAATGAGTTGAAGTATCACACTTCCAATGCATTAGGCTACATTAGGCTTCATGTGAGACCTACGAAACTAGCAAGTGGTGTACACACTAATTCATGTCTTGAGGGTATTTGAATGAGAAGCCAGATTTATTCGTTGCACTTGAAACTATCTCTCTTTTTTTTTTTTCTGAAACTATCTTTTTCATCAGTCTGGTGATTTTTCCTCTTGTGGAGAAATAAGTAACAAGCTATGTTTCATAGACACTTCAAAATGTGTGAAGTACCCATGTTAGACTCGTGTGACATGGGTTTGGGTATGGGATATGTGTCCGACACACCTATTGTTGGACACTTAAGTAACAGGGGTGTCGGACAACAGAGTAGAGGAACATATTCCTCTTTCACTACAAGTTTATTTATATTTTTTCTTGATTTACTTCTATGTTGCATAAATATTTCAAAATCAATGAAAGTACACATGTTTAACATATTACGTATGCAGTGTGTAGCATATAGAATTCATTTTTCCCTAGGATATTGAAGAAGAAAATATTTTTCACTTCAATAATCTAACTGCCCGTGTCCTAAGATATTTTGGTTCAACAAATATGACATCTTGACACGCACCTGCGTGGGGCACTTGTTTCCAAGTCCATGTAACATAGGTACAATGGCATTTACATTTAAGCCTTGAACAACTCAGTAGTAAGACAATCCTCCTACTTGAATGTTGCATGAACATCAAGCAATCCTATATGTCAAAATTCATCAGCCTTGGCCCTATAACCACACAAAATAGTTTTAGTGAATCAAGTAACAACTAAGAGTGCAACAATCCCTCCCACGTCCCAAACAAAAAGGCTTCAAGGAGCTCCTTTCTGTTTATTCAAGCTGCCCAGGTAACAAAAGCTTCAGCCTTCCTTTTCTCTCACTTCTTCGAAGAAAGTAGTACTAGGTGAACTATTTTCTCTGTCGTCTTATCGTCCCCCCTCCCTCCACCCACACATACACAAAGAAAATTGAAGACTAAAACAATCTATTAATTTCAGCTGACATCTTTTTGCAATTCAGTAGCAGGCACATATCTCAGTCTGAGGCACTTTATGTTTCTGTTTCATTTTATTACTTATTTTTTAATTTTATCCTTTATTTTACCCCATGAATTATCGACATCTTGAATCTTCCTTCACTGCTATGTTATTTGTGCAGTTGCTCGAATTGCTTTGGTGAAGCCTGATAAGGCAAGAGGAGTTGAAGACGTTTTACTGAGAGCTGCTCAAATGGGTCAGATCGTTGAGAAGGTAAAGTGGAAAACATTCTGTGAGTGCACTTTGATGCATTCATATTGCCTGTTGGGTGCATAGAGTTTCTCGAAAAGAAGAAAAAAAAAAAGAAAAAAGAAAATGAAAAAGAGAATCTTTACAAAGAGTCCATCAAAGTGAGAACACGATATTGCTTACATAAGGTTTCACTTGTAGGTTTCTGAGGAGAGGCTCATATCATTGCTGGAACAGATTAACAACCAGACAACTAAACAAACAAAAGTCACAGTAAGTTAAATGACCATCTCTTTATCTTTCATGGGCTTGCATTTCACGTGCAGTCTGCAATATTATTCTCATTTGTTGTTTCCCATTGCTTCAATTCTTCAGATCCAGAGGCGTCGGAGTGTTCTTGATGATGATGATTAGCTCTGATTGGGAACTGTTACTTCCCGTTTGATGTTACCGTGCTTTGTCCAGTTGTATATCCATCGGCGAAACTCTTCTTTCTGTGAATTTTGAATTTCTCAACTGTGGTTTCCTCGTGCTACTTGATTGTAATTTTCCTCCTATTCCCTTCCAACATACTCTGTAGTGATGGAAATATGTTTTTGTGTTTTATCTCCACCTGTTGAGAGCCCCAACATGAAACCTCAAAACTTGCAGACGAATCGATTGATTGGGTGAGTTGGTCACGCATGGGTTTGTTTGCTGGTTTGAAATCATTCCCCTTTCATAGAACCTGTGGTAGATTTTGATGGGATTACAACGGTTGAGAAGAATGGTAAGCCCCTCGTCCCCTTGTGGTCGGGGTTTGGAGTATTCTATCCCAGTGTACCATTTCTCTGACTGTGGAACCGAACACATTTCTGGCGTATGCTATTCTACTTTGGTGCTCGGGAAATGGGAATGACAATACTTGGCTTGTTTGTTTGGTCGGAATCGGGATAAGTGGAATGGAATGAGATTTAATGGTGAGAAAAAAGAGCATATGGGGTGAAATTACAAGTCTCTTGAGATCTTCAATTCCCTTACCACGGTTTGGGATGGTAATGGTATTTGAGGTTTTCAAGAGGCTTATGATCTTACCTCTCTCTTGCCTTGTATTTTTCTTTGTTTCATCTTGGTGGCTCACTAATGAACTCTCAAACATTCTGCTTGCCCTGATTCCAGCCATGCAAATGAGGCTCGAATTCTTTGTTACAAAACAAGACTTGGCCACACTACCTCCAATGCCAATTGATCTTTTTATGAAACAAATTCACACAGATCAGCTTCTTTTTTCGTTGACCACTTGTCTCTAAGAATATAGCACTCTTTCCGTTTTACAAAGATTGGTAATGTTTGACAAAATACGTATTTTAAGAAAAGCTAGAATTGCATTGACTTATCACTTATAAAACTTTCACTTTCTAAAAGTGCTATCTCCAACTTTACATTGAGTTTTGTATTGAAAGTAATTATTTAAATAATAAAGGTTAGTATAGGAAAGTACAAAAAATTTATGATTTGAATTTTAAAAGTGGATAAACATTTTGAGACAAAAGAAATTACAAAAATGACCTCTCTTTGTGAGACAAAGTGAGTATAATTTAAGGTTTAAGGTTGCAGCACCCAGTCAAGCTGATTCCTTTGGTAGCAGGGTGGCGTCTTTGGTACGTTTTTGGAACCACAATTTATTATTATTATTTATTTTTTAAACTCTCATGTACGTTTTTGGAACCACAATTTATTATTATTATTTATTTTTTAAACTCTCATGATTATAGGCGATGATGGAGGATCACATTTTTTTGACAAATGCAACCACTTATTCATATAAAGGCTAATTGCGCATTGATGTTGATTATTGCACCCAAAAAGAACCCCCGTCATTTACGAGTCAATTCACATTAAAGTTTGGGAACTCTTTTCTTTTCATTTTTTACTTTTGAATTTAATTTTTGTGTTTCTTGTTGCTCGCCTTGTCACTTTATGATGGGATTAGGTTAAGGGTAGTGGTCCTTTTTTAATTCTGTCATATCCACATAATATCACTTTTTTTTAGAACATATATGCTGTAATAATTATCATACTTTTCTACGTTACAAGAGGGCGTTTTTGGATGTCCCACGGACATGACAATGAAAGAAGTTTAAAAAAAAAAAAAAAAAAAAAAAGAGCTTTCCTTTTAGTGTGTTTGTATTTGTATATTTACACACGTATTGGTACAATCAAGAACATCATGTAGTTTGCTCCCAGTGGAATTGGTTGAGCGGTCAAATTTTGGGTTATTTTAAAAAGTTTATCATTTCGATTTTTCACAGAGATTATTACTTATGTGATATGAGACGTGTGATAGTTTGGATTGAAAATTCATTAAGAATAACGCCTATGATATTTCTAATCATTATATCGAAATCGTTGTTTGGGTGAATATGAGATGTGGGATAGTTTGGATTGAAATCCCAATAAAAATAAGGCTTATGATAATTCTAATTGTTGTAAAAGTCTCCCAACCCAATTTTTTATTTTTTGAAAGCAAGGTCGGGATTTTGGTCTCAACCTTCCCAGTCAAGAAAAGGGATAAAAGATATGAACTAAGCTATAACAACGACCGTCTTGAATAAAAAACTTGGTGGTGATGGCTGTAGGATTTGTTGGACGCTCTTCCGCATATCCGTGATGGTCAATCAAAATTGTTCTCAAGGATTTTAAATTGCTCTAATATATTAAATTAGCACATGAGATTTTGGAAAGCATCCCATCAAACAACTAAGAATAAATAATTAACAAAGCCTAAGCGAACAAAGAAAATGATGGATGTACTAGAGAGATTACGTTGGATTGATAATTTGATATATATATATATATATATATATATATATACTAATTTTTTTAATAGGAAAAAACAAACAAAAAATAAGAGGATCTAGGAGAGTGAAAACCATCCGAACACTCACGATGAAATGAGAATGCCTAGGGATAACATCCCACCCTTTTTAATTGTACCGATATTGTCTGTTTTAAGTTATTTTTTATGATAAGATAGTTTAGAAGCATTTTCTTTACTTGTTGAATGAGCGATTTCGAATTCAAATTTATAGAAAAGTATGCCTTTGTTGGGTGTCGTTGGTACCCAACCAGCTCTTGAACTACATTCCTTCCAATAAGAGAGGACTTCAATTGGGACAAGGGTCCATGGCTTGTTTAAATTGACATATATCTTATGTTAAAAAAACCTGAACAAATTAAGAGCAATTAGGGTTTGCTCAAAGATACATAAACAACCCCACTCCCCCCCCCCCCCCCCACTCAAAAAAAAGGAGAAAGAAAAAAAGATACATAAACAAAAAAATTGAGAATAAAGAACCCACGAAAAATCGACTCCTTTTATTTGGTTTGGCTTATGACTTTGCAAAGCAGTTTTTTGATTCGAATATTTTCTTCTTCTTTTTTACTAAGACTTCTATGCTTAAAAGTGAAGTCTTTTCTTTTTAAGATAGGAAGAGATGCCATTAGGCTTTTTGAGAGAATGTTTTGGTTTGGATTTGCCGAACTCAAAGAAATGTGAAACATTTCATGTCAATGTCAAAAGAAACCTAATGCAATGAATGGGGCGGAGCCCCTAAGAACATGGTTCACAGCTAGACGACACACATACAAACTTATGTAATTAATCTGATACTAATACACTAATTTCTCTTTCTTATCATTCACCTTCCCAATAATAGAGACACTTAATTTTGATACCTTGTATATTAGAAAAAGGGGAGAGACAAATTCAACATCTAGTGGGCTCCCAAATGAAAATCTATCTTTCAAGTGGGAGAGTGATAGTGAATTAGTGACACAGCATCCCCATCAATAGTGGTACTACATATTACAGCAAGACCCACAAAAGGGAAGAAACATGAGAAATCAGCCAAAAAGGCCCAATCATTTTGGGATATTCCAGGGTGACCTAAGAAACATGAAAGCCATTTTGTGATTGGTTTGTTGTTCAAGGACTTTTGCCTCCTTCTGGGACGTTCTTCGTTTCAGGGAAACCGAAAGACGTTATACACTGGAGTAAACATGGTACCGACTCTTGGCGCTTAACCAGGACTCCCCCAACTGAAACCCAATCAAACCCTCATCCCCCGCCTCTCTCTCTCTCTCTCTCAATCGACCTATATATACGTACGTATAAAACTTTTCTGAAGTTTGAAGCAGATTCATTTCTCCTCTTTTCAATTTCACCACCATCTTCTCTTTCTACAAACCTTCCCAGTTCCCACTCCAAACCCACTCTCTCCCTCTCTCTTTCTCTCCTCTCTCTCTCTCTCTCTCTCTCTCTCTCTCTCTCTATATATATATATATATACACACACACATACATATAAAACTTCATCATTTCACAACCATCTTCTCTCCATAGAAAACCACCCTTTGTGATCAGTCCAATCCGGTTTCTAGTTTCCCGGCTAACCCAAAAGCAGTTTTCCGGCAAACCCAGATGGAGAAAGAGCCTCTCCTCCCATACCTCAGCCCCAGAAGAAAACCACTGCCGCTACTCTGTCCTCTCCCTGAAAATGACGAGATTTCTGTTCCTCTACCTCTAACTCCATCTGAGCTCAAAGACCGCCTCATCTTTGGCCCTTCCCCCTCTTCTTCCCCCCAGGACTCTTCCCCTATTGTTGATGCCCTAACGCTAACCCTGTGTTCCCCCAAACCTTCTTCTTCCTCTTCCCCACATCCCGCCCTCCAAGACCCACCTCCACAATCTTCTTTTTTGATCGATCCCAATTCGCCATGGAACAAAGGAAATCTCCACCGATCGAAAACCGCACCTGCCATGGCCGTAATCAGCGATTTCTACCAACCCTCGATCCCCAAACCCCAATTCACATCTCCTTCGATCATTCGACAGGCTTGCTTTTTGCTCATTTTATATTTGTCGCTTGGTGTAGCTATTTATTGGTTCAATCGTGGGAATTTTTCGGGTGATGAGACACACCCTGTTGTAGATGCGTTGTATTTCTGTATTGTGACAATGTGTACAATTGGGTATGGGGATATCACTCCCAGTAGTGCGTCGACGAAGTTGTTTTCGATCATGTTTGTGTTGGTGGGGTTTGGATTTATAGATATATTGCTTACAGGGATGGTCAGTTACATGCTTGATTTGCAGGAGAATTATCTCCTTAGGACGGTTAAGGGTGAGGGAGGTAGGGATAAGGGTGCGTCGTATATAATTGATGTGAAGAAGGGGAGAATGAGAATTCGGATGAAGGTGGCCTTGGCATTAGGGGTTGTGGTTCTTTGTATTGGAATTGGTGCGTGTGTAATGCATTTTGTCGAGAGGCTTGGATGGCTGGATTCATTTTATCTTTCAGTTATGTCGGTTACGACTGTCGGGTACGGTGACCGGGCTTTTCAGTCCTTGCCCGGTCGTATTTTTGCTTCAATTTGGTTGCTTGTATCGACACTCGCAGTTGCTCGAGCATTTCTTTACTTGGCTGAGGCAAGAGTTGATAAGCGTCATAGGAAGATGGCAAAGTGGGTGCTTGGTCAGGATATGACTGTTTCTGAGTTTCTTGCTGCCGACATTGACAACAACGGTTGTGTGAGGTATGCACTGTCTTTTCTTCTTGTTATTTGTGCAAATTTTGGTACCATTTTGTTGTTTGCAGTTATTATCTCAAGGCTCAATGATTGATCAAGAGAATTCTTAAAAATTTATTTACACATTCAGATGCTTGCCATGTTTTCCTTATTTCCACATAATTCTTGTAAACTTCTACCCTGTGAAGTTACAAGCCAAGATGCGACATAATGATGCATTAGTGCTAATAGTTGATAATTTGATATCTGGAGTCATTGCGATCTGACAGGCATACTTAATGTGTGGAGCATCTAGAGTTGTGAAATTATGAAAATGTTAGCTTGATGATACCTTAAGTACGGTAGTTTTGAGTACTACTTGTCTCAAAATTTTTTCCCAAATCCAACATACTGAATGATGTGGCGACATAACAAACCACCAATTTGAATTTTGAATTTTGAACTTGAATAATGAGCCAAAAATAGATCCAATAGCAAGATGCCACTTCATTTGGGATCTTGAATTTTTGGGAATTTTTTTTTTCCTCAATATATAGCATTGCTTTTTTTGAGTATGACTCAAGTGCTATCTGGTAGATTCAACAGATCCTGACCTTTCATATGTAGCCTCTGCTGATTATGTGGACACCTAAGAAGGAATCCCTACTGAAATCTTTGGAAAATTGTATTTCTGAAATGATAGAGTTAATGTTATTATTAAAAATTTAAATGCTACTACTTAACAATGATGTAGAAGATGCAACATGGTGATAAAAGACTCCCTTTTTGTCTTTAAAAGAAAACTCTATTAATTGACAATTTTATCTTTTATTGATATCAATTTATAAAGTAAAAAATTCAGAGAAATGAAGAGTTTACATATTTAGACTACAATTGTAGGTCTTTATATTACATTTGTAGAAGGTAGGGGCCATTGTATCATTTATTTTTTATAATATAATCATTCGTCACAATGTCAAATGCATTTATGTTTTTCTAGTAAGTAGATATCATTCTTTGAAGAAAATGGGAACTCTAGCTACAAATGTAGTTTATGTAGATCCAGCAACACCAGAAATGAAAAATCTACAACCTTACGGTTTGCGTATCTTAAAGCACTAACAAAATTAAGAAAAAAGAAGGTGTCAAACTTCCTTTTTACAAAGATTTATCAAAAAAAAATTTAAAAAAATTTATCAAAAAAAAAACTTCCTTTTTACGAAGTCTTTAAAAATATATTTTAAGCTCAAATTATAACAAAGGCATAATCCCAACTACTTTGGGCTTGGTAAAAAATTAATTTTAGCTAACTATGCATCATATTTTTTGGCTACATAGAAGGAAGTTCTTCTTTTAGGCTCTATCTACCTCCCCACCAACACCCCCCCCCTCCCCCCAGGAAAAAAAAAGAAAACAAAAACAAAAAAGAACAAAGTGGAGTCATTTCTTGCCTTTGGGTGCTTCTTTGAAAACAAGAGTGGTTTGGATTCTTTGATTGAGAGGTTTTAGAAAAGACTAAGTGGTTAGAAAAAGTATTAGGGCAGTCATGACTTCTTTGTGATGGCCTCTTCTCTAGTTGTATTGAACAGTACAGCAGCGTTTAATTTTAAAAACCTATATTGAAGACCTATCTAATAACTACTGATTAATTACCTAATATGCACCAATTGGGAATTATAAGGATTCTAATATGGTGAAGATCCCTGAGAAACCCACTTTTCCATTTTTTTGCAAACACGCTCTGCATTAATTGCCTTAGATATCAACTCACTCACCACTTCTGTCACCAAATGAAAAGCAAAGGAAGCAGAGTATAAACTCAATGCTGGTATCTCATCACTCAGGTGTTACTCGTTGTGGGACTTAACCCTTCATTGGTCTCCTCCAGCCCTTGGAATTTTCCAGGATTCACTTACACTGAGATGGAAGCCAAATCCATTTTACCTAAAACCAAAGCCCATTTTGCTTAGCAAGTACATAAGAAGCGCCTGGATATTTACCCCCACCCATTTGTGGAATCAATGTAATAAGGTTGCTTGAAGACTTTTCCCAAACTTGCACTTATTGAAGAAGTTCTCCACGACTTTCTCTTTGTTGACTAAGATTAATGATGAATTGCCTTTGTCATCCTAAACGAGATTCTCAAAATTTCGGCCAAATTTTTGTGTGTTTAAAATCGAAATTTTTTTAGTTCCAGCAATCATTAATAGCAGAGTTTTAATTATCTGTACCCATTTTTTTCTTTTAACTTCCTGAATTAAAAAAAAAAAAAACAAAACAAAAACAAAAACAAAAAAAAGAAAAGAAGAAAAATCAAACTGTTTGGTTGAACTTTTTTCCCCCCCTGTAATTGTTATTATTATTATTATATCAAATGGCAAAATTTCTTCTTCTTCTCTCTCTCTCATGAAAATGACCAAGTATTTTTGTCTCAAATTTATTCAAGTCGACAAATTTCAAGACAATATATATATATATATATAATGATGTTTCAATTATTTCCTAAAAATTTATAACTATTATAGAGTAAAAATTTGGTGGAGGGAGGGGAAAAGTAGGCATCTATTAATAATTCTTATATGAAATTTCAGTCTAGGTGGTCTATACAAAAGTTTTGTTAAGTCCATTGATGAGACAGCAACAGAAAAGAAAGGTAAGAAAGGTTAGTTGGTACTTGCAAATATACTGCAATGTAGCAGCCTTTCAACACACTCCACACCCTCCATGTCATCCACTTTTTCAATTTCTCCTGTCACTATCTTATTAATTAACACATCTTTTTTTGATAAAGTTATTAATTAACACATCTTTCCTCTGAAGATCTTTTATTTCTTGATTACAAATCCCTCCACCCCTGTATTCAGCATTCAACTATAGATTTAAATCTAAGTGCATAAAGCCTATCACAAATGGCTCCTACTTGAAAGAAAGGGCAGGGCACTCCTGTGTTTCAACCCCACTGTAACAGCTTAATTCATTTTTCCCTTCCGCTCTTGAATGAGAAGTTTTTTTTATTCCTTCAGTCTTGACCTAAGAAAAGTGATCTCTGAAACTGAAAGCCTTTATTATTCATTTATTAATTTCTTATTACTAGGATCCTTATGAATTCTGTTGATGGTGTGGCTTATATCTTTAGTTGGGGCGCTTGAGGAAAATATGGTATGAACTTTAGGTTCATTTGTTTTGATGAGAGATGTAATTGATTAATTGTATTTTGGACGTCTTTTGAAAATTTGCACGAAGGTGGGATGTAATGTGGCATCTCACATGAGGAGAAAATTTATTCCTATTATTCTGTGTTTGTGGTTGCTTGTTCAGCTTTTGGCATGTATTTAGGCTTCAATACGGAGGTCCTTTGCTGTACACCTTTTACAGTTTTCTGTTTTTCTTGGCTTAATAATGCAAAACCTTGCTCAAGTCGTAAATGTATCTGCTCAATCTGGGTGAAATTCTTCCGGCAGATTCTGGTTACTATTTGCTTTACATTCTTGATTCTTGGATCTCTGGAAAAATTTTTGCTAGTAAAACTATTCTACAATTTGGCACGTATTCTTCTATACAATCTTATAATTTATGTCATCATTGTTTTGCTTTGTGTGAAGTTTGTCTGATTTGATTTTCTTATATGCAACAATTTTTTATCTTAGGTTTGTTTATGTTGAATTGATGCTTCCCAAACACCACCCCCAAACTACCGAGAGAGAGTTAGAAGTGACGCTAACCTCAGGAAGTTGGGATGGGGCTTCTTTGAATTGATACTTGTGTTTGTTTTATATATGCAGCAAATCGGAATATGTTATATACAAGCTCAAGGAGATGGGGAAGGTGTCACAGAAAGACATTATGCAGATTTGCCAGAAGTTTGACAGGCTAGACACTGGAAATTGTGGAAAGATAACTCTTGCTGATCTCATGGAGAATCATCACTGTGATAGGTGTTGACATAGCATCAATCGGAATGAGAAAGTGGTGGCGCTAAATAAATCTCTTTTAACTGGCCATTGCCAGGATCTTCTTATGGTACAACAGAAGGGTAAGAGCGGACCTTTTTTGTCAGTGAGTTGTAGATGAAAGAAGGGGTTTGCTCACCCGATTCAATTGGCCATATCCTTAGTACAAAAGCAAACTGTTTCATTGCCTGTCAAAAGTAGAGATCAGATAGAGTGTTAAGGTCGTTGGGTCTCAGGAATTTAGCTATTACTCATTGTGATGGGGTCTCATTGATCGGATGGCTCAAGCTGATGAGGCATTGTGGATTGAGGGTATTGGGGTTTATAGTGTACACATGTTGGATTTATTCTTTTGTAAATACATAAACATAAGAGGTGAGGCTCAGTAATATGATGTTTATTCTACTGGTTCATATCTTTTGCTTAGTTTTTAGTTGGATTGAGCTTCTATCTCTATAGGTGTACAGAATGGTACTATTTGTAAATGCATGAATGAAGATGAGGTTCCTTAATCTCTCTCTGTCTCACTCCCCCCACCATCCCTTCCCCACCCCCCCACCCCCGCCAACCCTCCTATGTTGTCTGAATCCAATCTAATAGTCGTAATACAAGCCGTTTTTCATCGTTTTAAAATTGGTTTTTTATTTTATTTTTAGTGACTAGAATAAATCAATTCGGTGCATCAATTAGATTGATGGGTCAATTTCGCTGGGTTTTGTATGGGTGATGTATGATTTCCAGTTGAGTTTATTTCTTCAATTGGGTTGTTGGGTCAATTAATTTAGAATGCTATTTTGCATTTGCTATATTGTTAGCTTTTAGGTGCTTGTAGTTAAGAGGGTTTTGAACATTCTAATGGGAATGTAGTGTCCAACTATCCATCCTTAAGAATGGGATCATAAAGGAAGAAAAAAAAAGAGCATTCCCCCCCTTCCTTTTTCTCTCTTTCCCCTCATAAAAGAAAGAGGGAGGGGAGGGGAGGGGAGGGGAGGGGAGGGGAAATCTTGCAATTACTTTCACAAGATTATAGTGTCCTTGAAGTTGGGTACTGTGTAGATCATTGTATCCTTGCCTAATTTGCAGCTGAGTTCCGCTCAGCCATCGGGTGATGGGTCAATTAAATTCATAACTAAGGGTGTGTTTGTACACCATTTGGAAATTGAAATTGTTTTGTGGTGGTCTCTTACAGCATCTGAAAATAGGTCCCTTCTGTACGCAAAGCATTTGACAGAGAATTTGCATGACGCCAATTTCAACATTGAAAGAAATGATTGAATAGGCCTATGTTTTAGCCATAATTCCTGGCCATTGCTGCATTTTTGTGCAATAGCTTCTGTCTAAGGGATGAAATTGTGTCTTACAATTGAAAAAATGCCATTTGGGTCCTGTTTCACTTCTCCAGGGCCTCTCCCCTCTCGTCATAAGGCGTGGTTTTGGTATATGGTTTATATTTTTGTGCAATGGCCAGAAAGCAATTGGCAGAGGAATTTGATTTGCTTCCCTGGTGTTTCAATGAAAAATGCCCAATCAATTGTCTTATTTATTTATTCATTTTGGTTTGGGGTATAGGCCCCCTGAAAGGTGATAGAGGTGTACAAAAGTTTGGGATAGAGTATAGGCCCCCCGAAAGGTGATGGGAGAGTACAAAGGTTTCCTCAGCCAGACGGAAATTGGCCCTCAAGTGCAATGATAGAGAGGAGCTTGACCACAAGACCAACCTTTGGAGGAGGGACGAAAGTCGACCTTAGTGATCTGACAGTGTTTCTCATCATTAAATTTGGTGAATGCAGTCTTGTTTTAAATAGGAATTCGAACGATCAATAATTGACCTTATTATCGTTTTAGGATGTCATTTATATTAAACATAACGATGGGTTAGTAAAGTTTTTTTATTTTTTTTTATTATTTTTTTTTCCCCTAGAGGAAGCCTACGTTGGGTTATGGGGTATATAAGGGTCGCTTCTCTCAACACATAAACCCTCCAAACCCTAGTAAAGGTGAGATTGGATATTATATTTTTCTGGTACAATCACATTACTTAGTCAAGTTAAATGTCATGTTAGCACTAAAAAAAGTTTTTTTTTTTTTTTTTTTTTTGAGGAGTATTATTTATATCTATATCTATAAAAAGTTGAATGTGAGAAAAACTTTTGATTGACTAATATACCCTTATTTTAAATTTTAAATACACAACTACCCTTTTGCACCTTTTTAATCTCATTGTAGTTGAATAGATGACAACTATTATTGTAATAAAGTTTATATAGGAGACATCTATACTCTTGTAGTTAACTTATATAGGAAACATTTATTTTTGTATTTCATTAGAGTTCTATGTAGGGTCATTCTTTAACTTTTTCATTGTGAATGGATGTTTTTCCATCAAAATTTTAAAAAAAATAATAAGATTTATTAGTTTTTAATCGTTAGAGGTTAGAATCTGGTAAGCTTGAATTAATTGTTTTTCTCCATAACATAACATGTATGATGATCATTTTATGATTATGATATACTTACAAAATTCATCAATGTTACTTTGATTTGTGCAAATAGCTTACTTATTTTATTTTATTTTACTCGAACTCATCAATTACCAAAATATAATACTTTCAACTTATTAAGCAACGACATTTTTGTAAATTGGTGACAACACATATTTTTTTATTTAAATTTTCATTTTAAATCATTGAAGTTTTGTGGTTAATCAATATAATATTGTGTTACTATATATAATTGGGAATTATTATATTCTAAATTTATTTGTGACTAACTTAAAATTTTTCAAATTAGTTATACTACTCACTATACGTTTCATTAAAAGTAAAAATCTAACCAAACCGATATTAATATCTAATTCCTTAAAAATTATTCTTTCGTTTATATTTCATATTATTGAAAAATAATCACGTGCAACGCACATGTGCCTACATATAGTCATATTAGAAAACTTAATCAAGTTTAAATTTTAATTAATTACAATTGCTTAATAAGTCCCCTAACTTTTTACAATTATTACACTATGCCTGATGTTGAAGGAAATCCTGAAAATGAAAATGTACCGAAATGCTTTTCTCCTCTCCAATGCTTTTATATATGATAAGTATTATTGAACATGCATAAACTCAGGGCAAACCATATGTATTTTCTCCTTTTGCAAAGAATTCAAACATCAATATGTTTCGGGTCTCTGTCCAGGGCCCTCCCATTCCTTAGTAGAATTAGCATTTTTCCCTTCTTCACTATAGGATTTCCTCTTGCAAGAGCAAGAGGAAATCCTATAGTGCTGCCACAAGAAATTCTACCGCTACCGTCTTTTATTTAGGTAAGGCCGTGTTCTGTCTTCTATTTAGTCGACTGATCATGCGTTTAAAACTTTGGCTTATGCATGTGTACTAATTATAAGGCATTTGACTCTGGAACTTTGGTACATAGATGTATAATTTCACCCACTCATTCATATAAGGTGGTTTCTTTGGAATTTGGACTAATATTTCAAAACATTTGGTGCCCCAATGGCCAGGATTCGACAATTTCATGAATTAAAACCATCACTTACATAGAATTTAGTAAACACCCCACCCCACCCCACCAAAAAAAAAAAAAAAATGAAAATTGAAAAAGAAAATGAAAATCCTTGGCTCTGCTCCTACAGATAGAGTTGCTTAATTAGTGCTATTGGTTCTTGAAAGGCTGCTTGTGATTTTTGCACTACTTTTATCCAAGCTTTCTTCTAGATCTAGGGAAATTGGAAAAGTTCAAATGTAGTCATTATGCCAATGCATAAAGTAACACAATTCCAGTCAAGTATTTGCAACAAATGCATAAAGGTATTCATTCATTCATAGAATCATAGTCAAGTCTCTCTTCCTTTTCTAAAGTTGTACAATCATCCAAAGTCATGTCTCCCTTATTTCTCTCATACAGGTGAACATTCATTAATCCAACTCTCTCTCTCTCTCTCTCTCTCTCTCTCTTCCCTCATATACACACTTGGGTCATGGGTTCAAACTTCAAAAGCACACCCCTTTGAATTCTATAAAATGTACTTAAGTGAATATTTGATTTTTATGAATTTAGTCCAATCTTCTTTAGAGAATTTCTTTCCATTTTTAAACACATTTCCATTCCTACAGCTAGCTTTTGTTTGTGGTAAAAGAGAACAATTCAAACTAACCCATGATGGGGTGACAACAAATCCACCAAGGAGTGCAAACCAAGTCAGGCTTCTCTCTCTCTCTCTCTCTCTCTCTCTCTCTCTCTCTCATACACACTTTTTTTTTTTTTCCTTTTTTAAGCAAAAGAAAAAAAAAAAAAAAAAAAAAAAAAAAAAAAAAAAAAAAAAGAGAGACACAAATTATATACTAATTAAGTTGCAGAATCATATCATTCCAATGAAGTCATAGTCTTCTATAATCTTGACTGAGTAAGCAAAGATTATAATAATTTGATTATACGCGGTTCCCGAAAAAGATTAAAATAAAAAAAGGAGGAAAGAAAAAAAAATTATATAAATTACGGCACAGCCGTGTCAACTCGGGCAATTCCAAAATGTTCCAGTTGATGATTCCATCAAGCTAATAATAAACTAGTAATCTGGTAAGAAAAATGGTATTTTCTTCCCCTTTCCCTCTTTTAAGTGGGGCATATTATTAGAAAATTTCATTAGTAATTGGGTTTAGTGAAATAAAGTTTAGTGGGAAAGCTTCAGTTCAGTGGTTTTGAATGAGTCAAGTGTATACTGACCTCTAGGAGAATCTGACCAAGGCAAGAACCTTTCACATTTGGACCTCAATTATGAAAGCATGAAACCCAAGAAAGGATAAAAGACAAACTATAGATGTTGTGTTTTTGCTTTTTAAAAACATTTTACAATTGTTGTGAATAATATTATATGGGTACCAATGGGTGTTTTAAAAACTCAAAAGATTGACCCATCTAGAACTTTCCAAGTGGAGTGGATGGTGAATGGTGATTGGTACATGTTGACAATTCGACTTTTGGGTCAATCGAAAAATTTTAAATTGTTACTCGGAAAAATAAAAAAATAAAATATAAAAAAGGAGGTCAGTGTTAGTGTGGATAAGGGGGTCTGTCATGTGGATTAATTGACATTGTGATAGATTTGATTCACACAAGAATGGACAAGGTGACCCTGCACCATATAGCCCTGGCCTATTGTTGCATGGACTGTTTGATTGTTTAGTTTGATACTCATTAAAAATAAAGCAAAAATAATAATATATAACTCTTATAATAAGGTTGTGTTGTGAAAGAGGTGATAACATTATTGGCATTCCCTTCCCTAGCTTAATTATATAGAAGTTGCTCGTCGGTCTATGCATAAAATTTACACGCTGCATTAAAATCAGATTGCATATAAATCAATTTTTGATGATACCCTACTTGGATTTTCTAGCTCAATGTTTGGTAGGACTAAACCTACTCTTTAACACCCAGAATTCACGGTGGGTCCTAAGCTTCGGTCCCGACATAGGTGCAGTGAGGCTCCCTACAAATTAGTTGTGGATTGATAAGGAATAATGCTCCCTTGCGGGTATGTGGAGTCACCTATATGGAGTCTAGTTCTCATTGGACCAAGTTTTGATGGTACACTCATTAACTTAATTGGTGATTAACTTGAGACAAGAATGGATTAGAACTCTATCCAGAACCCTAATTGCTTAAGTTATCTCCTCTTTAAGTATGTTATGGGCTCAACTATATAAATAATGGCAATGGTCAATTTAAAAAAGCAAAATTGCCAGTTCCAGGTTCCTAGTTACCAATTAAAAGCCTAGCAAGCTTCCAATTATTGTAATGGTCAATATATACATATATTTATATATAGAATCCTAGTCCGGTAAGAACATGCCTACATAAGTCATATCAATATCATGCATTGGGGGTAAACCCCGTGCATTGGTCTCATGTATCCTGTAACCCACCAATGTACGGGTTACAACCTCTAATATAAGTACTGATTGATATAACTTATAGTAACATGTTCTTTCTTAACCGCCGTCCTTTTTATTTTTCCTTTCTTTATATATATATATATATATATATATATATGAGTCTTCTAAATGAAGATGGCCTGTAAAAAAGTTATTGATATCGTAATCATTACTAAAAAAGAAAAAAACCAAGTTTCTCAGAACGAGTTAGCTTTAACCCAAAGTCACATAAACCTTTTAGCATATGACTGTGGTGTTCAATGCTGGGATTTATGAACTGGGGAAAAGGGGGGGCTCTTCTATGCCTATAATTTTGGTGTTTGCCTGTGTCAACATCTGAAAGATTCCATTTTCTGTGAACACACCTAACAAAAAACCTGCCCTCTTCTGTACTGATAGAGACTACCAATAACAATACCAGAAGACCATACCTTATGTCACAAATAATAGACACAATCAAGGTCAACAATCTCATGCCTCATGATCTCTTCCTTTTAATTAATTTATTATTATTCAATCTCTTCCTCTAAAAGTCGTCCCCCTTAAGCAACCGCTCCATCCAATTGATAGAATAACCCTCTGATATATATATATATTTCACATCTTCACCCATCATCTCTAAGGACATTATACACTTCCTATAATTGATATATATAAAATACACATTACCCAAAACAAAAACAATAATACCCCTTCTAGATTTTTGGTCTTCATCATACATTTTATATAGTAATTAACTAATATCGATACATATGCATATATATATATATATATATATATATATAGTAGAGAGGGAACTGATCTATGCATGACGTACACGCGGTCTTTTTGAGCATCACGCGATTGAGTGATTAGTAAAATTATCTATGGAAAATCTTAGCGTGACGGACCCAAAAAAAAAAAAAAAGAAAAAAAAAAAGAGAAGTAAAACGATGACAACTATTAGTCTAGGATGATGTCACATGTGCATTCCACGTGATAGTGAAATTACATTAAACTTGAATTTATGTTGAATAAAGTGACTTTCACAGTTGTGACATCCATTGCTAGCATGATTTATTTTACTCTGTAATTACAACATAGTCATTATGGTTAATCTCAGTGACATCAAACATTTCTCTTCCTTGATGCTTATATTGGTCATATTGGCTCTTCAATTTTTTTTTTTGATTTTTTTTTTGGGGAGAGGGGAGATTTTAGAATGATCGGCCTATCGGAAAATAATTACAGTTAGTGGCTTAGTGCGTGTAGAAGAATAGTACCAGCTTTTCGTCTTGAAAAAGGAAGCTCTAGAAAAGCGAGTTTATTGGTCTTGCTTTTCACCAATCTTAAAACCAAGTTTTAGAAAAGAAAGACTCATTCTGTGCCATGTGTTTAGTACATTTCTTGGGTCACAACCCGAAATTTGGTGGCTGTCTTTTCAAGCCTATATATGTGACCACTTCTTACTCGATCTCTTTTTCTCAATATTTGAAGAGAAAAGCCAAAAAAAACAAAAGACAGATGATTGGTTCTCTTTAGATAAGTAGTGCCTCACCACCAACCCACACTAGGTCCTGTTGCATTTTATTGGATCAAATCGAGAGAATAATGCCAATTAATTTTGACCTCTTTGATTACCCTATTAATCAACTCTTACTAACAAATTCTATTCTAATGTTCTCGAAGATCGAGAATAATGAGAATAATGAGAATAATAGTCTCCCTCTCATACACCCACACACACTCTCTCTCTCTCTCTCTCTCTCTCTTTCTCTCTCTTGTATTTTACTTGAGTCATGGGTTCAAAATTTTCCTAAGAGGTTTCGTCGGCTATGATGGTGGCACCCTGAAATTTGTTCTTAAGCAAACAATTAGCCATAAATCGCGGCTTGGAACATAGTTTTGAGAAAAAAAGGGTTTGGGATGAAAAGCCTTTTTTGTACCATTTTTAGCTGTTGCTAGCTTTTCCATTGATGCTATAAATAGATGACTG
Source organism: Liquidambar formosana (assembly GCA_039720395.1). Lineage (NCBI taxonomy): Eukaryota > Viridiplantae > Streptophyta > Magnoliopsida > Saxifragales > Altingiaceae > Liquidambar > Liquidambar formosana. The sequence continues at coordinate 12,231,896 of CM077835.1, forward strand.
AAATTTTCCAACTCGTTAGGGTATGAAATGCTTTACAAGATTCCAACTTTTGATTTCCTTTTCTTCAATGATTCATGAATAAACAAATCACTACATCTATTTTATGGGATTTTATTTTAAAAAAGTGACGGCTATCGTCAGAGCTTTTTTGGCTGCTTCCATGATTTTACTTAGTCTAAAATTTTAAATGTGACAGAATGACTCTCTTAGGGTATTTGAGATAAGATGAGAGGAATTCTCCTCTTAAAATAAGGCCAAAGCTTTCGAATTTCGATACCCCATTTGGCTAAAGAAAAGAAAAGCACATGAAAATTGATTGACATATGAATTATGGCTTGAGGACTAAAAAAAAAAATAATAATAATTATGCCATGAATACAAGTCGCACACATGTATTGCATGTGTCACACTGCTACTTGCAGGGAAGAGTTCCTCTTGAATGCCAAAAAAATGGTCTAGTCCATTGCAGTACAAGTCACTCGGCCACCTTCCATGTTAGGCTGGATCCGCCACCCTTTGACTCAAGCAGGGGCCAGCCCAAGTTCAACATTTTGAATATATTGGTTCTTACTTGGCAGTTGGCAAATTGATGGTGAATTTTTTATGTATAGCAAATCTAGTCAGGAGGGCCCATAGGGTAAATAGTTATTTTTGGAGAAGGGTCCACTGAATAGAGTGCATAAATTGGTGTGGGTCATGTAGCTGAAAGATAAATGTAAGAGAGGCACTCAAAGAGGTACCTATGAAGATTGGGAGGCCATGGCCCTGCTGCCACTATGCCTGCAGCTGCCTCCCTTGGTCCCCCACCCCATCTCCCCACCCATGAATGTGACACCCACATGATGGATGATAACTTACCAGAGTGAATGAGGACTAGAAATTTTCTGGACTTGTATGTACCTTGGGTTTCTATAAAAAAAAATAATCCATGCCCTTATAGGTGAATGGCTACCCCATGCATGTCGTGGCATTAATGATTGAAGAAGTGAAATTTGAAATTTAGTATTTGGTTGAGGGTTTTTTTTAACCGATGATGACATGACATGCTACGTCGGTAATGATTCTTTATAATGTTTTCTTGTAACAATGTATACCACTCTTTCTGTAAATCTAAAGTAGTGTCGGCAAACCATGAGACACATACCCAAAACAAACGTATCTCCAAATTGAAGGGCGTTAAGCCGTTAATGTTCATAACAATTTCCAATAATTAGGGCCAATTACTCATATCAATATTAATATATTTAAAAACCCATATTCTTACCTTTTATTTATTTTTATTTTTATGGCTCTTGGCAAAATTTTTGTCCTTTTTTTTTTTTGTTGAAAAACCTTAATGAACTTGTCCTCAGCATAAAAAACGTAAATTAATTTAAAAAATGGAATATGGGTGATTCCATCAATTACTCCAATACTCTATAACACTCACATGTAACAAAGAGCCTATCTATACTACGACATTGTGTTTTGGTTTTTTTAAACACATTGGAAGGAAATAAACCTTTAACTTGCACTGTCCCGACCTTATTCATCTTGGATTCCAAATTTGGATTTGGTGAAGTTACTGTATGGTATAGTAAACGTAGGATTGATGACACGTGAAAATGAGGAGAAATGGAAAGCTGAAATTCTAGAGAATGCATTTGATACCTAACGCCTAATAGCCATCTATTTTTCCTCTTTACCCACATGTCATTGATCCTATGTTTACTAGTATCATATAGTAAAAGTAGCCAATTTCACCATATCCGAATCCCTCGAATACTACTACTAAGTCAAAAACGCTGGTAATAGAAAGAGTCTACTTTCAATTAGTCACATAGGAGCTCTTAATGTACAAGCCTACGGACTAAACTTTACTAGGGCTGCTTGAGAAATAAAAAGTAATAAAATGCAATAAATTTTTTATTAATGTGTCATGTATTTGTTTCTAAAAAGATTTACATAAATCCTATCAGTGTCGTACCAAGTACCTAGGGATAAAAATTTGTCTTAATACAAAATCTAACAAAAATAATATTACCCATTTAAGAAGGGAAAAGAAAAAAATAAAATTAAAATTTGGCACCAAAAGGGTAACATAATTACAAGGTGGGGTAGAAGATGGTGACGTTGGCATTCCATCAGCAACACAGGGCAATCAGGCAATTAGAGAGCGGAATGGGTCTGTCACGTGCCAGTCACGTGTCGTCTAGGGTCAAATGGCGGTGCCAGTGGAGACACGTGTAAGCCTAACATTCCAAAGACAGAGGTGACAGTGAGTTTGAAACATTGACAATTGACCATTTGACCCACAGCCTCCCACCCCCCATCTCCTCTCTCCTCTCGCTCATTAAAAGGCCTCGTGACTGACTATTTTTTACCCTTAGTCGTCGCTGACTAATCCTTTGGCATCTTTGGTTCAACCACATAACATTTTCAAAAAAGTCGAATAGGCCTTCTCCCACCCTCTCTTCAAGTTCGTGTTGTACACGCTCTCATCCTAATTGATTTTTTTTTTTCATTTTTTTTTTTCCATAACGATATAGGTGAGATTATCGCCGTCTTTTATATCAATTAATATCCAATAATAAATATGACAGGTGATTAGCCCAAGAAAGAGCTGCGAATGAATGTTGCTGTATCTTTATTCAACCACATAACATTTTCAAAAAAGTCGAATAGGCCTTCTCCCACCCTCTCTTTAAGTTCGTGTTGTACACGCTCTCATCCTAATTTATATATATATATATATATATATATATATATATTTTTTGGTTTCTTAACGATACTGAGTAAGATTATCACCGTCTTTTATATAAATTAATATCCAAGAATAAATATGACCGGTGATTAGTCCAAGAAAGAGTGCGAATGAATGTTGCTGCATTTACTATTTATTTTCTTTGAATTCATTTATTATGTAGGATGCCCTACCTCCCTTTTTAAGTTCAAAATAAAAATAATTTTTTTTTAGAATGCACTACCTTTCTTTTTGCTCAATTTATAGGAAAAATAGATTTACAAGTAAGTGGTGAAATAAAAATTAATCAAATTCTTCTTTTACGGCCTAGCTTATACTGAGTGTATATGTTTCCCGTCCAAACAATCGTAAACTAGTGTAAATTGATCTTTAAATACATGATTTTTATTTTTATTTTTTCCAAAAGATTTAATCATGGAGATAATGTGAGACTTTGACCATTATAAGTATGTTGCTACTAAATTGTGGCCACAAATCAAAATTCATAGGGTGAACAGGTGTGAGCATCGTGATTTACATCTATACTATTATTTATTACCTATAAAAGACTGAATCTCAGAAAAAAATTTAACGACCAATATACTCTTATTTAAAAAAAAAAAAAATACATATCTACCATTCTTTAATTGAAACACATAGTAAACATTCTTATCATTTGGTAACAAATGAAAGTTAGATTTTAACTCAAACTCTTAACAAATTAAAGTTAGATTCTTACTCAAATTCTTTTTCCTAAAGCAATTATCAAGTTGCATGATAATATATATGAATATAAACTCTTTAAATATTCCGTTTTATGAAGAAGAAAAAAATTCTAAATGTATATCTAAAGAGTTTTTAATCTTTTGTTAACAATTTTGATGAAAAAAAAATGTACTTTTAAATTTTAAACTTTATCTTTTATGAAAAAATATAAAATCTTTATGTATTTATTATTTTGTATAATTAATATTATTTAAAAATATTCACGTGCAATGGATGTGCGCTATACCTAATCTTAATAAATAAATACAAAAATATTGGATCACCCATTGATAAGTCAATCTTATACCAAGGTAGAGAGGCACCATCCCTATCTCTCTACGGGATAACCTGGGTTATCTAGCATTTCCACGTAGGGACCAGGGATGAAAGATCAATGGTAAAAGATTGAACCAGCCTTTTATCCTTCGATTATTAAAAATTTTAATTTATTCCCATGACAATAACACGTTTTACTCTCTCTGATTGGACGGTGTTTTGTCAACCTTCTTTATAAAGTGGGGATAGCAATTCTCATTCAAAACTACACTTTCTCTCTCTCTCTCTCTCTCTCTCTCTATCTCTCTTTCTTTCTCAATAAAACAAGACAAAGAGACCTTAACCATAGCTAGTATTCTGTCAAACCATTCTTCTTCTTCTTCTTCTTCTTCTTCTTCTCCTTCTCCTTCTCCTTCATCATCTCTTTCTCCCACCATGTCTGATGAACCCAGCAAAAACCTCTACTACCATGACCCATTCCATGATGATCAACAACCCATCAATGGAACTGGTTTTTTATTCTCTAGTGATGATAATAATTCTTCCATGTATGAACACAAGCCTCCTTCCATTGCTACCTCATCGGCTCATAACAATCCACAAGTGTTTGATCCTTCATACATGAGTTTCACAGACTGTTTACAAGGATCCATGGATTACAACACACTTGCAACTGCCTTCAACTTGTCGCCTTCATCGTCCGAAGTATTCTCTCCAGTTGAAGGCAATCAAAAGCCGGCCGTGCACATGGCGAGCTCAGGCGAGATTACACCGAGTCCAAACTCTTCGGTCTCTTCCTCGTCTACTGAGGCGGGGGCCGAAGAAGATTCTGGAAAGAATAAGAAAGATGGGCAAGGGAAAGAGGGGGAAGATGGAGGGGAAAGCTCTAAGAAAGTGTAAGTTTGCTTGTTGGTTATATATTCATAGTGAAGGGTATAGATATATGTCTTCATATAAGAAATTGAGTGTAACCTTTTATGGGTTGAATTAACAGAAACAAAACAAAGAAGAAAGGAGAGAAAAGTCAAAAGGAGCCGCGATTCGCCTTCATGACGAAGAGCGAGGTTGATCATCTAGAGGATGGATATAGATGGAGAAAATATGGGCAGAAGGCTGTTAAGAATAGCCCTTATCCGAGGTTTGTTCTTCATTTTAATTTCTTGCACCCCAATAGTGCACCCCCACCAATAGAACCAAAAAAAAAAAAAAAAAAAAATCTCTGATCTTATGAATCATTGGAACTTTGTTTTGTTTTAATGTGTGCTTGATTGGATTAAGTTCTTTCGATCCATTTAATTGGCGAAAAGACCTAGTCGCTAGGAAGAGAAATGAAAACTTTTAATTTTATTATAGGATAGGGTTCGAGTGGCTGTTATAAAAAAGAGGAAGAAATGCAAACCTTCTTGACTAGCTTGATCATCTAGAAGATGGATATAGATGGAGAAAAAATGGAGAAGGCTGTCAAAGAATAGCCCTAAATATCTGAGTTAGGTTTGTCATTTTCTCACACCCTAACGCACATCAAGAAAATAGTACTCTAGCCTTGAAATTGTGATTCATCGCGTAAGACTAGATTTTGTTTGAGTATGTGCTTGCATTAATGCTTCTGTCGCTCTGGCCATGTAGTCGTTCAAAAGACATGGAATTAAACGAACTAAAAGCTTGTACCCTTATAACAAAACCAGGTTTGTACCCTTTTCCCACGTAGTGTCATAAGATTCCAAGTTTTCTTTTCTCTTCGTACAATAACTTCTCTCGATAATAAAGCAAACAAAATGCTCCATTATTGACTAGTTTTTTTTTTTTCCCCCAAAAACCAAATGGAGCATTATAGTCTTTTAATTTTAATTTCTTATTTCTTCCAAGAATTGGATATATATGAGCATCATCAATATATCACTTTGATTAATTGCCATTGCAGAAGCTATTACCGGTGCACCACCCAGAAGTGCACTGTAAAGAAACGAGTGGAGAGGTCATTCCAGGATCCATCGATCGTGATCACAACTTATGAAGGCCAGCACAACCACCAGATCCCAACGACGCTACGTGGGAATGCCTCTCAAATGTTGCCACACTCTATCCTTGCACCAACGCCGATGATGGTACCGCCAAACTTTCCTCAAGAACTGTTGATTCAGATGTCTCCCATGGATTACCGTGGTGGCGCCACAAGCTATATGTATCAACCACCACAAACTCTAACCTCTCTTCATCATCATGATCAGCAGCTCCAGCAGCTGCCTGACTATGGGCTCTTGCAAGACATGGTCCCCTCTTTGATGATGAAACAAGAGCCATGAAACTCTCTTTCATTGTACATATACTTACTACTTAATTAGCTGGTTTCCATATTTCTGACTTGCTAGGGTAGAAAGGACACAAAACCCACCTCATAAATCTAGCTATCTGGCTAGATGGGGTTTGTTGTTACCCCTTGGATAGAAGGGTAATTTGCTTGAATTGCTAGCTACAACGAGAAATGACCAATCATGGTAAGGGGAAACAAGAGGCCACGAGGGTCATAGTGGTTTTTGATATACCGGTTGTTAGGAGGATCGCATGTCTTTACTTAGTATGCAGTTGAATTTGCTTTTGTTTGGAAGGAGGAAGAAGAAAATAACAAATCCTTGATGGGATTGTTATAAGAAATGCAAGAATTTCTTCCTCCATTTTCTAGAGAAACATGCAATCATCCAGATTGTTTGAGGAACTATTTGGTTTGTATTGTTGTACTTTTTGCTTTTAAGAGTAAGACATAATTTCAAAATTTTTGGCAACCTATGTCCCAAGAGATTTATTATTATTGTGCAGAAGGCAATTGTTGTGACTTTGCATGGGCTTCCACCACACACACACACACACACACACACACACCCACTTCCTAAATCTATCTAGAAATTTTTTTTTATTTTTAAAAAATTTTTTGACCTTGGACTGAAGGTAATTTTCTTGAATTGCTACAATGGAAAATGAATCACGCCGGTGTGGGGAAACATGAGGGTTGTATTTGTAGTGAGCAAAATCAACCGCCAATCAAAGAAGGATATGTTTCTGACATCGGGTTTGACCCAGAAATTTTCGAATTCGGGCGTCAACCTGATCCATTAGGACTAGCTCCCTCAAAGCAGCTCCGAAGCCCAGGACGCTATATCAAGAACCAGCCAGATCCCAATCCCTTCTCTCCTTAGAGGAGAGCAAAATTTTATTGAGGAGATACTTGGTATGTGTTTTGGAAGTGTAATATTGCACCAAAAATTTTGTCATGAGGGTTTTAATGTTTTATTATTGAGCAAAAAGTCAATGGTTGCAAGTGGCCATGGGCTTTTTCACAAAGAAAAATGTTCAAGTCTACATGGGCTGAACCATGAGGCATTTTGGGCTTTAATTTCAACTGTAGTGGGTTGGCTCATGGGCTTCAATCTGCTCCAAAGGGGGCCTTTATTGGGACACCAAGACTTGCTTTTTATCCCCCATTTATTGTAAATTTTTCGAGGTTTTATGAAAAAGAGAAAGGCTTTTCATGAAAACTACCCTCATTTTCCACTAGAAAACATCATTTTGAACAATTCTGTAAAAGAAAGATTTTTCAAACCTATTGTTGAAATAGACATTTTGGCCATTAACAATCCCTGTTTCTATCCAGTTTTCATGAAATCCTTTTATATTTTCATAGAACCTTGAGATACTTAGAATAAATGGGATATAGAAAGCAAATTTTGGATACAAATAGTTGACCCTTATTCCAAAGGGAACGGCTATTGCAACCCTACTTTCTTCTACAAAGTTGTTCAAAATGATGCCTTCTAGTGGATAACGTGGTCGGTTTTCATAAAAATCTTTTATATTTTGCATAAAATCTTAAAAACCTAAACAATAAGAGGGTGTGATAAAAAGGTGGGGTTGCAATAGCCGTTCCCTATTCCAAATGACAAATTTTCAGGCCTAAGCCCAATCCATGCATGGCCGAAGTTGCAGTCTTTTTGGCCCCCTATAAATAAGCGCGCACTTGCATTTCCTACATTTTTTTTGTGGGTAAATTACATTTTTTTTTTTCATACCATTATATAAAGCCAGGCAATGCTCATGGTTTGGGGGCTTTCTAAAATGCCCCCTCCTACTTTATTTTTCACCCTATACATATGAAGGCATAATAGTAAAAATAAAGCAATTTACTAATGGCATGTTTGGTTTTTCTCCCTTTTGGAATTGCTTTATTATAATTTACATGGTATTGAAGGTACAAATTAATTTATATTTTTGAATGAGACCATGCATAAAAGTTAGAATCATCACCTTAAATAGTTTTATAATATATTTTTTTAGAAATTCTTAAATGCTTCCTGTTTCTAATTTTTACTCTCGTTTGTAATGATTATTGCCACTTTATTGAATTTTTTTCATTTCAAAAAATGAATTCGTTTACAAAATTATATGTAAAACATACAATAAAACAATTCATTTTACATGGGACGACCATTAGGGTAAATATCATGCTCACCTATTTACCGTTAGTCTAATAAAATCCACCACTCATTAAATTCTTAATACAAATAACAAAGGAGATTGAAGAATAATAAAGTTCGATAAAGATTGTGGGCTGTGGCATAGCGCATGCGACCCCTCTAATTGGAAATGAAAGGAGCTACAATGATTAAAATGCATAGAAAATAGTGAAGGCTGTTTGGAAAAATGTAAAAATACCTAAAAAACCGTGCAAGCACAATTCTTCATGCAATGATTGGATCTCTAATTATAACTTAACATGTGCCCTCAAAGCTCATGTTAAGAAAACTCAATTTTAAATCAATTTTATAACTTCTTTATAGAGGGAGATGCTATTCACAATCGCGACGGTCGAATCATCGTGTTGTGATTAATTAACTGTACACAATACGAGTGTGTAGAACCCATAACACATGTCGTGCATAGACCACAATTAAACTAGACCACAATTAAACTAGAGCATGACGGTTCGACCATCGCAACTATGAACATAATCCCTTTGTTTATGGATTAAAAAGTTTTTGACTGGTCTAAAATCCTTTGAAGTCCAATTCTTGCTTGTGAAACCTTGTAATGATGTTTCTCACCTATATAGACGGGCATTATGGCAATTCATGGGCCTGGCCCACCTGGACGGCTGGACCCAACCACCACGATGCTCCGTCTTTATTGGAATTTAGCTATAATTAAGGAATTTCAGTCAAGGGTATGAAAGCATACCCCTCAACCACCTGTGCCAAATGCCAATTAGTCACTAGCTAATTTTGTCTTCCTGCCCTTTATAATACACCTACTTCATTTGGGCTCAATTCACATTGAGATTCCTTATTTCAAACTCAGCCATCCCCACCCCCACCCCCCCCCCCCCCCCCCAAAAAAAAAAAAAAAGAGGGCAAATAATGTGACCAATTTGAAGTATATAATAACATAAATTTTGGTCCCAACCAGATTAGTTGAAAAGTTAGGTTTTGGGTGAGTTTTCCAAAAGTCATCATTTCAACTCTTCGTAGTTATTGCTGTCTATGAGGGTATGAGATGTCTCACATGGGTTATTAGGGGATTTGTTTGGACTTAATTAACCTTGGCGAGAGTAAGGTTTAGGATACCCTTAATTGTTAATTAAAAAAAAAAAAGAGTAAAAAAACATAAATTTTGTAATTTCCTCAAATTTAATGTTGAACTTAATACGATCGATTTAATCATTTAAGTAATTAATTCATACCTCCATACCAACTGTAATTGTTTGCACGTGGAATGTTGGACTAAGTTGTGCTCTTGAAACATCAAGGATTACCTGTCCTAAAATTTCTTGGCTTGCTAATCGCTTAACCTTCGAGAGTAGTATAACCAATTAGCCATAATACGGCCACTACATTGTTTAGGTGCCCAATATCCTACCTTTAAAAATAGTTTGGCAATCCCATATATATATATATATATATATATACACACACGAGAATGATTAATATATATATATATATATATATATACACACACGAGAATGATTAGGTGTGGACCGTTTCAGACGATCTGGATGGGATCACATGATTGGTAGTCATGAGTGGCAATTACGCGTGAAAGTCATGCATGGCTTCCAACAGTGCGATCTGTTCCGAACAGTCCATACTTGATTATCTCCCTATATATATATATATATACTAATTTGATAGATTTGAATCCCAACTTATCATAATCCTATCTTTTACCCACACCTCTCTCATTAGTCCATCACTAAGCTTAGCCCCTTGGGCTTAGCAATCCTATATTCATATAGGCATGAATGGTAAAAATTGTTGAAGCAACCAAAACGTTTTTCGAAAACAAGGACTTGCTTTCGCCTTTTTTAATTCTTATTCTTAATGTAAAACCCAAGTCCATTTTTTTTTTTTTTCCTTTAATGGGTCAGCGGGGTTTGTTATGGATCAATTCTCATGATTGAACCGTTTGGTTTTAATAACATGTTTACAGCTGTCTCTCAATTCCCCCTCTCTGGCCAAGAGTGTGTTCTTCATCCTTAAAAGAAAAAAAAAAAAAAAAAAAAAAGCCCCCAGCATAGATGTGCTGAAAGTCATGTATGCTTCCAACAGTGCGATCTATCCCAAACGGTCCATACTCGTTCATCTCCCTATATACAATTTGATAGATTTGAATCCCAACCTATCATAATCCTACCTTGTTACCCTACATCTCTCTCATTAGCTATCACTAAACTTAGCCCTTAGGCTTAGCAATCCTATATTCATATAGGCATGAATGGTAAAAATTGTTGAAGCAACCAAAATGTTTTTGAAAATAACGACTCGCTTTCGTGTTTTTTTAATTCTTATTCTTAATGTAAAACCCAAGTCCCTTTTTTTTTTTTTTTTCCTTTAATAGGGTCGGTGGGCTTTGTTGTGGATCAATTCTCACGATTGAACTATTTGGTTTTAATGGTATGTTTACAGCTCTCTCAATTCCCCCTCTTAGCCCCTTTCCGACCGGAGAGGGGGAATTGAGAGAAGCCCTTACATCAATGCAACATCCAACTTTTATGATCCCTTCACGAACTAGATTCTTTTGAAAGTGGAGTGTGGATTAGTTTTAGGAACTCTTGAGTGGATTTGCCTACCAATTCCGCCTCCCCGAATATGTGCTTGAACTATATGGTAAAGTCTTATGACATCGTACCAGAAATCTGGATTCAAAACCTATATATATTTTTTTTAATTAAAAAAAAAAACCTATCTTAATCAACTACCATTTCATGACTAAGTAAGCGTTTAATAAAAAAAAGATTAAAAGAAATATATATTTTAATTAAAAGGGAAAAATGGTGTTGAGCTCTCTCTCTATTCTTTAATTAGGGCAGCTATTCATTATTGGCAGAGAGGGCATATAGAAGTGATTTATAACAAGTAATGTCAAAACAATGATTGAGATGGCTACTTCCTTTGCACTTCAACCTTATTTTAAGCTGCAACACGGTCGTCTATAGTGACCTCACCCCTTATATAATATGGAACAACCAATTGTAGACCAATTAGAAATCTTGTAAATCAATCCTCACCACACCTATCATGCTCCCAAGATCTTGGTCGTCCATTTTCCCCCATCTTTACCTATCATCGATCTTATTTGACCGTCTAATCGATATTGGATATGCTTAATAATGTCAAATTTGAAATTCAAGAAGAGGCCGGCTATTGCCACCATAAAAGTACCCTCCCCATTTATTAAACTTTTGAAGGTTTTATGAAAATATTAAAGGTTTTATTGAAAAAAAATGACTGCAAAGTACATTAGAAAACATCATTTCGAACAAATTTGTATAAGAAAGTTTTTCTAAAATTTGTCATTTAAGAAGTTTTTCCAAAATTTATCGTTCAAGTGGACTTATTTGTCATTTACAATGCTAGTTTCATTTTTCAAATTTTTTTTTTAATTTTTTATGAAAATGGTTAAAAAGTCCATTTAAATGATGGATTTTGAAAAACCTTTATTTTACAAAATTGTTCAATAGTGTATTTTAATAAATGGCGCAACTAGTTTTCATAAAATCTTGAAAAGTTTGAAATAAATGGGGAGGTGGGGTATGCTGAGGAATTTTTGTGTTGCCACCCACATTTGAGAATCATAACTCAGTTTGGAATAATTTAAGATTTTCAAGATATTAGAACAAAATAACTTGAAAAGAATTCACTTATGAATTTAAGAGAAAAAAAAAAAAAAACCCAACGAAAATTAGAAGAGCAATTTTATGCATCCTACATGGCAATTGACATAAAGTTACCATATATTCACTTGATCATCATAGCATATATTTTTGAAGTGGTGTGTGGTATCCACATTAATCGCCACAATAGGTGAAACAAAAAAATTTTTGGAAACAAAAGTGGAAAGAATAACATTATGTAATTAGGAGTAAAAGGAAGTTTAGTTGCCAACTTATAAAATTGCAACGAGACAGAAAATAATTCAAATATCCTGAAAATATAGAAATAAATTTGGTTTTCGTCAAATTTTTTTTTTTTTTTTTTTTTGGTGACATGGAAGAACATCAATACATTATGTTTTTAAACCTACTTTACTAAGACTAGAAACCGAAACCTCCTACCTCAAGGTGGGGAGAAGTGCCATTAGGCCCTCAGGCCGCCGGCAACTTTTGCCATTTGGTAAACAATTAAGTTAACTACCAAAAAAATTGAAAAATTCATTATTAGTTAAAAATAGTTACCACATGAGTAAAATCATTACCTCATTATTGGCTGTATAGCCAACACAGAACATATTGAATCCACTTTACGAAAAAGGAAAGACTCTCATGAATCCTTGGCATCATAATTAGCCAGATAATTAAGTTATAAACAAGGCTGTTAAGTGGGTGCCTTCATCCCACTTGCCATGTGTTACTTCAACTTTTTAACTAATTTAGTCATAAATGAGTAGGTCAAAGTTAATGCAGAGTTCTGGTAGAACATAGCTAAATAAGGAAAAAATATCTAATTTTAATCAATACGAGTGATTAAATACAGTGATATTTTATAATAAAATTTTGAAAATAATATCCTCATTGAGTCCTCTATCGGACTTTGGAATATGAGTTTCGAAACTCATACAAGAAATTTTTATTTATTTATTTTTTTGACAATCAATAAAATTTACTTGCTCTTCTATATAGTTAAGCTCAATCAATGCCTTGCAGCCAAATAAAAAAAAGAAAAAAAAAATTAATAAATGCAAAATTATAGTTGATGAGTAAATACCATGTTAGCATGACACCAATTAGCAGGCAATAATTACTCCCTCCATGAACCTATTTATGTATGATTCTCTTTCTTGTTTCTCTCTCTAAAGGACTCGAACAACGAAAGCAAAAGAACAACCACACCACAACAGCCAGCAACCGTTGGTTTGGGTAGCAGAGAGTGAGAAGGACGTCTCCTCCGACATTTTATCGATTCTTGAAGCAAAAGCGCCTTTGTCCTCCTTGCTTCAGATCCTCTCTCTCTCTCTCTCTCATATGCTAGGGTTACGTCGTCTCGTATATATGACCATGTCTTAAGACTCTATTACACCTAATTTTGCACAGGTGTACTTTCTTCCCTCGATCACTCGATCCTCACCGTTTCTCATTCTGCATTTGATTCATTTTCTTTGATTTTCTTTGGTTTGATCTGATTCGATTCGATTCGATTTTTTGTTCTGCATTTCCAGTTTCGGGATTGTAGTGTGTACGGCTAAGGAATGGCGGTTTCTGGGCCAATTACGCCTGGACTGGTACGGTTTCATTCACAACATGCTTTTGTTATATATGTATAAGTGTATGTAATACGATCTTCTGGTAATGTTGATTGGATGCTGGGAAAATTTTCCCTGGTTTGATTACTGGTCTGGTGGATGAATTTGTAATTTTGATTTGAATCTTGTAGGAGTGTGTGATTATTGAATCTCAAAATGGGTTTGTGGGAATCTTGTAAAAATGTTGTGAGTGAGCTCTTGATCTGAAGGGGATCATCACACTGTCATTTTATTTGGAAAATTTCGTAGATGGGTACTTGTAGTTGCTGGAAATGTTATGATTTTGGTTTTTAATTTGATTTAGAACAGAAGTACAATTTGCTAAACTTTTGTATATATACTGAATTCAATTTTCATAAAGCAATCCATTAGTTGTGGTTAAACATAAAAGAAAAAATTTTAAACTCAGACTAATCAATGAAATCCCCTTTTGTTGGCTACTTATTAAGGATACATGTGCTGATATATGTATGATATAAAAAAGCACATGAACTTATTGAATTATTCCAGTGAGCAAGTTAAATTGACCATCCAAGCTCAATCAAATTAACTAATGCAAAAGTAAGCTCAATCAAATTAACTAATGCGTGGCTGAGAAACATTTGAAATCCTTTAGGGTAGCATATGTCAGGCCTCTAAAGAATCAGGTTTGCTGGATTTTGTCCTGAAAAATCGTGCAATAGTCATTTATGTCTAATAGGGGTGATATGGAGATTTTAATAATTCTAGGGATCAGCAGTGTCAGCCCTCTTTATTTCATTTTATTTGGTGTGCTCACATTTTTGATAATACTTGGATTTTTCTCTCTGGTAACATAACTGTACCTAAGTAGTCAGTTTATTTTAAGCTCACAATCATATTCTTGTTGAATTCTTGATTAAATTTTCACTAGCTTAGCCTTTTATAAAGGGATAGTGAGATTGTTTGGTTTGGTGTAGTTTGTTCTCTGCAGTGTACACTCAGTTTAAGTATCTCATGAGGAGAAACCCCCCCTCCTCCTCTCTTTGGAGGACTCATGAGGAAGAATTCAAAATTGAGAAAAATCAATTAATGGAGGTTTTTGGGCTAAAACTTGCCGGGGAGTCACAGTGGTTCCTTTTTTCCCCCCATCCATTTTTTTGAGGATGATTTCTAACTCTATTTTTATATTAATATGGTATAATAACTTTCAACTCTAGGCAATTAAATAAGCAAAATTTTCTCTACTAATAGTAGTATGATCAGTTGCTTGCCTTTTCATACTGCTTCTGTCAGAGCAACATGCCAAATCTTGATGAAATTGGCACAAGACTTGGTTATTGAATGGAGTTACAATACTAGTCGCATATATTCAAATGGATTCTAGAATCATCGTTTATAACATAAACAATAGTTAGTGTACAGCCATTACATTATTTATGCCTATTTCAATGATTTCCATAACCCAAATGTACGATCTCATTGTGTAAAATTATTCCTTTTTTTTGAAATCATACCGAATGGACAGTTCTTAATGGAATCAATTGTTAAGAGAAATATCAAGATTTCATTGCTCTAGGCTCATATAAATCATAGTTAGTTTCACTTCACTGTGAATTTTTTATTTTTGTTTTTTCTTTTGGAGCCATGTGTGCATGCTTGTTACTGTTTCTCTTTGTGGATGTTATTGTTTGCGTTTTTATGCTTTATTGACTCCTATTATTTATTGGCCGTAGGGTTGAATTGACATGCCACGAAATATTTTATTTGAATTTAGTGGACTCATAGCACATAAAACAAAAATAGAAAATATCCAAGGGGAAGGCAAGTAGTTCAAGGGGACGGGATAATAATATTTTTTATGATGATATTTTGATGGTGAAAGAATTACAAAATCTTGGGCAAAAGGCCAGGCAACAACTTCAATATCTCTACTGCCAGGAAACATCCTCATATGGACTGTTGTATGAGTTGTGACATCCTTTACTGGAAAAAAATAAGCCTAATGTTCACCTCAGATACCAACGGATTTACTGCAACCACCTGAAATGATGGACTATTGATGTCATTAGCTTGAGCTTGAAATTGAACTGAATGAATCTTATTCCCTTTGCAATGAACTTCCTTAAATATCATGTGTTCTCAACTTATATTAGATAAATGGTCTAGTTTTCTCATTTTACCATCTAATTTCGTAGAATATTTTTTGCCTTGTAATTATTTGAGAAACAATTTATATTCATATCCTTCCATGCTAATTCAATTCTAATGGTATGTTTGGTGATTTTTATTTTCCCTCTTTTTTCTTGGGTTGGTAATCTCTGTTTAGTGCTTGTTCCTTATTTCCATTTGAATAAATTTTTCCAGACATTTAATGAAGCCTTTTCTTCTGATGTCCCAGGTGTCTTTTTTTATTGGAATCATCCCAATTTTTGTAGCATGGATATATTCTGAGTTCTTAGAATATAAGAAGTCTTCTTCTCCTTCTAAAGTGTAAGTTTTTTTTTTCCTTCAACATTGTGATCTTGTGCTCATCATATTGGGCTTAATGTTTATATTTGGTGGTTTTTGTCTGACATTTCACTTGCATGTGTAGTAGGTGGTGTACATTAATTATAAGAATTTGTACTTGTTTGCTTTCTTTTATTGCAGAGTTCTTAAATCTTGGAAAAAAAGTGCTGCTATTATGTTTTTACTGTGTCCTAAAAACCATGGAGGGTGGTGGTCTGGTGGCACTTGGCTTACTCCCAAGTGGTTTGGTGGGTGGTAGGTCCTGGGGCTGAAGCCCACAATGGGCAGCGCTTGGGATTATTGCCACGCCACCAGCTAGGTGTTCACTAGTGCCTTAGGTGGGTCTGGGTTAGGCTATGGCTCAACTGGCTTGAGGGAGCAGTCTGCAGTCCCCTGTTTTGCAGCCCGTCTAGGCCTCTCCTGTCATTCGTTCTCAGTGGGTAGGATGCAACTATGGTCATGCCCAAGTAAGGAAACCACTCTGGTCGCCCCCTCCTACCCTTTTTTACCCAGCAAAAAAAAAGAAAAGAAAAGTCCTATAGATGCATGGAGCTTTCACAGTGCATTATAGGTTAAGTTTTTAATTGAGTTTAGTAAAATAGAAACATTTAGGAACATGTGAGAATAAAAAAATTCTGTGTAACTTTTGGCAAATTAAAAAATGGAAAATGGAAAATGGAAAAGGAAAGAAGCAGTTTGAAATCTAGAACTATACTTACTTGCGGAGACTAAGATTAAATAATGGTGAATAGAATGCCTTCTACACCTATAAGCCTATCCAAATATTTACTTAACTTTATAAAAGATTGGGTATGTGCAAATGTGTAAGTTGACTAGTAAAAACTTACCAAAAATGTGTTCAAAGATAAGAGACAAGTATGGCTAAAGAGTTAAAAATGTCAACGTTAGCTCCAATATGTTATGACATTAAAGTGTAGAACAGTACACCAGGATATAATTTATATAAGATACCTAAATTAGAAATCCTTATTCTTGGGCTGGAGGTGAGAGTGTTTGGAAGGTTAGGCTATCAGAATTGACGTAGAAGGTTTCTTGTTTGTTGTGTTTGTCTGTTTCTCCTTGTATTGAATTTGTGGCTCATCTTCAATTGGAAGCACAACCATGCTTCTATGGCGTATTTGTTGGTCTTATTCTGTTTTGTGTACTGAAAATCTTTACAAGTGGGAAAAATATTTATTGATCACTGCTAACTGGGAATTTTGTTTATTCTTCATGCCTTCTGATAGCATCTCAGCGACTCTTTTAAAAAATTGTCAAGTATATGCAACGAAAAGTTGGTCATTTCACTGAGTGAAGTTTGAAATTCTAGCTTATGCATACGGAGTACATTGGTTATTAGATATCGTGCTTTTTCTGACCAGCATTGAGCTTCCCATGATTTTTGTGGCAGCGAAGGATCTGTAGAGATTGTAGATAGTATTGTGAAAATGAGAATGTAATTTTACAAGCACAGGCATCCTCTTTTCAAGTGGGTATGTATGCATCCTCCAGAGTAGTTTAGGAAGATGGGTGTCTGAGTCATAGTTATCAAACCCGGACTGGACACTGACCTGGTCAAGGGGGAAGGTCACTAGTTCAACCGTAGGTCATTCAGTTGGACTGTTTAATATTATTTTGATTATATTTATATTTTAGTAAAGGCGTATGCAATTGGAAATCATTAAATAATATATTTACTTATTTAGCAAAGAGTTAACCACTAATATAGGTGGTCTAGTCGCAAAGGGATGCTTGTACTCATTATCTTCCACTGTTTGAGTCTTCTTGGCACCAAAAAGAATAAAAAAAAATTTGAAGCCCAAATTATGCCTATAGAGCAGGTCTAACTGGCTGGTTTTGGAGTTGTGCAGTGTTAGCTTGTTTGTAGGTTATTTGGAAGGAAAGAAATGTGAGAATCTTTGAAGACGAATTTGAGGACGAAGATGAGTTGTGGGATTGAGTGTTCTTTTTAGCCTTCTTTTAGGCTTATGTTATTAAAGCGTTTGTTGGGGTTCCACTTTTTGTGGTCAAGGTGGGGTGGAGAGAAATTTGTGATAGTTGAGCTTTGACATTTTGGAATATTTTATTTTTTCTTGGCTATAGTTTATTTATTTATTTTTAAAATTTTAAACTTTGGTTTGATGCTTTTCAGGTAGGACACCTTTTCCTCCTTGTGTTGCTTTTTATTTTATCATTAATAATATTCAGTTGTTGATTACTCCAAAAAGAAAAAAAGAAAAAGGGAAATTGGTAAAATGTACTTTGTATTCCTTGTGAGTTATAATATCATAAAAAGTTATCAGTATACATGCTTTCGTGATTATTTATCATGTAACCATGATTTAAGGTATTATTTCGGGTCTTGGTAATAGCAGGTTCTATTATGACTTGTTATAAGACAAAACACTCGTTTTGTGACCAACGATGCTAAAAAAAGTCCCTAAAAAAGGTAAAGGAAATATTGTCATGCTACATATTGATATATATTGTATAAGACATATTGGTTTGAGTAATATCTCTTACTGAACATCAAGTTATCATTTGATACTTGAAGAGAGCTTATTCAAGACATTACTCTTTTGATTAACTAATACATCAGATTACAGACTCCGCAATTACTGGTATGTATCTGTGAATAGGCTTGAACCATGTAATTAGATCTTTTAAACCCTTTATCCAGATGTTGAGGTTTTCTTGACTATTTGAAATTTTCATTGATGCTGTGGTTAAAGTTTTGATTCAAATATCAAAATTCCCATTTAAATTGATGGTATAAATCAATTAAATTGTTAGATTTTGTTTTCTTCGAAGATACGTCAGCCATTGTATGAATTTTTTCCTTTTATATCCAGAACTGAAGAGGATATTGCTATTTATACAAACAACATGAAAGAAAGAGAAATGATATCTTAATGTAAATAATTTACGATGCTTAGTATCTGACTTTCATGGACTGCAGTCATTCAGATAGTAATCTGGTTGGATTGGAAACAATCAAGGAAGATGATCGGGCTGTTTTGCTGGAAGGAGGTCTCACAAAGTCAGCATCTGCTAAATTTCATAGTTCATCCATTAAAACAAACCTAATTAGGTCAGTTGCTGATCATCAGTTTAGTAATGGAGATTCACTTTGATTCTGTTTCTTGAAAAATCTTTCTTATTTCTGCACCTCATGATTCTCTAGGTTTTTAACAATGGATGACTCTTTCTTGCTAGAAAATCGAGCAACTTTGAGAGCAATGTAAGTCATAGTATTGTGCAAAAAATTATAAATATTTGGCAACTCTTTATTCTGTCTTATGTAATGATGTAATTTGTTGTAGGTCTGAGTTTGGGGCAATTCTATTGTATTTCTACATATGTGACCGGACAAATTTGCTTGGCGAATCTACCAAGGTGCTTTTATTTACTTTCGTTTTTATGTTTTTAATCCCTCATTTATGATTTCATTATGATGGCTTTGCGTCATGTGATTATATAATGAATAGTGATTTTTTTAAATACATTTGAAGTCAACATGCACAAAACATCTTAGAGAAGCAATTTTTTTTTTTAATCGTTGCTTTAGACACTTATTACTGCATTATGAGATGCGGGTGTGTGAACTTGGGAATGGCACCTTTTTGAAAGATGGTGTGTAGGTTCTGTCATACTTTTGTTAGTTGCCTAAGTAACGATAGTTGAAAGTCTCCTTCAATCAAAACTTGGGACAAACTTGAATTAATGGCCTCTCTTAAATCTTCATGAAGAGCCAAAGCTTCCACCTTAATTGCAAACTTGATCCCATGAGGCTTGGAAAAAGCGAGCACAAATACTCCAAGGTGATCTCTAACAATGTCTCCCACTTCTATTTGGTCCGAATCACCAATATAACATCCATCAAAATATAACTTGACTCTACACGGCGGGGAGGGGGTTGGTTTCCAATTACAAACAGTAGGCTGGTCCATCTTGTAAATTTCAAACCTTCTTTCCAATTCTCTAAGGTGCATATGGAAGTGATTCCTTTAAACTTGTTGGTTACTGAAGCCCAAAACAAGGCTAGGAAAACAAATTTGTCCCACATTTGTTCTTCCTCATTATTATTATTAATTTGTCTATTGCTAATTGATTTTATTTATTATCGCCTCAATGATCCTATTGGGCATAGTAGTCACTGTTCTCTATTAGAGATCCATGGGATGCCTGTGCTCCATATTGTGGGTATCAACAAAGTTCTCAGCCCTCCAACATTGACATACTCCATGAACCAGAGCTCTATTCCCCCGTGATTGGATGGACTTATGGACTTTCCTTAGTCCTTACCTTTTCAAATAAGTTATCGCAATTGGTGTAAAGTTTCATGGGATTATCTACCTGAATTAAGCACATTTGTGCAAAACTCTGAGCAGCTTCGTTTTTGTACGGTTTTCGTAACATGGTTTGTAACTTCAGGAAATTAATTTAAATTTGACCAGAATTTGTGCAATTTGAACTTGTAATTTCTTGTATAACACGAATTTTTGTGTGTTTTTTTTTTCCCGGTAAATGTTTCATAAGCTTCTTATTTTGCTTCCAGTTTTAGAGTGATCAAAGCTAACCCTAATCCAACGTTTAAAACCTTGCTTGCACAATGGGCTGAGATTTTGCTTTTGATTCCCCACTGTGCCCCGCCCCCTGCCCCCGGCCCCCCGCCCCCACGGATAAGTAGGGCTGAGATTTCACTATGTCCTATAGACCACCTTGACCTGGTCTGAGTTTATAATTGAATGTCCAACAACTGACTGAGGTCATTTTATGTGGGTATTACACTGCCCTTTTAAATATCAAATTAGCTCCCAACTCAAGGAGACTCAGAAGTAATAACTGATTGCATGAAGGGAAATTAGAATGACCTTCGCATGTTTGGAATGTCAAATCTAACATTGAAACATCGAAATGATTGGCAGGCTTGGTATGTCAAAACTCTTAAATTCTCCTTTTAATGAGGTTTTTAACACTCTTGAGCTTCATATTGTGAGGATTAGCATCTGAACTAAGAGCTGAATGAAGTGGTGGATGCTTTTAAGCAATGTCTTTTTGGTATTGGTTTCTAGCATAGAGGCGGTACAGTTGGTTGACAACTAGGAACATCTGTTTCCATTTTCCCTTCTCAATTTAAATCATTGATGTAGATCAGTGCATCATTTTAAAATTTGATTGGGCCCTTCAAAGCTAGATGATAAAGAATAGTGTACTTTAGTGCTCATTTTGAACAAATTGTATTAGTCATACTACATTTTTACAATCATTGCATGCTTGGACCCTTATTTTTTATTTTATTTCTTTTTGTTTGTCTGATTGTTTATACTTTCTTTTCTGCTGGTCAGAGAACATTTCACATATCTTTTTATATATCGATTCAATATGATATTTATTATGTATCAGAAAAAAATAATATAATTATGGCATCTTAGCTTTTTTATTATTATTAATTTTTTTAATCTTATCTTTGTTACTTATTCTGTCTGTAAACCTTCAAATTGGTTACAAGTTTGATCTTTTCTCACTTAAGTATTATCATGCAAAAACCAAATGGCTTATGCCAGGCAGATTGGTAATCTGTCTAACCTTTTAAGTTTCATCATAAACTTTCACTACCCTATTGTTGGTGGGTAGCCTGGTGATATCCTTCTTTATGCAACACTGTTTGTCGTAATCACAATGTATTATCACTAATTCAATGAGAAATTTAACTGACAGCCATGCTTTATCCAAAATATCAATGGCTTTTTAGGGCAGTTCTTTGCTTCTAGAAAAAACTATTTTCTTTGATTTATAGGAGGGGGTTAGAGTTATGCTTTATATTTAGTAGTCGACAATTGCATGGAGTGGAACTTGTCATTGTTGATTTTGATCCTTTTTCTTTTTTGTGGTTTTACTTGGACAGAAATACAACCGCGATCTTTTCCTCTTTCTCTATTTTATTCTTATCATAGTTTCAGTAATGACATCTCTCAAGAAACATCATGACAAGTCAGCTTTCTCTGGGAAATCTATACTCTACCTTAATCGGCATCAGACTGAGGAGTGGAAAGGATGGATGCAGGCAAGTTTTCTTTTCAAACTTATAGTCAAGTGATGCTTTTATGCACCGCTATGCTCTCTCTCTCTCTCTCTCTCTCTCTATATATATATATATATATATATATATATATATATATACTACCTATAAAAAGATGAATGGGAGAAAAACTTTTGATTGACTAATATACCCTTATTTTAATTTTTAAATACACAACTATCCTTCTACCTATATTGGAAATACAGCAATATAAAACACATACCTTAATAAGAATTCTAAGGAAACTATACAATTACCGTTCTGCATATGTATGAAATATAACAATATAAAACACATACCTTAATAAGAATTCTAAGAAAACTATAATTCATATAATAATTAAATAAAACCAAACCCAGATAGGAATTCTAAAAAAACGGAAACTATAATTTGTATATAATAAATAAACAGCTGGATTGTAAATTCCACTTTCTTCATCAAGAGTAACTTCAACCTTCTCTCCACCTTTTCCATTAACGGCGACTTCTCCGTTCTCTGGTAAGTTTTGCTCTACAAATTATAATATATATATATGGTATTGTGCTGGAAATTTATTGAGTTGGGTTTAGGTTTAATTTAATTTTGTTCCTCTGAGAAATTAATTTTATGCAATTATATTTCATTTAAATTCTATATATCTTTCCTAGAGTTTTTTTTATTCAAGTTTTTGGTTTTGTATTTTTTATTTCTGCTGTGAGTATTTTCACTTACTTTTGATTTGATTGGTAGAGTTTCATGAGTAATTTGCTAAAATGCTTTTGTGTTTGAATGCTAAACCCTTTATTTTACGTAGTAAATCATCTAATTATATTTTTTCTTTTGATGAAAAATTGCTCTTGAAAATATCCGATGGGAATTGAAAAGCTCTTTTTATATACTTATTCTCTTTCTAATTTTTTCTTGCTGATAAAAAATCCCTTGTAAGAGGTATGTAATTTATTTTATTATTTTTTTTAAATGCTCAATCTCTATGTTGTCTTTCTGAGTTTTTCTTGGAGATTAAAATTCCCTTCTCAAGACTATACTGTTTATGAGTGATTTGAGGGGTGGGCCGGAGAACAAAGGCCTTAGGTTTCTAAATGTTCTTGATGAGGCATCTTGCCTTATTTTTTGATTTGTAATTTTTACCATTTTTTGAATCCTAAGATTAGTTTTTGTGCTATGTTATCTTTGGTTGTTTCAATTAATGGGATGTTGAGCTCCAATGATGCATTGTGGAATGTCTTGTTACAAAGTGGGGATCCATATATTCTTCAGCAAAAAAAAAAAAAAAAAAAAAAAAAAACAAAGAAGTTGAAGAGAGGTAGTAGTAAAGTTTTATTTGGATGAAGTGGAATAATATCCTATAATAGTAATATGGTGTTAGGACTCTTATCTTTTTGAGTATGTACTTATTCTTTAAGTGATCCAAAATGTATTCGAATTTGTTGATGTGTAAGTCACATTATATAAACTACTAATTCATTAATAAATTTAGTCTATTCTTTGCATATAATTTCTACGATACAATGGATTTGTCATATGGTTAACAATTCAATCAAATTAAATTCTCTCTAGAGATTAAGTATATACTTTCTCCATTTATTTTGGTTCTAATTATTCTCTTTTTTACTTCTTCATTGATATGTTTCTTATTGTAGATGTGTAGAAAATTGGTGGACAATAAATAAGTTATTTGTCAAGATTCTTGATAATTACGTGTCATTATGTATTAACATTTCTTTCCAAATCATTTGATGTACACGGACTAAACCTTTTACAGAATAATAAATAATTTCTTAACATCTCAAATCTTCACACTTGATATGGATTAAATGTTAAAGAACAAATGACCGCATAACCTTCCTTAAGTAAATAAAATTTATATTTAATCAATATGGACAATATTGAAGAGATAATTACCACTAGATGAGGGGCAATGCTACATGAAAAGGGTCAATCCCTATTCAAGCTAAAAAGATCTTGGGAAGCATCGATCTTTTATATGTTTATTTAGCAAAAAATCATTTAAATCATTTTAAATAATTGATGATCTTGAAATAATTGATGATCTTTAAATCATTTTATTGTTGACAAAATATCCACGGGCAACGCATGTATGCAATAATTAGTATATATATATATATATATACACACGAATATATACGTGTGTGTGTGTGTGTGTGTATTTATTTCACTACATACATTGTTTAGTATAAGTTAGTTGAAATTGTTTAATAAGAGACTGAATATTTTCTTCTGTGTTTTAAACAGGTCCTATTTTTAATGTATCATTACTTTGCTGCAACGGAGATATACAATGCAATACGTGTCTTTATTGCTGCATACGTCTGGATGACTGGATTTGGCAACTTCTCCTACTATTACATCAGAAAGGATTTTAGCCTTGCACGCTTTGCGCAGGTAACATTTTTAATTCTCGACCCTATTACTAACTCATCATAAGTCGTAAAACTTCTCATTTAGTTTATTTTAATAAAGCAGGATACCTATAATTTATTTTATTTTATTTTATTTTGCAGATGATGTGGCGTCTAAATTTCATGGTGGCATTTTGCTGTATTGTTCTTAACAATGATTATATGCTGTACTATATTTGCCCAATGCACACGCTTTTCACTGTTATGGTGTATGGAGCCCTTGGTATTTTTAACAATTATAATGAGATAAGATCAGTGATGGCGGTGAAGATTCTTGCATGCTTTCTTGTGGTTATCTTGATTTGGGAAATTCCTGGCGTTTTTGACATCTTCTGGCGTCCTTTAGCATTCCTATTAGGTTTGTAATTCACCTGTTTTTAGCTCACTCATTATATTGTGTGCTATTTATCTTAATATTGGCAAGTCAATTTTTGAAACTCAACTTGGTTAGCTTCTGACTAAACTTCTTCTGGACTTAACTCTGAGTGGACTCAGCAGAAATCTTAACATTCAACCCAGAGTGGAAATATAGGGAACGGCTATTGCAACCCCCCATTCCTATAAGCCCACCCCGTGTCCTTTAGGTTTTTAAGGTTTTATGCAAAATATAAAAAGTTTTTATGAAAACCAACCTTGATATCCACTAGAAAACATCATTTTGAACAACTTTGCAGAAGAAAGTTTTTCCAAAATCTATGGTTTAAATATACTTTTTAACCATTTATAGCCTTTATTTCATTTTTTGCCAAAAAGTCTACCTAAACAATAAATTTTGGAAAAACTTTCTTCTGCAAAATTGTTCAAAATGATGTTTTCTAGTGAACATCATGGCCGGTTTTCATAAAAACTTTTTATATTTTGCATAAAACCTTAAAAACCTAAAGGATGGGGGGTGGGCTTATAGGAATGGGGGGTTGCAATAGCCGTTCCCGGAAATATATTATTCTGGGCTTCTTGTTCAGGAGATCTTAAGCAAGCCCTTCAGATGATTTTGAGTGATGTTTTATTTGTTTTTTCAAAGTGTTTATATTATTTTTGGGTGTTGATGATGTTCCGAATTAATTACTTTATTGACTAGCCAGTGTAGTTAAGTAAATACAGTTGGAAAATTCAAGTTGAGTTGGAGTATTTCAAAATATGTTTATACCCACTGGCTTAAGCACATGCATAATAGTTATTTCCTGTTGCAGGGTACACTGATCCTGCAAAACCAGATCTCCCACGGTTGTATGAATGGCATTTCAGATCTGGGTTGGATCGCTATATATGGATCATTGGAATGATATACGCATATTATCACCCCAATGTAATTTCTTGAATGTTAGTTCTGTGGTGATTTTGTAGGTTTTGCTCTCTAGGTGTGCCAACTGCTAAAATGGTTAAAATGTTTATTTATCTTAGGTTGAGAAGTGGATGGAGAAACTGGAAGAATCTGAAACCAAGCGGAGGGTCACAATTAAAACAAGCATTTTTGCAGTTTCTTTATTTGTGAGTAGTGCATAATCCAGTGATCAGTATTACTGTTGTCTAGTTTGATTTTAAGTGGTCAGTTTTTAAACTTCTTGATTTCATGTCTGATCTTATTTTGTCCATCCTTTTTAGGTTGGGTATTTGTGGTATGAATGTATTTACAAGCTGGACAAGGTGTCATACAACAAGTTGCATCCCTACACATCATGGATCCCCATAACGTGCGTTTTAGGGATTTTTTTCATTCTTTCTTTTTAAATGATAATTTTTTTAAAGTTTTACAGTGTAGCATGAGGAGCAATTCATCCTATATAATATTCTAGTTTTGTTTGCAGTATCTTACTATCACCTCTGCCTATTGTGATTACAGTGTGTATATTTGCTTACGGAATTTCACACAGCAGCTCCGGAATGTCTCTTTGACTCTCTTTGCGTAAGTTATCTTCAACTTGACATTCAACACCCTCCAACCAAGAAATTTTTTTTTCCTATTTTGTTATTATAGGGACCATGATTCTTCAGTTTTAAAGAATATATTTGTTCTATCCAAACTCAATGGCTGTTGCACTAGTGACTTTTTTTTATAATTGTACTACTACTTTTTGTACTAGGTGGCTTGGCAAGATAACTTTGGAGACCTATATTTCCCAGTTCCACATTTGGCTGAGGTGTGTAGACTTCATTGCTTCATGGTTATTCACACTTTCAAACACTATGTTGATGTCCTACAACCATCATACTTCATCTGTTGCTGTATGAGGCAACGTAGTTTCTTTCAGCTCTAGTTCTCATGATGTCATCATCTCTGCATAGTCGAAGAGTTTTTCTTATATATCCAATTGTTTTTGGTTGCGTTACTGAATGAACCTTTTTCTTTATATCTTATACATTCTGTTGTGGAAATAATTTCTGAATGTCGAAAGCAACGCCATGTTTAAACCCTAATACATCAATATTTTAAGCTTTTTTCTTCTGTTTATCTGACATATATATTCCTTACAGAAGTTTTGAGAAGATAAAAACATTTTCTTTCATCTTCTTTTTATTTTTTTAATTTTTAAAATATAATCAGTCTTTAAAATAAGGGTGAACTTCAATGTTTGAAGCTTCGCAAGATGCAAAACCTACATTAGTTTGGGAGGGGTACAAAAAATATTAAAAAAAGGAGGTTTATCAAGAAGTGCAGAAAAACACTAGAAATCTTTTGGAAGAAAAAAATAAGCACTTGCCTGCTAATTCCCTTTTAACTTCCTGACATGTATGTGCAGATCAAGTGTGCCTAATGGACAGCCTAAGTGGCTTCTTTCTCTCATCCCAGAGTATCCCTTGCTTAACTTCATGCTCACAACTGCAGTTTATGTTTTCGTAAGGAATCTTTCCTTTGCCCTTTTAATTTTAAAAGCTAATGGTACAAACTAGTCTCATAATTGTTTGCCTTGTGCTGCTGTCTTGATTTGCTTCTGCAGATTTCCCATCGGCTTTTTGAATTGACCAATACACTTAAGATAGCTTTTGTACCTACTAAAGACAATCGGCGGCTGCTGTCTAATTTTATTGCGGGGGCTGCTATTTCTGTGTGCGTGTATTGCATCTCATTCATTCTACTACAGATCCCTCATACACCAGTAAGCAGTTTTTTGCCATTCCTAGAATTGATCCGTCATATCGTATGCTTAATAATTGTATTAATCAGAATTCTAAAGACTTATTTTTTATGTTCTTAACCTGCATTGAGCTTTTTCTTATACAACTTACTCTTTACAGGCCTGACGAATCAAGACCCAAATATTCTGTTGGACATACCCAAAGAAGGAAAAAGAAAAAAACCAGAACAAAAAACAAATATAGATGGATTTCAATAAAAGGACTTGGAAGGTGTTACTTGCAGATTTAGCTTATGAAACTATTATTTCCAACATTTTGAGAGAAATCACCTTCCATTGCTACACCTGAGCTGATAATAGATGTTGGATTTGCCTTGGGGAGTATGGCTGAGGGCAGCAAACCAAAGGGAAGGGGGATTTTTGTAATATTGCAGATTGTCATATATCATTTTTTTTTTCTTTTTTTTTTTCCCCCCAATCATTGATAAGAAAATGTAGGTTCTTGTGACATAGATCTGTTGTCTGGCATCAAACGAATTCAAGATTCATTACCGAAGGCAATTTTTTTTTTTTTTTTTTGGTTGAGAGTTGTTGTTTTACATTTGTGGAGCATACATAATTATGTATTATAATCAAGAATTTCAAGCAGAAAGATGCGGTTATTCTTGAAAATTGTTGCAACTTGCAACACTTTGGTTTGGTTTGAATTTTTAACGAGGGGCTGAATTTACAGGTCCTTGCCATTTAGTGAGTGAATTCTCTGATTTTTTGGAACAATAATTTTGGTCCAGTAGTTGATATAGAAAAATCTAGACACTATTTTACCATTTCTATGCTACCACACAGAATGTTTGTCTTTACCTATAGATCAACGGAGCCTAAGAAGGCATAAAGCACCCTACATTTGTTTCCTCCTTAGTGTTATATGAGACATGGGACTGTAAATGCTTGCATGTAACTAGTCATATTATTAGGAAAAAAAAAAAATTTATGGGAAAAATTAAAGACCAATAGCATTTTCAGCAAGTGATAATCCCTAGAAAATTCAACTACCCTAGAAAAGCATTTTCCGCAAGTGATAATCCCTAGAAAATTCAACTACCCTAGAAAATCCATCATCACCAACTAGCATCAATCATTAATGTCCCATTCACAGCTCCTATATGCTTCTTCTTCTTCTTTCTTCTTTTCCTTTCTTTCTTTCTTTTTTTCTTCTTCTTCTTCTTCCTTTGTTTTTTTTTTTTTTTTTTTTTTTTTTTGAATCCAAAAAAAACATAGCTAAAAGCTTCAAAGAGTAGCAAATAATCCCAACTAAGTTGGCATCCTAAGAACTCACCATTATTTGTCCTCAGTTCCAAATGTTATTAATGAAAGAAAAGAAAATGAAAGAAAAATTACAATGAGATAATGAAACGAAAAAGAGACCTGTCTGGTCTTGATGGCTTATAATGTCATGATCTAAGCCCACAAAGATAGATATAAGAAAAACAAATAACTTATGAAACAAACCGATAAAATGGTAACCCTAGCATATCTCTAGTAAGTTCAAATGGAACAACACCATTATTCTCATTCTACCAAGTAAGAGAAGAGAAATTGATAGCATAATTAGTTATTTTGTCTGCCATACAGTTACTTTCCTTGTAAATATGAGAAAAAACCACTTGCTTATTTTTTATGATAGAAAGACAATTCCGCCATTCATTTAACAGAGGCCAAGGAGGTTTAAACGTATATTGCAAAGAAAAAATAATTGCAGAGGAATCACTTTCAATCTACAATTTATGCCAACCCTTCACCCAAGAAAATGATACTGCGAGAATGACACTTTTGAACTCAGCAAAAAAAGCAAACCGAATACCCAAACTAAGCCCATAAAAACATTTTACAAAACCTACGACAATTTCTGAAAACGCCACCACTGGCAGCAAGGATTGCCCTTAGTTAAATCATCAGTATTTACCTTTACCCAACACTAGGATGATTTTTGGAGCTTTTGCGAGGAATACCTTTTAAATTCAAACCTTGTAAAATTTGAAGATCTAAGACAAAGTTGCCCAATGGAGTTTTAATAAGCAGACTGCCCTCTTTTATCCAAGCAAAAATAGTACCACAGCTTGATGAACATGAGGGATAACATTATTAAATTTTGCATCGTTTCTAGATTTTGAAATAAGCCAAAGAATGCTCATAATAGTAAAAAGCCAAATCTAAGAAAGTTGAGGGCTGAATGTATGATTCAAAAGAGCAAGCAAACCCTCTTTCACAGAAGAAACGTTGTAAGAAAAGTTAGTATAAAAAGTACTGTGTAACCGGACCCACAATTGATGCGCAAAACTGCACTCGAAAAAAAGATGCCACGTTCGATATCAATCACTTTCTGTTGAAAATTCACTCCTCGTGGGGTTTACTTTATGAGGAAAAACAGTATGCTTTGAAGCTGACTATGATTTGCTATCGTTGGGAAAATGAAGCTGTCATTGCCTGTTAGTGCAAAAACGAAGTTATTGGAATATGGCCTAATTAGTTATTGGAATATGGCCTAATTAGTCAAGTGAGTGGACCCTCAACCATTAATGCGTGCTAAGATTATCTTCTACACCGCAATCATCTTTGACATTCTTCTCTCTCTCTCAAACACACAAAGCTTGAATATCTTCTGTGAAGTCCTCTGTCTTTGGGATGGGGGAAGTTCAGGAATTGCAACTCCACATGACAGGTGAGTCGCTCTTCCAAATAATTAATTTTCGGGCATCAAAATTCCGCGGAAAAATGAAAGAAAGACTAAAAGATTTTATATGATTTTGGTAACAAAAGGACAGTTTTTTTTTTTCCCGACTCTGTACTTTACTTGCATCATCAGAGTAGCAGGTGACAAACGAAAAAAGTAGAGCTGCAGCACATGGGTCACCTTCAAATTTTAGTGCACCATGAAACACTTCCCTAGGAAAGAGATAAGAGGTCTTTCAATATCATGGGTTGAATGCATGCATACACTTCCCACACAATACTAATCTTTTTACACATGAATTTTTTACCAGATCAGGAAGCCGAAGAAGCAAAATCACCTGAGCATGCAAATGGCTACCACCAATCCACAGCCCCAAAACATGAATACGGGTGGTGGCTCCGAATGGCCACGTACACACTCTTTGTCATCGCCGGCCAGTCAATTGCTACACTCTTGGCAAGATTGTACTACAACAAAGGTGGACAAAGCAAGTGGCTAGTGACACTGGTGCAAGTTGTAGGCTTTCCAATCCTCCTCCCCTGCTTCTGCCTTTCATCACTCAAAAATACCACCTCAAATGGTACCCACAGAAACCAACCTTCTGTTCCAGTCATTGCATCAATCTATATTTCACTAGGCCTACTCCTAGCAGCAAACTGCATGTTGGCTTCATGTTGGGCTCTTGTACCTCCCTGTCTCTACTTTTTCACTCATAGCGCATCCCAATTGGCCTTCAATGCTTTCTTCTCATTCTTCCTCAACTCACAGAAATTCACTCCTTTCATAGTCAATTCTCTAGTCCTTCTCACTGTATCCTCCACCCTCCTTGTATTCCAAACCGACTCTGCCAAGCCCACTGGAGTTTCTAAAGAAAAATACGCAATCGGATTTTTATGTACTATTGCCTTGGCTGCTGGGTGTGCACTCATGCTTTCTCTAACACAGCTCGCCTTTCGCAGGTTCCTAAAAAGGGAAACATTTAGAGCCATCCTGGATATGATAATCTACCAGGCTTTAGTTGCAACTTGTGCTATCCTGGTGGGGCTCTTTGCGAGCGGAGAGTGGAAGGGGTTGAAGACAGAGATGGAGGGATTTGCATTGGGGAAGGCATCATATTTGTTGACTTTGATTTGGATTGCTGTTTCTTGGCAGGTTTTCTCTATTGGTGCAATTGGGCTGATTTTTGAGGTGTCTTCCCTCTTCTGCAATGTGATTAGTACTTTGGGTTTGCCTGTCGTTCCGGTTTTTGCTGTGATCTTTTTCCATGACGAAATGGATGGCGTGAAGGTGATCGCCATGTTGTTGGCGATTTGGGGCTTCGTTTCAGTATGTCTATCAGCATTATCTTGATGATTGCAAGACCAAGACTACAAACAAAAATGACAATGTAGTTTCTGAAGTCTCCCCTATTGAAAGAGTTTAGTTAGTGAATAGCTCTGCCTTTCTGTGTCCCTATTTGAGACTTTCATAATCCACAGAAGGCATGCAGGCTGCTTAAAACTTTATAAGCATTTAGACTATTCTTGTTCTTCTTGTTCCCTTGATTGAATTCCTCAGAATGGAAACTTTCTATTGTAATTTTCTTAATTGAAGGTTATGTTTATCATATAATTAACTTTCCATTGCTGTATTAGAGCTCACAATATCTGTTGGGTTTGCCTCGGGGAGTATATATGTCAGAGGGCCGGCAATCAAAGGAATGGGATTTTTATTTTATTTATTTATTTTTATATATGTACGATTGCAAATTGTCACATATTATTTTCTATTGTCACATATAGGAGGGTAAATGAGCCGAGGCGAGCCAAGTAGTAGGGTCAAAAGTAAAGCTTGAACTTGCCTCATTTAATTTATGAATGAGCTTGAACGAGCCTTTTATCAAGTTGAGCTTGAATGGTAATTTTGATAAGCTTTAAAATGATGCTTGAGCTCTACTCATTTATCTCACGTGCGAGTAGTTTTCTATCGAGCCGATGTCGACTCGAACCCAAGTAGCTTGGCTTGTTTTGCAGCCCTAGTCACATATCATTTTCTTTTATCCTCCTCCTTTTTTTTTTTTTTTTTTGTTGTTGTTGTTAGTTTTTGTCAATCATTGACAAGAAATGTAGGTTCCTATGACATAGATTTGCTGTCTGGCAATCAAACGAATTCAAGATTCATGACTAATGCATTTTTTTGGTGAGAATCCGTCTTTGTTTTACATTTCTTGAGCTTACATAAATATATGTTTTAATCAAGAATTTCTAGGAGAGATAGTAAAAAAGTCCTCTTAATTGAGATAGTCAGAACCTAACAGGAGAGGTGTGTTTCCAACTCTCCTTTAATTGCTTGTATGAAGGCACGGTCTTGAATTCGACTCTTGCTAAACCTTTAAGGCCACCCAAACAAGTTTTCTTTGGTTCTCCTAGACCTTACTCTTATATGTCCTTGTGGGTTGTGGAGTTTTACATGATCCCGAGTTTGTCGGAAGAGTTCCCTGTCATCAAAAGAACAAGAAAAAAGAAAAAGGAAAAGAAAAAGAAGGTAAGGCCTTCGGATAAGATTTTCTCCTCATGGTCAGAGCTGTAAAAGGAGTCAGGTCTGTAAAATAGGAAAATGACATATTTTTAAGAAATCATTCAGTCGCCGCTCTACCCTCAGCGTAGTTGGTAGGGATTCGAAGACTTCTCTTTAGAGTCTTGGGTTCAAACATGGCATGCGGCATGCCCATCACAAAACCCTAAAAAAAAAAAAGAAATCATTCAGTCAGGGCTGCAAAAGGAGTCGAAATACTGCTGAGCAGAAGCACCTCCTTGGTTGCACAAGCCATGGATTCCAGGATTATGGTCTTGTCAAGCCAAGCTCAAACCCACAATCTAGGCTTGATCCTTTTTTCCTTGATGCAAATAAATATATTAGGTGGTATGCAAGATTAATCGAACACTTTGCGGGATTAATCCATGTCCACTCTGGAAAGTTTAGAAGAATTGGACCCTGACCTGATTCATTTTCACCATTTCTATTAATGTGTCATTAAGGTTCATGCAAGTTTATACATTCTCTCCCATGGAGCCCCCAATGAAAATTAGTAGGCAGGTCAAATTATAAGCATTCATTTGGTCTGTTTCCTAGTAAGACTGCTGAATTAGACCAGTCTCTATTAGAGTTTAAAAATAAAAAATAAAAATAAAAATGACTAGCCTCTATTTGCTTCAACAACCATCCTTGGGGTGTTTTTACTTTTCCAAAGCAATATAAGAATCCCCATGTCATATTTTCCATTGTTTCGGGATTTTAAAACAGAATATTGCCTTCAATATTTGCTTCTTGGTTGACAATTGACTCCTTCAATCAAACCTTTCCTGGTTGAAAATTATCTCTTGGGGAGGTTCACCTGTCAAAGAAAATTGCTTTTGTATGCTTTGGTTATTGTAATGCGAATGAAGCTGGCAATGTCAATGCAGCAATAAGCAATAAGTTAATTGGACTAAGGCCTAATTGTCAAGTAAGTGGACCTAAAACTTCGTGTTAAGACGATAAAAAAATGGGGGAAAATAAAAGGGAAAAAATTGAACCATAGCCCACCACAAATTCGTGTTGAGACCATCTTCTTTAAAATAAAGAACAAAAGGCGAAAAGGTTCCATAGCCAGCAACAAATTTTTGTTAAGACCAAATGCAACAAATTCGTCTAAGACCATCTTTAAATTTAAAAATAAAAATAAATAAGAGGTGAATGTTCCATAGCCAGCCACAGATTCATGTTAAGACCACCTTTGAAAAAAAAAAAAAAAGAGGATGAGAAAGAAGAAGAGGGTGAAGGTTCCATAACCAGCCACGTACAAACTCTTGGTCAAGACCATTTTGTGCACTGCAATCCTGTATTAAATGCTTCCATTGAGGTATGCATCCTCACACACACAAACACATACACGGCTAGATTTTCTCTGTAACTTTCTTGTTTTCGGCATGGGGGAAGCTCAAGAAGTGCAGCTCCACATCATGGGTATGTAAGTCGATCACTTTTCCAGGTACATTTAAATAAAAGTGAGAAAACAATAGGAGAAATATAGGGTAAAAAAGAAAGATAAAAAAATTTTCCATGGTTTTAGTACAAAATGTTTGTTTGATAGTATAACTGTAGCATATATAGTTCACCTTCAAAATTTCAACTTTTGGTGGATATCAAATTCCATTTTTTGAAATTTTGACGTATGGTTCCAAGCTTCTAAATTCCAAAGAACGAGCGATAAATTTTACAATCTCCAACTGCCTTGGAACCACAATTTTGCGCTGCCTCTTTGGAACTTAGAAGCTTGTAAGAATCGTGGTTCCCTTATGATGACGGCAATTCTTATTTATTACAATCTCCAACTTCCTTAAAACACATATGAGCACTTCAAAATCAAACCCAAAATCTTCTGCATTCCCATACCAAATTCACTCTTACCCCAGCCCCTGCTTCATGCTTGATTGAAGAGTACAACCAAGTTGATTAATGAAAAGACCAACAAGACTGGAACAATGTAACTCTAGACGCAACAAACTATATTATCTGATATTGATAAAGATCAGGTAGTGGTAAAGCAGGCAACATAGAGAGATTACCAACAAAGAGCAATCTACTTTATTGAAAGACAAATGTTCCTAAACATTTTCCCAAATGATCCGACCAATTAGGAAGAAAATATTGTGAATACGACAGATTTTCTACAAACAGACATTCAAAATTTAGCCTTGTTTCTACAACAATAATCTTTTTTGTGCTTTTACCAGTTCAGGAAGAAGAAGAATCGAAACCACCTGAGGATTCAAATGTCTCCCGCCAGTCGACAACTTCTCGCATTAAATATAAGTGGTGGCTTCGAATGGCCATCTACACACTCTTTGTCATCACCGGCCAATCAGTTGCTACACTCTTGACAAGATTGTACTACAACAAAGGTGGAAAGAGCAAGTGGATGGTGACACTCCTGCAAGTCATCGGCTTTCCAATCCTCATTCCCTGCCTCTTCATCTCGCCATCCAAAAATCCCACCACAAATGGTACCCACAGAAAGCAAATTTCTGTCCCAATTATTGCACTGATCTATGTTTCCCTAGGCTTACTCATAGCAGGAAACAGCATGTTGTCTTCAATTGGGATCTTATACCTTCCTGTCTCCACTTACTCCCTCATTTGTGTATCCCAGTTGGCCTTCACTGCTTTCTTGTCCTTCTTCCTCAATTCACAGAAGTTCACTCCTTTTATAATCAATTCTCTAGTCCTCCTCACCACATCATCCACCCTCCTCGTATTCCAAACCAACTCTGCCAATCCCACTGGAGTTTCTAAAGGAAAATATGTAATTGGGTTCCTATGCACTGTTGGCCTGTCTGCTGGGGGTGCACTGTCGCTTTCTCTAACACAGCTCGCCTTCCGCAAGGTTCTAAAAAGGGAAACGTTTACAGCAGTCTTGAATATGATAATCTACCAGGCTTTAGTTGCGACTTGTGCTATCCTGGTGGGGCTATTTGCTAGCGGCGAGTGGAAGGATTTGAAGACAGAGATGGAGGAATTTGCATCAGGGAAGTTATCCTATATGATGACTGTGATTTGGATAGCTGTTACTTGGCAGGTTTGCTCAATTGGTGCAGTTGGGTTGATTTTTGAGGTGTCTTCCCTCTTCTGCAATGTCATCGCTGGTCTGGGTGTGCCTGTTGTTCCAGTTTTTGCTGCTATCTTTTTCAACGACAAAATGGATGGAGTGAAGGTAATCGCCATGCTGTTGGCTATCTGGGGCGTTGTTTCGTATATCTATCAGCATTATCTCGATGATTGTGAGTCCAAGACTACCAATGAAAATGACAATGTAGCTTCTGAAGCTTCCCCAACTGAAAGAGGATAATCACTGAATTATAGGATTCTTTGTTGTGTTTGAGACTCTCATATTCCCAAAAGCATACAAGCTAATAAGCATTGAGACTATTCTGGTTCCTCCTCTTCCCTTGTTCTAGTTCCTCATATGGAAACTTCCTATTGTAACTTCATTTTTCCTGACCACGAACTGCCTTGATGGGTTACTTTGCCTAGATGATCATGCAATATTGTTTGTGATTCTCGCACATCATGCAGATCATTGCTAGTCCATACGATATTAAGGAATGAATAATGTGTAAAATCTCAAAAATGCACAAAATTATGTCAACCAAAATCCTAGGTCAAATGGTTGAGTAATCTGACTTCTTCCCATTTAGGGCCATCAATACAGTGATGAATATTGCTACACAGACTAGCACTTATACCACCTCTCAGAAATTGCAAAAAAACTTGAATTGGAAGTATCCATGGCAACAGTGGAATAGAAGAAAATAGGTCCGGCTACGAGTAAATAATTACAGTTCAACACAAAAGATTACTAACTTCCTAGTAAATGACTACTAAATTAACCAAGAATGACTACTAATTCTAATTATTTGCCTGTAGCCAGACCTATCTGTAATTTCCCCAGTGAACTATATCCAAACAAGAAACAACAACATTAAGTGAGCTTGAGGAAATTTTGACAAATACAAAACCAACAAAATGCAGAATAACAAAAAACTCCAATTGTCAAGTTTCTAACCTTAAAGCCTAAACTATTAGGTGGAGGGTCCAAACAAGTATATGAAGTTATGTCAAATTTTATAATTGATCGATTTGGAATGTAATATTTTTCCAATACCAATCTCCACAAGAAGGTTTGAAAGTAGACAATTTCTTGCAAAGGTTGATGACAACTAAAACAAAAGCCTAGTGAGAATGATTTGAAGATCGCATGGAGTCAAGTCCTTGATAAAAAGCTATAGAACCCTGAAATAAATAAGCACTAACATTTGGCCTAAGCTAGACCACAGGTCACCATTACCAATCTTCAGGGGCAGAGTCACTGTAAGGGGGACAACTTTTTAGTTGCTTGTTACTGGTTAGTTAGTGTAATCAATGACTATGAACAACCTTTTACAAATATTTATATAATAGGATCAAATAAATTTTTTTAATTTATATTAATGTATAATTTTGAATATTAATTGATAGGATTCTGATCAGATTCGAGACGTTCCCTTACCTTTTATATACGAGAGAAGCAAAATAAAAATTTAGGGGCAAATTAATCATTGATATAAATGTTTAAAAAAAAAAAAAACTTTAGGGGCCCCCTTACCTTTTATATACGTATCTATGCCCCTACCAATCTACTAACCAGTTGCTCTGAGTGATTCTGTATTTCATAAACAAAAACGCAGGATGATTGAGGGGGTATGTCATCCTACATACCTCTATCTCTGTGCACGATGACTTCTTGATGGGTCATTCAGCACTGCTCTTTCGTAAATTCATCGTTCAACAATGCAAATATGAGTCTATAAAATCATCCGTGGCCTAATAATCCTCCCCTTACTCCTCATCACATCCCAATAAGATACTAAACTAACAAACCAATTTAATGAGCAAATTTTTCTTTTTTTTTTTTTTCGATCAATGATAAGATTCGAATCCTAAACTTCATATTCTAATCCCCATGGGAGTGGATGGAGTGTTGATAAAACTTAGCACGGTGATAAGGTGAAATGGATCATTGGATTAGATTTTGGAAGGCTTGGATTTAAGGATCAAAAAATTGTCCACTGAGGTCATTTTGGTAATTTCAGTAGTAACTTTTGATATTTAAATCCGAGCCATCCAAAAGTTAATCCAAAGCTCCATTTCACTTTGGCACTATGTTGAGTTTTATCAACTCAGCACTGAATCCTCTCCCCAATCCTCACCCCAACCCTGACCCTTGTAGATGCCCATATCCGCACGACTGCTACAACAGGCTTTGGTCGGGTTTGGCGGCAATAATTGATTTCTAATATTAATATGCAAGTGGGTCGTCGGCAGATTAGACCAGCTCCAGCTATCACTATATGTATAGAGATAATTCAAAATGCATATTTATAACCCACCTTGTAAGGGGGTGGGTCTGACCAATAATGGCCATACTATAGCCAATGAACTAAAGGACAAACAGATACTCCTCGAATCCCAACTAGTATATTGTAGTTCTGTGCCCCACTGACCTCTAAAACAGGTTAATCAAACCATGGCTAGGGAAAAATGAAAATGAAATCAAATGAGCTCACCCTTTGAGTCTTATATGATGCTGACTGCTGATTGTGATGCACTCTTTTTATGCTTAATTTGGTATTATTAGGCGAAGGAAGCTGTCAATGTTAAGTGTGAGCATGAATTTCATCGGAGTAAGGCCTAATGGCTAACAGTCAAGTGAGTGGACCCTCAGAGGGTTCATCCACCAAGTCACCATTCACCAGCTATACCCAGAATTGCATGTTAATATAATCTTTTATGTGTCAATATATCAAAATACTAATTAATAATAATAAGCGGGAATTACTGAATTAATGGTCATGCGGGTAACCTAAAAATAATACAATAATGTAATCGTTCTTTAAACGGTTTTTCTAAAAAAACGGTCTCTCTGCGCAGCTGTGTGTGTGACACACCAATGCAAATATCGTCTTTTATGTGCTTCAGCTGAGTTAAACGTCTCTCTCTCTCTATCACACACACACAAACACACCAAAGCAAATTAGCCAAATATCTTTTATATGGCTTCAGCTGAGTTAAAGGTCTCTCTCTCATGCACATCTCACATTGCAAATATCATCCTTTATATGCTTTTGCTGAGTTAAACGCCTCTCTCTCTCTCTCTCTCTCTCACACACACACACACACAGTACATAAAGCTTGATCTTCTTGGAACTTTATCTTTGACATGGGGGAAGCTCAAGAACTGCAACTCCACATCATGGGTAAGTCACTTCTCCAAATATTTTTAAATAAAACTTTTAAAAAAAGAAAACAAAACAAAAGAGAAAACTAATTCTTCTGTTTCTTTCAGACATCAATTAAAGTTCTGCAGTAGAAAGAGAGTAGATTAAAAGAATATATATGATATTAGTACAAGGAGTTTTTGCTTTTTGTCTGCTTCATTTACTTGTGTCATCAGAGTAGCAACTGAAAAGATTAAAATTTTTTGCACTGGCCAAAAGAACAACTGCAGCACATGGATAGCACCTTCTAAATTAATGTGGTTCAGTATCAAATACTTCCCTGGAAAAGACTTGGGATCCATACATGATAGTCTCAAACTAGGAAGTATGGACACTTCTCTAGAGGTGTTGTGTCCGTGTCACACACGACACTCCTCCGACACACATCCGACATGATACCTCTCTTTTTCCATCTTTTTTGTCTTTTTAATATTCTTCATTTTCCTTTTTGTCCTATTTTATCAATGAATAACTCATTAGGGTTTTCAAAAACAATACAAAAGATGTATTTTTAATGATGGATGTGAAACTATATGATATTACCTACCTATATACATAAAATATGCATTTTATTAATAACATGTACTTGCCATGTTGTGTCCTAGATTTTGACGATTTGCGGTATCCGCGTGTTTGTGTCGTGTCGTAACCGTATCGCGTGTCAGTGTCGGTGTTTCTTAGGTCTCAAATTGCCTTAAAACTAATTATCTGCTTTTCTAAAACTCACTTCTTTAGTTGTTTTATAGTCCAATAGAAAAAAAAACAAGACATCTTTAAAAAAAAAATTACTATAGTATTCCAATGATATAAACTAAATTGAATATTTTTCTCTCTTTCATAAATCTAGAAAAAATTATCATCTACTCTTTTTTATTTTTTGTTTTTATTTTTGCCCTTTTGCTAGCTAGGTAGTTATCATCTGCTTATGCATGTATCATCTCACCTGTTATCTACTTAGTTATATATCATCTACTTGTATTTCATGCATAAAACACTAACTATCCTTTGATGGTGAGGTAGCTTTGCTTCTTAAAGAATTTCATCAAGTTTTTGATTAATCATACTGAATATTTCCATCATATTCATATATGCATATATGTATGTATGTAGGACTAATTCCTCATTTCAACACTAGATTCACTTTTGCCCCAGCTCACGCTTCATGCTTCTAATAGTAGGGTACCGATAAGATGATTAATGAAAGGGCCAACATTTAAAACAGCAACAATGTAACCTTAAATGCAACAAACTATTTTATATTCTATCCACTGAATAAATCACCAAGTTTGATAAAGATAGGGTAGCATTAAATCCTTGCAACATTGAGACCATGTTCCTAAGCATTTTCTGAAAATATCCAACACATTAGAAAAAAAAAAAAATTTTTTGCGAATATGAAACAACAATTTTTTTTATTTTTATTTTTTTTGTGTGTGCGTGTGTGTGCGCGAAGATTATGACACACGGAGAATGTCCACTAATAGAAAAATTCATAAGTTAGCACAGCTTATACAACCCTAATCTTTTACATGTGTATTTTCCAGTTAAGGAAGCCAAAGAAGCACAATCATCTGAGTATGCAAATGTCACCCACCAATCAAATACAACACATCGACTCAAATATAAGTGGTGGCTTCGAATGGCCATATACACACTCTTTGTCCTTGCCGGCCAGTCAGTTGCCACACTCTTAGGAAGATTGTACTACGACAAAGGTGGAAAGAGCAAGTGGCTGGCGTCGCTTGTGCAAGTTATCGGCTTTCCAATCCTCCTCCCCTGCTACTTCATTTCACCACTTGAGAAATGCTCCACAAATGGTATCCACACAAACCAACCTTCTGTCTTAATCCTCGCATCCGCCTATGTTTCTCTAGGCCTACTCCTAGCAGCAGACTGCATGTTGTATTCAATTGGGCTCTTATACCTTCCTGTCTCTACTTACTCCCTCATTTGTGCATCCCAATTGGCCTTCAATGCTCTGTTCTCATTCTTACTCAATTCACAGAAGTTCACTCCTTATATAGTTAATTCTCTAGTTCTCGTCACCATATCCTCCACCCTCCTTGTATTCCAAACCGACTCCGCCAATCCCAATGGTAAATCTAAAAGAAAATATGCGATCGGGTTCATATGCACCATTGGTGCCTCTGCTGGGTATTCATTGATGCTTTCCTTAACGCAGCTCTTCTTCCACAAAGTCTTAAGAAGGGAAACATTTAGAGTGATCTTGGATATGATCATCTACCAGTCGTCAGCTGCAACCTGTGCTATCCTGGTGGGGCTTTTCGCTAGTAAAGAGTGGAAGGACTTGAATACAGAGATGGAGGAATACGCAACGGGGAAGGTATCCTATCTGATGACTTTGATTTGGATAGCTGTTTCATGGCAGGTTTTCTCAATTGGTGCAGTTGGGTTGATTTTGGAGGTGTCCTCCCTCTTCTGCAATGTTATTTGTACTTTGGGTTTGCCCATTATTCCAGTTTCTGCCGTGATCTTTTTCCATGACAAAATGGGTGGACTGAAGGTGATTTCCATGTTGTTGGCTATTTGGGGCTTTGTTTCGTATATCTATCAGCATTATCTCGATGATTGTAAGTCCAAGAGTAAAAGTGAAAATGATCACGTAGTTTCCGAAGCTTCCCCTAATGAAAGAGGTTAATTGATGGATTATTGGCTTCTTTGTTGTATTTGAGAATTTCATATTCCACAAAAGAAGGCTTAAAAGCTTATAAGCTGTGAAACTAGTGTTGTTCCTCCCCTTCCCTTGTATGAATTTATCAGAAGGAAACTTGTCATAAGATCTATACCACCAAGGACTATGCTGACATATTGTTTTAGGGTCAATGGTTTTGAGTTCAGATAAGCAAAGCAACCCAATAAACGAATTCACTAGACAAAACTTGACAAATCATGGAGTTTACCTCTGGCGGCGAGCTTCAATTTGGCATCACGATTGCGAGTACTGGCGGCATTTGCCATTCTGTTTGTTGGTTTTCCTCTGCCTTCTTCGCTGCTTGTTGGGATTTGTGCTGTTCTTCTCCTTCTACCCCATTGAGACTCTCTCTTTCTCTCTCTCTCTAAAAGGATTACAAAAATAAGAGAGAGAAAACTTGATTGAGTTTTCAACAGATTGAAGGTAGAGAGAAAACATTTTAGGGTTTTCCTCACAATCTCTGACTACCACAAAGGTCCACAACCTCGACCACTCCAAGCAACCATGTTTAATCTGCAACCAAATGTATGAATTTACGTTAGCGTTTCAGCTAAATCTCAACACTACCACTGCCTCGAACCACCGTCAACTCCCTCACCACCGCAACCGCAACCGCTACCATCCTTACCATATCTACAAGCAGCCAAAATGGAATTCAGATCTACCATGGTGGAGGCTCAGACCCTCGTATTTTAAAGAGATCCGAGCAACAAAATGCCGTATGAAAAAATGAAAATAAAAATATAATATATAATATATATATATATTATATTTTTATTTTTATTTTTATTTTTATTTTTATATTATATTATATTATATTTATATTTATATACCTATAAAAAGATGAACGTAAGAAAAACTTTTGATTGACTAATATATCCTTATTTTATTTTTTAAATACACAACTACCCACCCTTCTGCATATATAAGAAATATAGTAATTGTAAAACACATACCTTAATATATTCTAAAACACATACCTTAACATATTAAACACAAATATGAATTCAAAGGAAACAGAAACTATAATTCCTATATAATAAATAGAAATATATAAGAATATGGAAACTATAATTCTAAAACACGTACCTTAATATATTCTAAGACACATACATTAATATATAAAACATAAATAAGAATTCAAAGGAA
The DNA here is from genome assembly GCA_039720395.1 of Liquidambar formosana. Taxonomy (NCBI): domain Eukaryota; kingdom Viridiplantae; phylum Streptophyta; class Magnoliopsida; order Saxifragales; family Altingiaceae; genus Liquidambar; species Liquidambar formosana. Next base: position 12,274,914 of record CM077835.1, read on the forward strand.
ACGGAAACTATAATTTCTATATCTATACTACCTATAAAAAGATGAATGTGAGAAAAACTTTTGATTGACTAATATATCCTTATTTTAATTTTTAAATACACAACTACCCACCCTTCTGCATATATAGGAAATATAGCAATATGAAAACTATAATTCTAAAACACATACTTTAATATATAAAACACAAATAGGAATTCAAAGGAAACAGAAACTATAATTCCTTGTAAATACACAACTACCCACCCTTCTCCATATATAGGAAATATAACAATATGGAAACTATAATTCTAAAACACATACTTTAATATAGGTTGCTTTTAACAGTTCACATGCATCATTATTCCATATTAATTAATATCTTTTCATTTCTATTTCCATACTTTGCCCCATTTTAACCCATGTGAACGCCCCAATTCTCGATCGGTTGTTTCATCTATTTTATTTAAATAATTCTATTAACGTGGCTGGTGGTGATGTTTTATTTAGATGTTTTAATGGAGGTTCATAGGTGTGCATGTGCTTTAAAAATAGAGGCAAGGATCAGTTGCTTGCTTCCAATAGGTTTTTTTTTTTTTTTTTTGAGTGAATCTCCCCAATAGGATTCATGTAGGAGGGAATAAAGTTTTATTGAATCGAGTTTAGTTGAGTTTTCAATATCCCCATTGTGATTTAGAGAAAATTTGAAGCATAAGGTAAGTGATTTTTTTCTTCTTTTTTGAGTGTCTAATTAGTGATTTTCTGTTGATTTATTTATGTAATTATGAATGCAACATGAACTTAAGTGCACTATCTCTTTTTGATACAAAAAAAAAAAAAAAAAAAGTTTCAATTTCTTTGAGAGTTTTGAGTCTTGACTCTTTGTTGTAGGTTATATTATTAATTCTAGCTATACCGCATACTGATTGAAATGATCGATATATAGGAAAAAAAAAATTATCAATATAAAGTCAAAGATTACATAGCATTCACCCAATCACGCACATAAATATATTTGAACTAAGAAACACATAAGTGTTCTATATATAATTAGAAATTTGAATAACTTAACTAACTTTAAAAATTTAAATATGATAGAACAAAAGTTATTAGAACAAGGTGACTTATTTTACACGAGTTAAGCATCCTATTGATTTAGAAATCTAATAATAATATACAACCAATCAACCATACGTCTCCCTTCTCCCTTCTACGCATATGCTTCTCCTCTTTTCTCCTTTTATTATACATTTAGTCTTAATTTACATTCTCCGCATATTATCCAGTCGATCTCACAAATAATCAACGATGGGGATTCTTGGCATCTCCTCCTGCCTCCCCTCTTCTTTATAGACAGCATTCAAAACTATGAACAAGTTTTGAGAACTACTCTTATTTTTTGTAACTGTCTTTTATAGTATTTATTATTTATTACATAGGGGTTTTTCTTTTCTGTTTCTTGACTTTGTACCGGGTGGACTTAGGCATAGATAGTTAGCATTCAGAATTTTAGAATTAAATACCAGCATGTTTAGTTTTATAATGATTATTAAATAACCGTCAACCGGTGTATCAGTTTGACATTAATTCTTTTTTCTTCTCAATTCTCTTATAAATTGAGTATTTAATCTTTCTCTTTTGTTCTCTTTACAGACTAAAAAACCCGTCATAAAAAGGTACCAGTTTTTTTTCTTTTCTAGATTCTTCATTTTGATATGCTCAATATGTCAGTAATATAATCTTGGAGATTAAAACTCCCTTCGTAAGAAATTAATTTGCTTTATTTTTTGTATGTTACAATTTTTATATTTTATATAATATTTTAGGTATTATTTTTAGTGATTTGTTGAACAAAATATGTTTGTAATAAATTGTCATTGTTATAGTTATAAGTTATTGTTCCCTATAAATTTTCCTATTTTTTTTTATATATCATTTATAGGATCAATTATAGTCAATAATTTTGTTTCTTGAAATCTGTTATAGCATACCAGTTATATAGTGGTTTTTTATCTTCTAGATCAATGAACTGTAAGTGCATCTTGATTTTTATCATTATCTTAATTCAGTGATTATGGGCGTGCTTAAAATTGGATGACCAAATGTGCACACAAATTTTAATTTGGTGGCCGGTTATTTATTTATTTATTATTTTCTCCATATTCTTAAAAAACTTCATTAATTGTCTTAACAAAGGTTCTTCAAGTCTTTGTGTTATATCTTATAATATATATAGGCACATGTAACGTTATGCAAGTTTATGAATTTTCTTATAGTTGTATAGCCGTCCTTTCAAACCTCTTTTTTTTTTTTTTTTTGGCTTAAGTTCATTTGGATATTAGTTTCAATATTGCATCTCGATCTTATTGGAATGAGAAATAAGCAAAATTAAAATAAATATTATTCTATCCAAACAGGAAAAGAAAAAAAATTTGTTACGTAAGTGTCACGACCCAAATTAATTAAGCCGTGATCAATAATAATAAAACAAGCTTTTTCTTTAATAAATCCTTTGTTAAGGCATGGATGACACGTGTTAAAATCCTCAACATTTTAAAAGAATTTTCGGCATGACCCATCCATAGATAGGACATACCATCGGGAAAACCTGTTATAAAATCCATACATAAAAATTTCCTGTCATCCATGTAAGTGGTATCATCCCATGCATCGCATTCCACGTATACAACATTAAATAATTATAATTACAACCCCGATTAAATTTACATTTACATTAACCCAATAGAAAACCCACTTATTACATATTCTTTCCCATGAAAATACATTAACAATTAACTTAAAGAAATTTCGCTAATAGCAACTTCCGCCCAAGATAGCATAACCAATTCCTGGATTATCTGAAAAACATTTAAAAATAATAGGCGTGAGTCCGACGACTCAGTAGATACAATTTGACATAGTAAACTAAAGCAATGATATAAATAAAACCCATTATATCATTTAAAACAAAATATACTAACCAAGTATATTACAAATACCAAAATAAGTTATAACCTATAACTTAAAATCAATAATGCATATGTCCAATGCATGTGACTCATGTCCAATTTACATTAATCCATTTATTACCAACCACTCCCGCAGGAGTCTTCGCGCGGAAACGGAGGATTTAAACCCACCTCCAAGAGGACAACACAAGGGTTCCTACCTGGAACCGGAAAGTAGCCTCTGATTCGGGAACACAAGGGTTCCTACCTGGAACCGGAAAGTACCCCAAGACCAAAGGAATGGAAAACACCGCAAAGTCCCATTGACTGCAAGTAGTCCAATTCCAATGACCCCTTTTTAATGCAATACTTTTACCCAGTATTCATTAAATCCATTTAATGCATGATTATGCCAACATGCAATGCGATAAACCATAAAATGATTTTATAACCAAAATCATCTTCAAAATATACCACATAACCATAGTGGAAATAATCACATCATTATACCAATTTATGATAACATCATAAATACCCGTAAAATCAGTACAATTATCTTCCATTTAATGTATAAAATAAACCAACTCATTAATAAACATAATTTCCAATTTATGTTATCCAATACCCCAAAGTCCCATTTAAGATTTATTCCATAAATCATGTATATCCATATTCTAGGCCCAAGAATACCAAATAATATGATAATATATACCATATTATCATGTCAATAGTTTAAACCTATGTAAATTGCACCTATCCTCAACCAAATGCGTGGAAAAAAATGTAACCTTTGATGTTGTGGGTATGAACTCCAAGCCCTAGGATGCAAATGCACGCTCCCAATCCAAGCCCTAGCTCCCAAATGCCATGGATGATGTTGGTGACGGAGGTCCCAACTCCCAATCACCACCAAAACTCCCCAATATGCATAAATAACCCAAAAATGTAAGAATGAGACGATAACCCAAAATAAATTACAAAACCTAACTCCAAAATGTGAGAAATACCTCTAAAAATGCGAAAGAGTTGGTGAGGATGACAACCCATGCCAACTCCCACGAAATCCAAGCTCACAACGCCGTGAACAAGCTCCAAGCTCCACTAAGAGGTTGGAGAATATGAATCCGACCATAATAATGCATTCCTAAGCCTCAAAGAGAGAGAAAAACCCAAATCCACAACCATACACGCGTAGATCGGGCCAAAATACGCTAGATCCGAGCTTGCCGGTGTCGGATCGAGGTCGCCGTGCTCCGGCGAGATGCCGTCGAGCCTCTGCCCCATCTTCTCCTTCTCTCCCTCTCTCTCTCTCTCTCCATGACCAAAAATATCAGATTTTGGTCTAAAAATCGTAGGGATGGGTTTTTATAAGGGGTGAGGGGCATTTGCGTCATTTTACGCAAAAAAATTTGCAAAAACCGCGACGCACGATCGATCGTGGGTTGAGGGCACGATCGATCGTGAAAAACAGAAGTGAAAATGCCTTTCTGGGGCACTGACGATCGATCGTCCCAAAGCCAGGATCGATCGTCACTTGCTGAAAATGCCCAGTAACTCAGGCAATTGTGTATAAACCCACACAGTACACATCCCTGCCTTATTTTCATTAAAAACATTTAAGTAATCTTCTCCATTCTTTCTTCTTCCTTTTACTTTAAGTTATTTAATGAAAATAAGCAAATAACCCCCCATTTGAATCCAAATAAAATATCAAAAAAATCAAATACCCAATATATCATATCAAAATCTAGATTTCAAGTTTTAGTACAAAATCCGTCGCCCGACAGATTTTCCTAAAATAAACATGCGTGGAACCCAATCCAAACATGCTAATAAAATCCCATAAAATCACCAATGTCTTATAATATTATAAACTCCCATTACCGCCAAAAATTATCCTTTAAAGCGAAGATTTACGAAAATCCACTTTTTCCCAACACTTAGCCAAATTTCAGCAGCTTAAACCCTTAAGTTGCAAATAAGGCTAAACGCACCCGAAAGATGCTCAATGCACCAAAACAAGCATCCAAACACATCCAACATCATAATATCATACACATGCATTACCCATGCATAAATCATTTGACAAATCAAGGGATTAACTACGTTAACCATAGATTAAACCCTTAATACCCTATTTAAAAATTACGGGTATTACAGTAAGTGAAAAAAATCACAATTTACAAATTTGAGTTATAGTGGGAGAAGGATAAAAGGCAATGTGTGGAAACTAAAATTTGAGGAATTCTATTTAGAAGAAAAAATTGTTACATGATTGTAAAAAGTTTGGTAGTTATATGAATTAGAGTTGTACTGGGAGATGAACAATGAGTGAGTATAAAAATTTAAATTTGATTGAAAAATTATTTTTTATAACGCAAATATTGTCATGTGCAACGCACGTTTGCATCAACTAGTAATAAATAAACAGCCGAATTGTAAATTTCACTTTCTCCATCAAGAGTAGCTGTGACTTCTCCCTTCTCTGGTTAACGGCGACTTCTCCATTCTCTGGTAAGTTTTTCTCTGCAAATTAGAATATATATATATATATATATATATATGGTACTGTTAGAGAATAAGTTTGATTTTTGATGAATTTATAAGTTAGATAGATGAATTCGTAATCATAATAGGTACTGTAATTAAAGAAAGAAAAATCATTCGAAACGAAATACCCATAGTTCTGAGAAACCGTTTAGACTCATTAAACTGAGAAACAAAATACAATACATACCTCAAGAATTCTAACCGAAACCCAAAAAGGATGTATGAAACCCAAAAAAGATGTACTCTAAATACATGAAAAACTCCTCAAAATCGATTTTCCATTGCTTATCTAAACAAAAATACATAGATTAGTGAAAAAAAAAAAACTAATATTATTTAAAAATATTCACATGCAACGCACGTGTGCTATATATATAACTAACACCGCTTTTAGTTTTTCAATTTTTTTTTTTATTTATTTTTTGTGGCTATAGCACATAACATTTAAAATAAATAAATAAATAAATAAAAGAATGTAAAATTAAGGCCTTGTTTTAAATTTGTCAAGTATAATTAAATAGCTAAAAGAATATATATGGATTTTCTTTATTTGGTGTCAAGTAATAATAGGCATTATTCCTATCGAAAGTGTTTGATCTTCTTAGGAGGCATTTTAGTGTTGTAGTGTATAGTAATTGCCCAAAGTTTGTGGGATAGAGAGACTGCACATGCTCGAATTTGAAGAATGAATCTTTGTAGTCACATACCTTTACTACTAATAAGGGTAAATTACAACAAAAAAAAAAACCCTCTAAATTATAAGTTCATTTTCACAAAACCCCCCCTGAACTTACATATGCCCTACAACCACCAAACTTACATATTAAATTTACAGAATCTCACATAAACGATTTGGACATTTTGTTGTGAAATTGAAACTCTAAGCTAAATTGAAATATTGAGGGTTCATATTGAAACATCTTTGTAGAATGACTATCTAAGGGAACACAAGGAACTATAGATTTGATATGGCTGATAGACAACTATTATATAAAATTTGAGATATTAGTATATCACAAACCCCACATAATGTCACACCCCAAACTCAAAATATTGGATTTGACGATATGATTGACACAACTCACAAAGGTTTACGCCACATAGGCTAACCCACTTAACCATATCAACTTGTAAGAACGTTGTCTCCAATAATCCATCCACAATAAAATTCCAACCACAGTATAACTAAAATCTCAACAATCAATTGAAATAACTAGATAAATCCATAATTGTCGAAATAAATTGTCACCTCCGATAATCTACTACAACGTCTACTGAAATAATAATAAAAAACTAATTCTTCTAAATATTAAAATAAAAGTTCTAGTGTAACTAGAAGATTAAGCCATCGACTCCCTAGCTCTTCGCACGCGGAAGCCACTCACATCAAGCTAATCATCTGTGGGGAAAAACATAAAGGGTGAGCATAAAGCTCAGCAAGAAAACTTTACACAATATATACGGGAAGAAGTCAAGCATATTCACACGATTAATTTTAAAAAAAAAAGAGTAACAAAACGATAAAGTTTCATAATAAATCATTTCTTTCAATTCAGTAGGCATTTAAATTTTTAGAAATAATTCTCTTACTTTCAATTCAATAAACAATAACACTGAAACACTTTCGATAACAATGCATTCGATAAATCACTTTAGGATTACTGATTCATATAATACAAATCAATAAAACACTAAATTCTTACAAGTATTTTCTCTGATTAGACTCACATTCAATAGGCGCTCATCATCGTGGGACTTTACACTACATCAGTATTGATGACCAACAGCATTAGAATCCCCTGCTGGCACGGACCAATTTTCCAACAGTATTAAAATCCCCTGCTGGGATGGACCAATAATCTAACCAGAGTTCACACTTATACAAAAAACACATTTGGCAAATATATTTCATAAGTAAAATAGATTCAAACACATATGTAAAACAATTTCAATAAATGACTATTTTTGCTTGCTCCAGTACATAAGAAATAACACTTTGACAATGAAACGATTCTGAAAACAATTATCCATAAATCATTGGCTCAATAAAGAGGAATAAAAATCAGATTTATTTTTATTTAATCAAAGAGGGCGATACATTGTGCAAGTTCCCTTACCTCAAGCCAAACCTTCAACAATCCAAGCGATCAAACTCCTAACAATCCCAACGCTACTCAGAACCTAAAATCAAAAATATTATTTATCAATAAATCATACTTAAGCTAAAAAGCCTCTCCAACTAGATGGTGCGTTAAGGGTTCAACGTCTAATTCTCATGGCCTTATAATGCTTACTATATTTAATATAATTAATATATACATTAACGTGGCATTAAAATAGACTCATGTTAAATTATAAGTTAATAGTTTTGAATTACTTTTTAACACAAAAAGTTACCAATCAATCCGAGTGAAGTTGACTGTCAACAGATGTGAAGTTGACAGTCCGAATGTAGTAAAACACTAGCAGATTTCTGTATTAACTTCCTATGCTACCCAAGGCAAAAGCAGAAGTTCACCCACTGATTTTCCCTCAAAATCAGTCTCTAAATCTGTGGGAGAGATGTTTGTGGAAGGTTGTACATGGGAAGCGGTGGAAACCACCATTTTTGGCTTTCCTTGTCACCCAATCCCAAAGAAAGAGATTTTTGGTGGTTGGATGATCTTGTGCAGCAGCTATGGAGGGGTTTTTGAGTGGTGGTGATGATGGTTTAGTGGTTCATAGAAGTGATAGAGATGGAGGATTGGATTAGAGAATAAACTTTTGGTAACACAGTAAAGTTACCAGTCAACAGATGGTAAGTTACCTGTAAACAGACACGAAGTTGGCAGTCGATTCGTACAAAATAGCATCAGCTCCTTTCTTTTTCCTTCTCTCTTGCTTTCTTTTCCTTTTTTTCTCTCTTTATATTGTTTTCAGTCAAAAGAATATAAATCCTCCATAAAAGTTTCTTATATAGGGTGCAAGTTAATCCTAACCTATTTAGGATTACCTTCAAAGTTAGTGTTTGATTAGGATACGAACACTATCTCTCATTGATTAGAAAACAATCACCTTGTTTGGCTATAAAGTTGAACGTGTTTGAGGTCAATTCAAAATTAACTCATACGTTTAAATCTAATTAAAGGCAATCAATTTTATAGTTAATTAATTATGCCTAAGAAAAATTCGAGGTTTTACACATAATGCCTGTATGATATGGAAGCTTTTGAATATCCAATTCCCAACACTTGTAATCTAGTGTTTTGAGTGATAATAGAGTACCTATTAAGTTGGAAGAAATATTTTATAAGATAGCTATATGTGGCCAACAGTGTTTTTTAGTACAGAATGTTGAACAATTGAGAAACACACATTAAAAATGATGAGAATAGCCTAAATGAGAATGTTTTGATAGATGAGTAGTGATATTAAGGATAAAATAAATGAATGTACTTGTAAGAAGATAGAGGTGGCACTAATCAAAGGCAAGATAAGGAAAAATCATCCAAGTGGTTTTAGTTACATGCGAAGGAAAATAGACTCATTGTAGCTTCACACGGTTTCTAAACTCGTTATGATCTTACAGGTATAATGTACCAGTGTCAAGGTCATTCAAGTTCAAGGCGCCAAAATGGCAAGACGAAGGCAAAAAGAAGGTGGTTAGAGGCAGTGGAAATTGATATGATGGCAAAGGAACAAATAAAGGAAATGACTCTAGATAGAGCTAAAAGGCGAAAACCAATTCATGCAGCCAATACCAAGTAGTTGGGATTGAGGAGTCGTTGAATTAAATTTCGATAACCACCGAGATTAATCTAATGCTATATTAAGCAAAGCATGTTCAAGAACTAACATTCAGAGAAAGGCTGAATCATTTTTCATTTCCAAAACTGCACCAAATAATGTTAACCAACCATGCATTTATAGACTCCTAAAATGCGACAGAAAATTAGGCCTCATAGATGCAGAGTAAACTGCAAAAACTTGAGGTTGATGCGAAAGTACCCACATAGGCCATGTTTGTTTGGTTGGAATGGAATGGATGGGAATGGAATGTGATTCCATGCTCAAAATAGTCTGGAATGAAAATGAAATTAAAATAAACATTGCAGAATGAATATCATTATAATTTACTACTATTGTTTGATTCCATTCCCATTTAATTACCTCATCCAAACATGTTGTTTGGAATGAATTGGAATGAGATTCCATTCCATCCATTCCATTCCAATCAAACAAACATGGCAATAGTGAAATCGTGGACATCTCCACTGCATTGCGCCCATTGAACAAAATATTGATCAGACACGCGAAACTCTTAAAGTAGCAAGCACTTCAACAGAGCCTCAGGCCCGGTTTTGGACCCAGACGAGCAAGGCAGCCGCCTAGGCCCCCTATTTTGGGCTAAAAAAAAAGAGCCCCCAAATACATATCCCCTTTACTAGTTATGAAAGCCCAAAAATGACTCTAAAGAGAAGCTTCTTAGTTGGACCAGTTCTCCTGTTTTAAGCAAAAAGGGCCCTATTCTTCCAAGCCCAATTCCAGCCCAAAATCATAAAAACTAAAAAAAAAATGAAAAAGAGGAAGATATTTTACACGGGAATCAAGGGGGTTTTGCATTTAGATCTCAGATCTGAGATCTGAAAGGCTCCCCATTCACAACGTCTCTCTGTCTCTCATCTCCTCCAGTCCTCCCTATTCACAACGTCTCTCTGTCTCTCACAATCTATTAAAAATGATATAGTAGAAAAGTTTGATTATATTAGCTTAATTAATAATTTTGCATCTAAAAATGCGAGAAGAGTAATGTTTAAATGACTACTTTGTTGTAATTGATTAATTTCTTTTGGTATTATAGCTTTAGATTTTATTTGGCATTTGTTTTTTTTTCTTTTTGGTGTTGTAAAAGTGGATTTTGCTCAATTATGAAGCAGGAAGTATGTTATATGTATTCTATCTTTATAAGTTTTTGTAATCATCTCTTGTCATTTTAATTTATAAAAGCAAATTTTAGTAATTTTATATGCAAACTTTATGTTAGTACTTGGTAATAGGAATTTTTTTTGTTTGTTTGGATATTTAGAACTTTTTTTTTCTTTTTTGAGAATATGTATAGAAGGAAGAGGACCCCATTTTAGGAGTTTGCCTAGGACCCCCACTAACTCAGAACCGGCCCTGCAGAGCCTCCTCGCTCTTCGTTGCAATAGTCTAGAATATTGATGCATGTAAAAAAGGAAAAAAAGAAAAAAGATGACCACCAAATCCCCATTACCCGCAGGTAAAGATAAAAGGGTTAAATGATGAACTCAAGTATCATCTTGTAGAATCAACAATTAGAGTCTAAATTTATTGAGTAATAAGGACACTGGAAGTCTGGAATACACACTTAGTGGTAATTGGTAAAACATTGAAAACATTTAAAAATACCCCAATTGGGCATAGTCCTACAGGTTCCAAGGCCATTGCAAAGAATCTGGGGAAGGAAAAGCGTCCATGGGAACCCACCACTGATTTACTTAATTCAAGCATGTTATAAAGTAACAGCAATGATTGGACAGAAGAACTAGTCACATTACATGAGCCATACCAATTGAAGTTGTCCCAACTGAGGAGACTATTTCCCTTGTGTAGGGAAGCTCTATGTAGGACTCTGTCCTTGGACTCATATTGCTCTCATTTCTTTTCTTACTGTCCTATTTTGTAAATATAAAGGGAAAAATAATTTACCAGAAGAGTCTAAAAGCTACGAAATTTGGCCGAAGACAATATAAACCAGACAGAGAACAATAACAAAAGACTCCAATCTCCGCAAAATTTTGAAGTAGACACTGAAGACACTGAAACAGTCCTGCAAAAGGCTGATAACAGCTGACAACAAAATACTTATGAGCAATGATCTGATGAACACATGGACTAAGTCCGCGATGAGGCTCAAATAAAATACGCAATAACATGAAGCCCAAGGCCATGCAACACTAATGCCAATCTTCTAGCCAATGGGTTCCGAGTATTTCAAGGACTCATCGCTCATTAATATGTTTTTGAACAGGAAAAAATGTTCATAAGATTCTGGGCCTGTATTCTTCACAAGCAATGCTCAAACCCCCAATATTGGCTTGATTACGTTTTTGAATGTGGGTATATTTACTTATTGAAAATTAAACAGTCCTAAGCAATTAGGTTGATTCTTTATTCTTTCAATGATTTTGTTTCTTATGCACCTATGTATATTAGTTGGAATGCAAGATTGGTTGAATGATTGGTTGAGATGGTAGCCCATAAACACTCAGAAAGTTTAAACGAATTGGCCCCTGATTTATTTCGCCGTCCCTTCAAATGAATCATTAGGATTCATGTCAGGTTTGAGTTCTCAATGTTTTTATTTTCTTTTCATTTCATTTTTTTTTTAGGTCAATGATAAGAATTGAATTCTAGATTTAAAACTCCCACCCTTTTAGATGTTATGCTTGCATAACTTCTGCAATGACTTTGGCAGCATTTATTTGATTTCTCATATTAACATGCAACTAGGTCGGCAAATTGGATCATCAATGAACATACAGACTATGCCAAAATGAAAATATAAAAGCACCTAGTGGGGCCACCAACAATGGCATAGTATGTATGGCTATTAACTAAAGGACAAACAGATGCACTAATCCCTGCTGAAATATTAAGTTTTGTGCTTCAATGAATTCTCCAGCCACCTCCAATTTAAAAGGCTCGTCATACCTTGGAATCCTTGGATGATACCGACTGCTGATTGTGATGCACCGTTTTATGCTTAGCTATTTTTCTTTTTCTTTTTGATGCACCATTTTATGCTTTGTTATTTTAAGAAGGAAGTTGCCAATGGTACTATGGTAGTGTAGCAATGAGTTTCATTGAAGTAAGGCCTAATAGCCAAGTGAGTGGGCCTTCAAGGGTCTATAGTCTGCCACAATTGCATCTCACAATCATCTTCTACATCTCAATCAAAACAATAATAATAATAACATTATCATCTTTGATGTGCTTCAGCTGAGAAAGAACATCTCTCTTTCTCTCTCTCTCATACAACATATCTCTTTCTCTCTCTCATACATATCGCATTGCAAATATCATCATTGATATGCTTTAGCTGAGTTAAACGTTCCCTCCCTCTCACACACTCACACAGCTTGAACTTCTTGGAACCTTTTTAGCATTTGACATGGGGGAAGCTCAAGAACTGCAACTTCACATCATGGGTAAGTCACTTCTCCTAATGTTTAAATAAATTAATTCCAAGAAAAAAAACAAATAAAGCAAAGGATTTTTTTAATTACAAACATCAAAATTCTGTAGTAAAAGGAAATAAGATTAAATGATCTTATATGATTTTAGTACAAGGAGTTTTTAAATTTTCTCATTTACTTGTGTCATCAGTTGTAACATCTGATAAATGATTTGGTGCAGTATCAAATACCTCCTTAGAGATTTTCTTTGATGAAAATATACAGTTTTCACTTTTTACAGAGTCTTTCACTCTAGAGAAAAGAATAAAAAAAGGAAAAAGGATTGTTGTCAGGTGTTTTGTGTTTGTTTTTCTGCATGTATTTGTGATTTTTTTTCTTTTTTACAGTGACCATGCTTGCCACTTAACAAGGAATTATTCAGGTTATCAAAGAAGACAGATGATTTCATATTCATTTCGTGGATTGTATTTCATTAATTAATGATAAGATACAAACTATAGGTCTATCCTAATTAAGATTAATGTTTGTGGTTGTCCTCTGGCTGGTTTAGGAGAAATCCTGTTTCCTAATAAAATAAGTTCATGGAAATGTAACTATAGGTCTATTCTAATTCCTAATCATAATGAGATGCGAACTCTAGTAGGGAGATGTTGTCAATCTCCCCCCCCCCCCGCCCCCCCCCAAAAAAAAAAAATACTAATAATAATAATAATCTGTAACTCTTATCATTCTGGTCCTAACTTGGAAACCTTAATTGCAGAAACTTCCATTCAGGAAATTAAAAAAAATGCCATTGTAAGATTCGTTGTTTTCGTAGGATCAAAATTGTGATTCTTGTATGATACAATCTCAAACTGCCCTAAAACATGTGTGATATGTGCTCTTCAAAAATTCAAAATCTTCTTCTGCAGGAATGCTAATAGTCTACAAGAAAAACAAAACATCTTCAGGATGAAATTATCATAGGATTCCAAAAATATAAAGTAACATATGCATTTTTTTTTCTATTTATTAAATCTAGAAAAACTTATTGCCTACTCTTTGTTTTATATTTCTTCTCCTCTTCTTCTTCTCCCTTTTTTATTTTTGGATCATTTGCTAGGCAGTTATCATCTCCTTATGTATGTATGACCTCAGTTATTAATCAACTTAGTTATGCATCATCCAATTATGTTTCATACATAAATGAGCTATCCTTCTTTTGAAATTGTAGATTCTAAATGTGCTTCTCAAATAATTTCATCAATCTCTTGATTAATTGTACTGTGAACTTTTCAGCTCTTGCTTCATGCTTCTAAATCATATATGCATATATGGATGTACTAGACCAAAAAACTAAGAAAGTAAGAACAATGTAACTTTGAGTGCAACGAACTATATGATATTCTATCCACGAATATGTATATCACTGAATTTGATAAAGACCAGGTAGCAGTTAGCATGGCAACATCAAGAGATTACAAAGAAAGTGCAACCTACTTGAGTGGAAGACAAATGTTCATAAACATTTCCCAAATTCATAAGCTAGCACTGATTCCCAGAACACTAATCTTTTATAAGTATTTTTACCAGTTCAGGAAGCCGAAGAAGCAAAATCACCTGACTATGCAAATGTCACCCCACAATCGACAGCCCCTCGACTTGAATATAAGTGGTGGCTTCGAATGGCCATCTACACACTCTTTGTCCTCTGCGGCCAGTCAGTTGCCGTACTCTTGGGGAGATTGTACTATGATAAAGGTGGAAAGAGCAAGTGGTTGGCGACACTTGTGCAAGCTGTAGGCTTTCCAATCATCCTTCCCTTATTCTGCATCTCACCACTTAAAAATCCCCCTACAAATGCTATCCACTGCAAACCAACCTTCTGTCTTAACTATGACATCAATATATGTTTTCCTAGGCCTGTTCTTTGCAGCAATAGACATGATGTATTCAATAGGGCTCTTATACCTTCCAGTCTCTACTTACTCCCTCATTTGTGCATCCCAATTGGGCTTCAATGCTCTGTTCTCCTTCTTCCTCAATTCACAGAAGCTCACTCCTTTTATAGTCAATTCTCTAGTCCTCCTCACCTTATCCTCCACCATGCTTGTATTCCAAACGGACTCCTCCAATCCCATTGGAATATCTAAACGAAAATATGCAATCGGGTTCTTATGCACCATTGGTGCGTCTGCTGGGTATTCACTGATTCTTTCTCTAATACAGCTCTGCTTCCAAAAGGTCATAAAAAGGGTAACATTTAAAGTGATCTTGGATATGATAATCTATCCATCGTTTGTTGCTACTTGTGCTATCCTGGTGGGTCTCTTCGCTAGCGGAGAGTGGAAGGATTTGAATACAGAAATGGAGGAATTTGCATTGGGGAAGTTATCCTATCTGATGACTTTGATTTGGATAGCAGTTTGTTGGCAGGTTTTCTCTATTGGTGCAGTTGGGTTGATTTTGGAGGTGTCTTCCCTCTTCTGCAATGTCATTAGTACTTTGGGTTTGCCCGTTGTTCCAGTTATTGCCATGATCTTTTTCCACGACAAAGTGGATGGAGTGAAGGTGATTTCCATGTTGTTGGCAATTTGGGGCTTTGTTTCCTATATCTATCAGCATTATCTTGATGATTGTAATTCCAAGACTAATAATGAAAACGTTAACGAAGTTTCCCAAGCTTCCCCTACTGAAAGGGATTAATTAATGAATTATTGGCTTGTGTTCTATTTGATACTTCCATTTTTTCTCTCCAAATATTTGATACTTTCATATTCCACAAAAGAAAATATTAAAGCTTATAAGCATTGAGACCATTCTTGTTTTCCCCCTTCCCTCATTTCAATTTCTCCAAGGGAAACTTCCCTATTATAGCTTCCCTCCTTTCCATTTCCTGAACATGCACTGCCTTGATGGGTTAACTTTGTCTTTCTCCATGCATGGTGTAATTCGAGTTTTTGTCCATCTCATTTCCAAAGTTACTTCAAATATAGTAAATTAAAATTCGGTCCTCTCTTTTTTTCTTTCAATTTCCGTTTCTTTAAAGTACTCATCATACTTGGCAATGGTTGAGTTGATTAGTGGCAAGGCTTATGTTAAATACCATGTTGAACCTTCAAGTTAGTGTTTAGTTAAAGGAGAAAGGAAACATAAAGAATTGAAACCAAAGTTTGGAATCTTCATGCCATTCACAAAATTAAGCATCAGTAACTTCTGGAAGCCACTTGTACAGATCGTGTATCAATGTACTATAGGATACTTATTCTTTTGAATTACAGAAAGGCAACATAAGAACACTCATTGGGACAAGATGAGAAAATGAGCTAAGATCATTCACTGATGTGCAACATGAATGCGGCAGTAAAGAGTAAAATGGTTGCGTTGAAGGGGCTACAAGTGCAGTGAAAGCCAAAAATGTCGAGGTAGTCATAGAGGACAAGATGCCATGAAATTCAATTGAAAATAAGGCCCTAAAAAGGTGTAATGGCTAAACAGGATTGTTTTGTCCAACCTTAAGAGGTAAGGAATTATTTAGTTTTTTTATCTGAAAACCCAATTACAAAACCAACAAATCACCACCTTAAAAATGAATATCATTACATAAAACTTAAATACATTCCTTATAAAACAGAATACAGAAAAGCCGCTCGTGTAATATAAGCATTTACAATATCGGAAAGGGAATGATCAATTAGAGAAAGGTCAGTCTATATTGGGCTACAATTTTTAGAGCCAAAGAAGCAACGACACCAACACATGACACATGACATGGGTATGACATGACACTGGTACACTGATAGGACATGACACGGCAAGTATACAGCAACATATATAAGGGTAAATTACAAACACCCCCTCCCCCCCTAAAGTTTACCCATTTTTCACGTAACCTCCCTGAAGAAAAAATCGTTGCAATGTCCCTCC
Source organism: Liquidambar formosana (assembly GCA_039720395.1). NCBI lineage: Eukaryota > Viridiplantae > Streptophyta > Magnoliopsida > Saxifragales > Altingiaceae > Liquidambar > Liquidambar formosana. Next base: position 12,291,493 of record CM077835.1, read on the forward strand.
AAACCACATTGGCCTTCCTTCTATAAAGATTTTGACAAATGCAGTCATGCCACCTAGCTTTGCTATAGAAGACAGCAACTTGTGGTAGCCTTATAACAGCCATTCGTATCACCCTAACCATTTATGTTTCATGTCTTTATTAGTTTATTCTTTCTCTTTCTTCCCTGCTTGAGAATCAGCATCTGGGACATGTGGTCACCAAAAACCTTCCCTGATTGAATTATATTGTAGTGTTTTGTCTCCTCCCCAAGGTAGAGCCAAGTCAGCCACCAACTCGGTCCAGGTCATGTGACCTACAGACCACCCTTCACTTTTTGAGGCTTTCTCTACCCACATCTCTATGTGCCCGCAGCACTTCCAACAGGTTCAGACGCAAGCAAAGGGAAGCTCCTACATCATCGACTCAAAACATAGATCCACAATAGGAATTTCCTCCCCAAATTTTTGAATACATATTACAGATTATCTCAAAGAAATCGTACCCATTGTGCAAGAATGTTGATCGTTAACTTTCTCAAAAAACTAATGTTTTCTTCTTTGATCTAGAATTTCATCTTCAATGCAAATATAGATGAAAGTGAATAGTCTTATGACATCAAATTTCTGGCAGTTCAGCATCAGGCACCTTTCATCTGGTAGCAACGTAATAAGATTCACTAGAATTCAAAGTAGTTACAAATCATCACTGTTGTAGATTATCCAAGATATCTGGATCAAATCCTTCTGATCTTAGCACTTTATTTATTCCAATAATTGTCTCATATATGACATCCATTTGCCAATGTGAACAATCCTTAACAAAAAATTCATGAACAATACCATTCATTTCGACATAAGAACAACCAGGCTGCTTTTGGATTCTGCGAAGAGCCATACCTTTCCTCACTCTCTTCACATCACTCCACCTCGAGGCTGAAGCATAAACATTGGACAATAGAACACGTGCCCCACACCTTTCCGGCTCCAAGGCCTCAATTTGATTGGCTGCAAACTCTGCCAATTCCGTATTCCCATGATTCCTACAGGCAAAAAGTAGGGATCGCCATATAACTGCATCAGGTTGAATGGGCAGTGCCCTGATGAACTCCTCAGCCTCAACCAAAAGGTTGGCACGGCCAAGAAGATCAACCATACACCCGTAGTGTTCAATACGAGGGGTGAGGTTATAAATTTGAGTCATTTCTTTGAAATAGTGGAACCCCTTATCCACAAATCCACCATGACTACAAGCAGATAAGACCCCAAGAAGTGTGACCTCATTTGGCCTTACATCACTTGACGTTTCCATTTGTGAAAACAATTGTAATGCTTTATCAGGCTCCCCATTCATGGCAAGCCCAGAAATCATTGCTGTCCACGAGAAAACATCTCTCTGAGTCAAGTCATGGAAAATTTCAAGAGCCTTTTCAATATCTCCACATTTTGAATACATATCAATCAAAGCATTCCTCACAGTAAGATTCATCTCAATGCCATTCCTTTCACAGTAACTATGTACCCACCTTCCCTGATCCAGTGCACCCGAATGCCCACAAGAAGAAATGACGCAAGCAACCGTTGCTGCATCTGCCGTAAATCTACCAACCTGCATCTCCCTGAACAAGTCGATTGCTTCCTTAAATAAATCCAACTGTATATAACCAGCTATCATAGAAGTCCAACATACTACATTTCTATCTGGAATTCTATCGAAAACCTTTCGGGCATCTTCAATCTGCCCACATTTTGCATACATATCAATCAAAGAAGAACCCAGAAAGACATCCATAACAAATCCATTTCCCACAAGTAATCCATGCAGTTTCCTTCCCAAGCCAAGGAACCCAATCCTTCCACAAGCAGTAAGGGCACTCACCAAAGTTACTTCGTTTGGCCTCACACAAGTATCACCTAACAAGTCACCAAACACTTTCAACGTATCCCAAAAACGATCACATTGCAAATACCCAGAAATCATACTATTCCAGGACACCACGTCGCGAACCGAAAATGGAACCATTTCAAATACCCTGCGAGCGATTCCAACCATGTCGCACAGAGAATACATCGAAATCAGAGCATTTTGGACGAAAACATCGAAATGAAGCCCCAATTTGAGGGTCAAACAATGAAGTTCTTGTCCTTTTCCGGGAAGCGAGAGACGGCCGCAAGCTTTGAGAACGAAAGGGAAGGTGTAGTTATCGGGCAAAACGACGCCATTTCGCCGCATTAGGATTGTAAAGGGCGATTGATTCGGCGGGGGAGGAGCTGTGAGAGTAGGCTCTGAGCATGAAATTCCAAGCGAAGACATTGGGATTCTGGGTATGAAAGAAAAGGGTGCGAGAAAAAGTGAGGTCGTCATGGGAATAGCAGAGAGAGTGAAAGAGGAGTTTGCTTGATACAAAGGGGTCTTCGAGGAGTCCACCAGAGATGGCGTGAGATAGGATTTGATTGAAATGGTGAAAGGAATTGTAGATTTCCAAGAGATTCACAGAGAATTTATGGTAGTGGCATTTGGGGTTGGAGGCGAATGACATGGGAGTTGTGAGAATGGGTGAAAGGATTCGCATTTGATGCTGCAGTAGGCTGGCTATTCGTACAAGTGGAGGGCAGTATGCTTTGAAGGAGATGCTTCGGCCATCAACCATGGGCACTGGCTACTGGCTTCTCCGGTTTCCTCCCACCCAACTTGCTGCCAGAACCAGTTTTAAGAGCTTTGCTCGAAGGATTCGTGTCACGTCTGAGTTCTCAATTTTTTTCTTTTCTTTTCATTTCATTTCAACCTCTTTGTTTATTATTTTATTTATGTTATTTTTTGCAGAGGAGGAATTTAAATACTTAATCTATCCTATTTTACTCTTTTTCCCATCCTTTCACCATTAGGACAGTCTTAAAAATTTAATTTTTTCTCACCACTCATTTAGATTTCATGTCTATACCACTCTGCAATAACTTTAGCCGGATCATATATATGTAAAATGCAATTATAAAAGCACCTCTAGGATCTATCAACTAGGTTAGTAGTATTTACGTGACCATTTACTGCTTGAGGTGTACTACCCTTTTTGTGCTTTGTTATTTGTAAGGTGAGTGAAACTGTCAATTTTAGTGTAGAAATGAGTTTCCATTGAAGTATAGGCCTAATAGTCTAAGTGGGTGGACCCTCAATTAAGTGTCTACAGTCTCAGCCAGAATTGCATGCTAATATCATCTTCTATATCTCAATCAAAATTATGCAACTGCATCATGTTTTACATGTCTCAGCTGAAAACAAACGTTCTCTCTCTCTCTCTCTCTCTCATACACATGACATTGCCAGTATCATCCGTTACATGCTTTGGCTGAGTTAAAAGGCACCCCCCACCCCCCCTGCCTCACACGCACACAGCTTGATTTTCTTGGAACTTCTTTGTCTTGGACATGGGGGAAGCTCAAGAACTGCAACTCCACATCATGGGTAAGTCACTTCTCCTAATGTTAGAATAAATTAGTCCCAAGAGAGAGAGAAAACAAAAAAAAAAAAAAACAAAAAAACAGAAGGATTTTATTTTATTTTATTTTTCATTTACTTGGGTCATCAACGAAACATCTGAGAAATGATTTGGTGCAGTATCAAGTACTTCCCTAGAGTTTTCAGTTTCCAGAGAGTCTTGCACTCTTACAATTTGAGCAAGGAAAAAAAAAAGTGTTGTGAGGTGTCTTGTATTTGTTTTTCTTCTCTATGTGTTTTCGCAATTTTTTTTTTCTTTTACTATAATCATGCTTGCCGCATAACAAGGACTTATTCAGATTATCAAAGAACACATGATTTCTCATTCATTTCATGGATTGACTTTTGTAAAATATGATAAAATACAAAGTTTAGGTCCATCCGGCCTAAGTAAGATTGTTCAAGGCCAGTCTCCCGGTTTAGGAGATCAATGTCCTGTTTCCTATTTAAACAACTGTAGGTCTATCCTAATTCCTACTTAAAAATTGTAGGTCTACATATATATCCCTGCCTGTATATAAGTAGGCTGCTTCCACTTTCCCACACCCAATTCTATCACTTTTGCCCCAGCTCATGCTTCATGCTTCTATTTTGCAAGCATATCTTGGTTGATTAATTGAAAAAAAAGAAAGAAACGAAGACAAAGAAAATAGGAACAATGTAATTTTAAATGCAACAAACTATTTGATATTCTATCCACAAATATATATCACTGAGCTTGATAAAGATCAGGTAGCAGTAAAGCATTGCGACATTGAGATATTAATTACAAAGAAAGTGCAATCTACTTGAGTGGAAGACAATGGTCCTAATCTTTTATATTGGTATTTGTACCAGTTGAGGGAGCCAAAGAAGCAAAATCACCTGAGGATGCAAATGTCACCCTTCATTCGACAGCCACTCGAGTTGAATATAAGTGGTGGCTTCGAATGGCCATCTATACACTTTTTCTCCTCTTCGGCCAGTCAGTTGCCACACTCTTGGGAAGATTGTACTACGACAAAGGTGGGAAGAGCAAGTGGTTGGCGACGCTTGTGCAAGTTGTAGGCTTTCCAATCCTCCTTCCTTTATTCTGCATCTCACCACTTAAAAGTCCCCCCACAAATGGTATCCACGCAAACCAACCTTCTGTCTTGATCATTGCATCAATATATGTTTCCCTAGGCCTGTTCCTTGCAGCAGTCTGCATGTTATATTCAATTGGGCTATTATACCTACCAGTCTCTACTTACTCCCTCATTTGTGCATCCCAGTTGGCCTTCAATACTCTATTCTCCTTCTTCCTCAATTCACAGAAGCTCACTCCTTTTATAGTCAATTCTCTAGTCATCCTCACCATATCCTCTACCCTGCTGGTATTCCAAACTGACTCCGCCAATCCCACTGGAATATCTGAAGGAAAATATGCAATTGGGTTCTTATGCACTGTTGGTGCATCTGCTGGGCATGCACTGATGCTTTCCCTAACACAACTCTGCTTCCGCAAGGTCCTAAAAAGGGAAACAATTCGAGCGGTATTGGATATGATAATCTACCAGGAGTCAGTTGCAACTTGTGCTATCCTGGTGGGTCTCTTTGCTAGCGGAGAGTGGAAGGATTTGAAGACAGAGATGGAGGATTACGCAATGGGGAAGGTATCTTATCTGATGAATTTGATTTGGACAGCTATTTCATGGCAGGTTTTCTCTATGGGTGTAGTTGGATTGATTTTGGAGGTGTCTTCCCTCTTCTGCAATGTGATCAGTACTTTGGGTTTGCCCATAGTTCCGGTTTTTGCTGTGATCTTTTTCCATGACACAATGGATGGAGTGAAGGTGATTGCCATGTTGTTGGCTATTTGGGGCTTTGTTTCATATATCTATCAGCATTATCTCGATGATTGTAAGTCTAAGACAAAAGGCAAAAATGACCAGGGTTTCCGAAGCTCCCCCTACTGAAAGAGAATAATTAATGGATTCTTGGCTTCTTATGTTGTATTTGAGACTTTCAAATTCCCCAAATGCAAACAAGCTACTTAAAACTTTCATGTTTGTTTTTTTTTTTTTTTGCTGGACCATGGGCTGCCTTGCCCTTGACTATCATGCAGCCCAAGACTAAACAGCACCAATACCAATCTCCTAGCCATTGGGTTTTGACTTTTGAGAATTTCAGGGGCTCATTGCTCATTCCTACAGATCCAAGTCTGAAATCATCAGTGGCTTAATAAAGCTCCTCACTCCTTACCACAAAGGAAATCATCCACTTTCTCAGAAGCGATGAATTAAATGGGAATGAGATGTGGGGGTTTCCTCAGAGGGAATAAGAGAATTCCAAATGGTATTAGCCATGACAGTGTGATTTACCAAAAGATTTGGGTAATGAGGACCAAAAGAAAGAGAAACCGAAAATGCTTCTGCTTACTTGAATCTGACAAGTGAACACCCTATTCCCAAAGGTGGTTGGGTCCTTTTTCTGAAGCAACAACCATGTTAATTCAGGATGGCACAACAGGCTAACTATCATTCCAGAGCTGCACCCTTTAACACCAGCACGTACTCATCCCAAGCCTTCAGGAAACTAACTCCCCATATAGCCATATAAATTCAAAATATTCTTCTACCAAAAAAAACAAAAAATACATATTGGCAACAGTCAAACGTTTTTCAAAACGCACTTTTACTTAACATATACGATGCGAAATACAGGCTACAAGCAGACGTGGACGGTGGATCTTAGATTATTTTTATTTTTATTTTAATGGTTACACATAAAGATCTATTGACCTACTAAAGTCCCAAATATTTTATGAGAAACACCTCTAAATTCTAAAAAATAAAAAATACACATTAAGACAAACAAAAATTCCTATATAATTCATCAATGTTATCACAGGTCCCTAAATTATTGGGTCATTTTAGTAAATTTATGAATAATTAATTATCCAAACAAAAAAAAAACCAAAACTCTAAGTGGTTGCACATACCCACAGTGGCACTTATGTGCATCTGCCCTCGCTACAAGAAACTGTAAATAAAAATAAAATAAAATAAAGTTTTGAAGGCGCTATTGATAACAGCAGTTTCGATATAATTTTTTTATAACCACTGATTCACACCATCAGCCTCTCTCCCACGATTAGGATTCTCGCACTCCGTCCTCCTCACTCGTTGATTCGTGGGCCGGCCTCCACTATCCCTATCGCCGTCCTCCAGTGTGGCAGTGTCAATAGGTAAAAAATTTAGCGTTTCCTATTTGGGATTTGAACTAGGAATTGGAAAGGGTGTTGGTATTACACCCACCACCTTCACCACTAGCATCGTGCTGATGTCTGTCTCAAAGAATTGGGTGGAACTATAGGAACACTATTTTTATTGACACGTGTTAAGATGACCTATTTCCTCCATTTGGATAAGCTTGGAAAAGAGGGGGGGGGGGGAAAAAAAATTTATCTTGGTGCAGGGGCCAGGGGGGACATTGAATCTACACCATTATTGAGGCGTTTGGTCAATTCTCATCCTCCCAAATATTCTTTCATTTCGGTCCTGGAATTTCTCCTTGTTTCATGTCAGCCTTGTGCCTATTCTCAATGGATCAACAACATAAATACTGTTCTTCTTCCAGTGGACTTTTCTATAGATAATTCTTTATTTGCTGTTCCTAAGAAAGATGACTCTTTCAAAACTCTCTTTTTTTTTTTTTTTCCTTTTTTTTTCGAGGCAGAAAATATTGTGACTCTATGTGATGTTCAAAAACATTTGGCACATCCCTTTGCTATTAAGAGTGAGTAGTCATTTACTAGTGAAAGGGCAAACTTGAACACACCACACTATGAACCACCCTATTACACAATTGTTTAGCATGACGGAAAATACAAAATACAAAGTGAGACACTTACGATAAGTTTGGATAAGAATTTCTAAACAGAATGTCTTTAAAATGGAATTTGTAAAATTCTTATGAGATAATTCCTTATTAGGTGCATCTGGATACGGGATTGGGCTAAGATGGGATTTCAATCTCATCCGCATCTACAACCGTCGCCATAATCTGGCATTGGAATCCCAACTTAGCCCAAATCCCTTCTACAAATCTCTCACCCAAAAGCACTATATTAAAATTTATAAATTTCATTTCAAAGACAAATTCCACCTAAAAATCACTTATCCAAAATTATTGGGATAAGGAATTTGTGATCAGGATGATTGGTTAGAAATTCTATGAAAGGGGAAGATTAAAAAAACAAGAAGGGACTGCAAGTGACTACCTCAAAAACTCCATTGATAGCCTCTACTTGCACAAGTCCTTAATATTTCAACCACAGCCTCTATTTGCTTCAACGTCAATCGCTTTCCAGTTGAAAATTCACTCCATGGGGGGGTCTACCTTTCAAGAAAAAGGCTATGAAGTATTAGAAGCATGCGTTGAATGGATGCGGTTGTTGATTTGCTTTTGCTTTTGTAAGGCAAATGAAGCTATCAAAATTATTGGAACAACTGAGTTCCTTGGACTATGTACAATTAACCAGCCATCTGATTGGACCCTCAAGTGTGCGTCACCCATTCACCAGCCACAAATGCATGTCAAGATCAACTTGTTCTACAACGCAATCATACTTCACATGCTTCAGCTGAGATAAACGTCTCTCTCTCTCTCTCTCTCTCTCTCTCTCTCTCACACACACACACACACACACACAAACAGAGCTGCCTCTCAGGGCTTGATCTTCTTGGAACTCCTGTCTTTGGCATGGAGAAAGCTCAAGAACTGCAACTCCACATCAAGGGTAAGTAACTTTTCCAAATATTTAAATAAATTGAAAAAGAAAAATGAGAAATAATTTCCTACCCTTTTGGGCATCATTTTCGTTAAAGAAAGACTAAAAGATTATATATGAAGGAAGATTGACAGATTTTATAGGAGTACGATTCTTGTACAAGAAGTTTTCTCCATTTTTAATTTACTTGTATGGCCAGAGTAGCAAGTTATCACTGGTCAAAAGTAGAACAGCAGCTATTGGATCACCTTCAAAATTTGGTGCAGTATCAAATACTTTCCTGGGAAAGGGCTAATGGTTTTTGCAATATCATGGGTTTAATATATGCAGTTTCCACACTGTCTTGCACTCTATAATATATAAAGAAGACTCCTTCAGATTCTCAAAGAATACTGGTAATTTTTCATTCATTTCATGGATTTTTTATTGATTTTTATTTTTTATTATTTATTTTTTATATTAAATTTTTGGACTATTGATAGAACCTATCCCTCCCCTAACACCCCGCCTCTTAATATCAACAACTTGTATCAATGTTTTTCCACAAGCTTGAACCCGAGATAACTTATTTAACAAGTGAAGCAAATGTCACTAGGTTACCATACCATCGGCCATTCATTTCATGGATTCACTCACACAAAGCTGCAGCAACCATTCAAGGCCTCCCTATGTAGGAGATATCATGTTTCCTAATCAAGATTGTTCTAGAAGGTGTAATTATATGTCTATCCTAAGCATGTTGAGATAAAAAATATAAAAGAGAACTATTGTCAACCCACAATAATAAAACAAAACAAAATTCATCTATAGCTCTTAAATTCAGAGAAGTTTTTTTATTTTATGATAAAGTAAATATTGTATTAGAAGCAAAAGAGTGGGTGAGCCCAAGTACATAAGACATCTACAAGAGCAAACCAAAATAAAACTAAAGCAAAAGAGAATCTATAAAAGAAACAAAAAACATATTGTGGTAATTGGTATAACCAATGAACCACCAAAAAAGAGTCTTAACGAAATTCGACTTGAGCTCAATGATAGACTTGGCTTTCTCTTCAAAAGTTTTAGAATTCATTTCCTTCCAAATACACCAAAAGAGAGCGTGTGGGACCATATCCCAAACCATCCTTTTCTTTTTTCTCACCGCTTTGACCTCCACTCCGAAAGAAGATTGTGAGTATTAGAGGGCAAGACCTACTTAATACCAAAGAGATTAAAAGTGAGAAGCCACAGACTCCACGTCATATCTCAATGTATAAAAATATGATTAACTGTTTCTTCTGCTTTTTTGCAAAGAATGCATCTATTAGCCAAAACCACCTTCTTCTTTTTCAAGCGGTCAAAAGTTAAACATTTGTCTCTACTAACCAACTAAGTGAAGAAAGCGACTTTAGAAGCGACCGAAGCAATCCAAATCCTCTTAGCCGGAATGAAATTAGGTTCACTATGAATCAAAGAATTTTAGTAAGATTTCACCGAGAATAACCCTTTAGCATCCTTACACCATACTGAGGAATCATTCTCTTCCAAAGAAATCTTTCTATCATAAAGATGTTGAAAGCAAATTAAGACTTCCTTCAACTCCCAATCATTAAAGTGTCTAATAAAAGTACTGATGTTCCAAATGACTAAACCATTGACCCCCACAATATAGTCTTTCACCAAGGCATCTTCATTAGTCACAATGTTGTAGAGATTGGGAAAATCGGTTATGAGAAGGGAATCTTTACACCAAGAATCTTTCCAAAACCTAATTTTTCCACTATCCCCAATTTTAAAATTTATTTCTTTCCCAAAGTCATCAAAACCTTGCATGATAGCCTTCCAAAGACCCAACCCATGTGAACTTCTAACCTCTTTAGTCCACCACCCTTCACTTGAAATACCATATTTCCATAAAATCACATCTCTCCAAAGACTTTGTTCCCCTTGCCAAATCTCCAAATCCATTTTCCAAGGAGCTTAATTAATACAATTGAGAGACTTAATCCTCAATCCCCCTTCTATCTTTGGTAAGCTAATAGTAGCCCAATCCACAAGATGAAACTTTACTTCTCCTCCTATACCATTCCAAAGGAAATCTCTTTGAAGCTTCTCAATTTTAGAACTCACTGAAGATGGAATCTTGAAAACAGATATGAAATACATGGGAATGCTAGAAAGAGTGCTTTTAATCAAATTCAATTTGCCCCCTTTAGAGAGATAACCTTTCTTCCAACCACTTAACCTCCTTGCAACTTTTTCAACCACCAGATCCCACATCCTTTTGTCTTTAAAATGAGAACCCAAAGGAAGACCAAGATAAGTTACTGGAAGACTACCAACCTTGCAACTAAGGATAGAAGCAAGATAATCAATGTTGTCAACCCTTCCCATCGGAATCAACTCACTTTTACTAAGATTGACTTTCAACCCCGAGACCGCTTCAAAACAAAGTAAAACCACCTGAAGATTCCTAAGTTGTTCTTCAACAACAACACTGCAAAAGAGAAGGGCATCATCAGCAAAAAGAAAGGGCATCATTTGGGGAAGTTTGAAACCTCAGTTGCAGGAACTTCTTGATAACTATGCTCTAGAATCACAATTTTGCATTGCCTATTCAGAAAGAACATTGAAGTTTTTATAAAATTTGTGGTTCTCTCATGAAAAAATCACTATTCTTATATGTCACAATCTCAAAATGCCTTAAAACACATGCTCTTCAAAAACTCTAAATGTTCTTCAATGGAAAAGCTTGTAGTCTATGAGAAAAACAAGACATATTAATAACAATTTTACCGTAAAATTCCAATAACATAGAAGATATATATATGTATACATATAGGGAGTTGATCGAGTGTGGGACATCCCGAACAACTAGTACATCAATCTCGTCTGAGACGATCCACACCTCGTCATTTTCGTACATATAGCATCTACTTATATATAGAGTCCCCTTCTTATGAGGTTAACCTAACCTAACTTTAAGTTAGGTCACCTTCTAAAACTCTACTTCTGATTTTTATTTTTCAAAATCAACCGTTGGATTAGATCTACTTCATGTGAAGATCATGCATACCAAAAATCAAGTTGATTTGAGATTAAGAACTATTTCATTCATAAATGTTGAAAATGAGCGATTGTCATTGATTAAAAATGTAATTTTTGGATTGAATAACAATCAGTCTCAGATCAACTTGATTTTTGGTATGCATCACCTACATGATAAGATTATCTAATCCAACAGTTGGTTTCATAAAACATGAATCACATGTATAGTTTTAGAGGGTGACCAAACGCAAAGTTAGGTTAAGTTAACCTCATAAGAAGGGGACCATATATATATATATATATCATCTACTTATTTTTCATACATAAATCATATATTCGTTATCTTTTGATAATGTAGATTCCAGGTATGTTTAAAGACTTTCATCATTATTTTGATTAATTGCACACTGAAATTCTAAAGTCATGTATGCACATATGAATGTATGTTTGTACAAATGTTTTCACATTCCCACAGAAATTCACTTTTGGCCCAACTAATGCTTCATGCTTCATGCTTCAAATTGAAAAGTACAGTCATGCTGATTAATAAAAAGACCAACTAAACAGGAACAATGTAACCTTAAATGCAACAAACGATTTTACATTCTATCCACTGTTATATATATATCACTATTTAATAGAAACCACAAAGCAGCACAGCATTGCACTTGAGAAAAAGACAATGTCATGAAACATTTTCCCAAATTATATTAGGAAGAAAAAAATTGTGAATACAACAGATTGAATGTCTACTAACAAACAAATTCATAAGTTGGCACTGTTTCTACAATACTAAGCTTTAGATATGTTTACCAGTTCAGGAAGCCAAAGAAGCAAAATCACCTGAGTCTGCAAATGTCACCCACCAATCAGCAACCCCTCGACCCGATATGTTTTTGCCAGTTCAGGAAGCCAAAGAAGCAAAATCACCTGAGTATGCAAATGTGTCCCAACAATCACCAACCCCTCAATTCGAATATATATGGTGGCTTCGAATGGCCATCTATACACTCTTTGTCTCTCTGGCCAGTCAGTTGCTACACTCCTGGGAAGATTGTATTATGAGAAAGGTGGAAAAAGCAAGTGGATGGCGACACTCGTACAACAAGCAGGCTTCCCAATTCTTATTCCCTGCCTCTGCATCTCACCACCTAAAAGTCGCACCACAAATGGTATCCACACAAGTGAACCTTCTGTCTTAATCATTGCATCGATCTATGTTTTCATAGGCCTACTTCTTGCTGCAGTCTGCATGTTGTTTTCAATAGGGCTCTTATACCTTCCTGTCTCTACTAATTCCCTCATTTGTGCATCCCAATTGGCCTTCAATGCTCTCTTCTCCTTTTTCATTAATTCACAGAAGTTCACTCCTTTTATAGTCAATTCTTTAGTCCTTCTCACTATCTCCTCCACCCTCCTCGTATTCCAAACTGACTCTGGAAATACTACTGGAGTATCTAGGGGGAAATACGCAATCGGGTTCTTATGCACCATTGGTGCATCTGCTGGATATGCACTGATGCTTTCCCTGACACAGCTCGCCTTCCACAAGGTACTAAAAGGGGAAACATTTACAGTGGTCTTGGAAATGATAATCTACCGGTCATTAGTTGCAAGTTCTGCTATCCTGGTGGGGCTCTTTGCTAGCGGAGAGTGGAAGGATTTGAAGACAGAGATGGAGGAATATTCACTGGGGAAGTTATCCTATGTGATGACTTTGATTTGGATAGCTCTTTCATGGAAGCTTTTCGCTGTTGGTGCAGTAGGGTTGATTTTTGAGGCATCTTCTGTCTTCTCCAATGCCATCAGTACTATGGGTTTGCCTGTTGTTCCAGTTTTTGCTGTAATCTTTTTCCACGAAAAAATGGATGGACTGAAGGTGATAGCCCTATTGTTGGCTATTTGGGGCTTTGTTTCGTATCTCTATCAGCAATATCTCGATGATTGTAAGTCCAAGACTAAAAATGAAAACGTCCATGGAGTTTCTGAAGCTTCCCCTACTGTAACTCTGTAAGAGGTTAATTAATGAAGTATTGGCTTCTGTGTTCTATTTGAGACTTTCATATTTCACATGAGAAGAGAAAAGCTTATATATTTCACAAAAGAAGACATAAAAGCTTATATACATTGAGTCTATACCTGTTCCTCCTCTTCTCTTGTTTCAATTTCTCAAAATATAAACTTTCTATTGTAAGTTTCTTTTTCTTGAACATGTACTGCCTTGATGGACTAACATTTTCTTTCCCCATATATAGTGTAATTCAAGGTTTTTTGTTCATCTCATCTCTAAAATCATTTCAAATCTGGGTAAATGAAATCTGATCCTGTTTTATTCAATTTCCTTACCTTTAAAATACTTATCCAACTTGGCAAGGGTTGAATAAAATTGGAGTCAAGGCTTAGGCTGAATAGTATGTTGAAACTTTCAAGTTGGTGTTTAGTCAAAGGAGGAAAAAAAAAAAACGAACAAACAAAAAGCAAAAATACAGAATCTTCATGCCATTTACAAAAGCAAAAGCCAACAATTTCTAGATGCATTTTGTACAGATCATGTATTAATCAACTTGTTCTTGTGAATAACTGAGTGGCAACATAAGAAGACTCATTGGGACAACAAGATGAGAAAATATCAGCTAACTTTACTTACTCATGTGCAATGCAAACCCATGAATGCAGCAGTGAAGTGAATATTGGTTACATTGAAGGTGCTACAATTATAATGAGAGCCAAAAAGTACAGTCATAGAAGACTGCAGCCATGTAATTCAATTGAGAATAAGGCCCTAACCTGCCAATATCCCACAAGAAATTGGCAGGTCGAATTACTTCTCCAGTCAGGTACACATGGGTGATTGTGTCCATTTCTTCATCAGGGATGTTGGCAGCCTTGCAGTACTGCTCCATATCCTACAAGAAATTCTCCAGGTCCTAGGCACTGCGCACTCCACCAAAAACTTTCTGATCATGGATTTTGACCATCGTTGGGGCACTCCACCTCTAGAATGCCTACAAAATACTGCCCACTTCACAAGGGACAAATCCTCCTCGAGGGTTTGCAATTTAGCCTTCCAAGGCATCCACCAAGAAACGCATATTACAAGTTGCTTTAACTTATTTGTCCATTGCGCTAATATGTTCCTGGATGGTCTGCTTGACAGTCATTACTTCCTCGACTGTCCTTTCCATCTGAACAAAAGGAGGTCGGTCAGAATATGTTGGAGGATTTCCAATGTAGTTTTCGATCCTGGTCACCAATTCCTTTGAATGTTCTGGTGCAGAACCACCAACCATCATCACAATTGCTCTTATACCAACTGTCACAAAGGCTAAATTCTTCACAAATTTACTGTCTTTGAGCGTCACAAAGTCCCTACTTAGCCTATTCTACACAACAATGGGAACCAATGAGCCAAGAGGTTAAATTATTCACAAAGTTAGTGTCTTTGTGCAGCACAAAGACCCTACTTAGCAGATTCTACACAACCATGGGAACCAATGAGCCAAGACACAGTATTATGGACAACTCTTTTTCCAACCTTTTAATTCCTCTACAAGAATACAAAATGATTCCGCCTTAGCATGCATCATCCAAACATTGCTTGGTTCCCAATGCATGCCAGGCATGTGTTTATATACATAGCACAAACAGTTATAGCCCAACCCTCAAAGAGACTCTGTTAACATTCCTAACAGGCTTAGGGCATTTCAGTTGACAACCCTAACTGCCACGCTGATGAGAATAAGCCATAGGATTTAGGCTATCTGGTATTACATCACATGCCTCGATGGAAAACCAGAAGCCAACACCTGCCTTCTGTCCAAACCTTGCAATTTCGCACATGCAGGAATGTTGTCTCATACAAGACACAATGGTTCTGCTCAAAGATCTATGAATGTACTAGTACCAAGAAGTAATTTGATTCAAGTTGGAAGGTGCCAAAATGGTGAGAGGGGGGGGGGGGGGGGGGGCAAGAAGAATTTATTTAGAGGCACTGAGAAATGACATGATAATAAAGCATTGAATGGAAGATATGACTCTAGATAGAGCTGAATGGCGAAAAAGGTTACCATTAGTTGACACCAGGTAGTTGCAATTAAAGCTTTGTTGAGTTAAATTCCAGCCACAGTGCACTTTAATTTATACCATATTAAGCAAAGCAGTTTCAAGAAAGTAAGAAACAACATTCAATGAAAGGTTGAATCATTTTATCTCAGAAAATACACCAAATTATGTTAACCAAAATTATGTATCAACAACCTCAGTTTTATCCATACAATTACATGATGAGAAACTTTACAGCAGTTAAATAGTTCTCCTGCCCTTCCTCATTGGTGGAACCCAAAAGATGCCTACATTTCTCACTTTCAAAATCCAACACAGCAACTCTAGTTTGAAAAGTAAAACTTGAATGCACAGAAAATTAGAGTAAACAACAAAACTTGAGGTTGAAGCAAGAGTACCCATGGCAGCAGCATAATAGAATCAACTACATCAGACAACCAACATAGTAAGCTCGAGGATATTTTCTCTGTAGTTGCGGCCATTGCACAAAAAATTGATCAGCTATGCGTAACTCGTAAAGAAGCAAACCACTTAAAGAGAGTCTCCTCACTCTTGCTATACTCTCAACGTAAAAAATAGATGACCATCTAATACCCACTACCTGCAGATTGAAAACAGTAAATGATGAACTCAAGTATCATCTTATATAATCAACAATTGCAGTTGAGAGCTGAGGACTTTTAAATTTAAAAAAAAAATTCTGACCAAAAACAAAATAAAAAAATTGGAGTTTAAATTTTTTGAGTTATGAAGATAATGGAAAAGGATCTCCATGGTAGAACATCCAAACCTTAAAAAATAACGCGATTACACATAGAGGAATACAGGTCCCAGGGCCGTTGCAGAGAATCTAGAGAGGGGAAAACAAAATCATAAAGAAACTCATCACTGAATTACTTAATGTAAACATGTTCTGAAGTAACAGCTACAATTGGGATAAAAAAACAAAAAACAAAACAAAACAAACAAACAAACAAAGATAGAAATAATACCACTTGGGGTCTGATTTTAATCATTAGCCACAATGCATGAGCCATAGCAATTAAAGTTGTCCCGATAGAGGTTAAATATGATTGACCAACTTCCCGGCTTCGATAAATCTGCATGAAGTGTGCAGTGTCTACCATCCCGACCCCTGTCTGCATTAAAAACCAATTGAACATGGGATTTTATATGGATAAACCAGCAAGAATTGACAGGAAAATAAACTGCAGCAGTAATATGGCTCTTGATGTTGACAATCGAATGAAGCACAATCTGTCCATACTTGCAATGCCAAAGAGCAATTATATATTTTATATTTAAAGATCAAAATTCCTCTACACCCGTAGGAGCTCTATACCCTCCAAAAAATCCAAGGAAAGAAATCACTATTTCCTTTGTAGAGGGAAGCTAGGTAGCACTCCATCCTCAAACTGGATATTGCTCTTATTTCCTTTTCCAATATCCCATTTGGTAGTAATAAAAAGGAAATATTAATCTACAAAAAGAGTCCAAGAAAGATAGATAAAATTTAGCCGAAACCAGGACAAACCACATGCAGAATAACAAAAGACTCCAATCTCCACAAAATTTTAAGGCAGATATTCCAACAATTTTCTGCAAAGGCTGATGACAACTGACACAAAAGCCTAATGGGCAACGACTTGATGATAAAATGTACTAAGTCCATGATAAGCAGCTGTCGAACGCTGAAATAAAATATGCACTACCACGCAGCCCAAAGACCACTCAGCACCAACACCAATCTCCTTACCAATGGCATTCAAGTATTTAAGGGGCTCATCGTCCACTAATCCAGATCTGAGCCTCTCAAATCATCAGTGGCCTAATAACGCTTCTTACTCCTTATCACGCCCAAAAAGGACACTAAACCAAGAAACCAATTTCTCTCCTACCAAATTCTCCAAATTATCACAAAAGAGCACAATTTTAATGAATTGTAGCTTCCTCTCTCAAGACAATAATTCACTTTGGCATAAACAAAGCAAAACGAAATCAAGAAAGCATATTAGACCAAATAAACAAGGCAAAGGTCCACACCTTCCATATCTATCTTGCAGAACAGACACAAAGGAAATCATCCACTTTCTGAAAATTGATCAATTCAGCACAATAATTATGTCCAAACTCCAAACCAACTCAACCATGAGGGGAAGGAAGAGTGGGGGTTTCCTTAAAAGTAATAGGAGTCTCCAAATAGTTTTAGTTAGTTCAGAGTGATGCACCAAAACACTTCACTAACTAACAAGGACCAAAAGTCCATTCTATCTAGACCTGACAAGTGAAACACCCTAGTCCCACAGGTGGTTGGCGAGGTGCCGAGGGATCAAAAATGAAACTAAAAGTTGCGGTCCTAATTAAGCAGCAACCATGTTAATTCAGAATGACACAACACTAAAAGAGATCATCCTCTTAATCACCGACATCTCAGTCCCAGACTTCTTTCTCACCAAACACCCTATAAGACCTAGAGGTACCTTCTTCTTTTTTATTTATTTATTTTTTGATAGGAAACAAATTGTATTATTAAGGAAAAAGAGAAAATTAGAACATGGACAAGGAGTCCAACAAGAAAAGAAAGCAGCACCTTTTCTTTTTTCCCTTTTTGCAATGGGTAAGATGGGGGAGGAGGAAAAGTCACCCAGAGGAATCTAAGCAACCAGATTAATTATCATTTCAGAGTTGCACCCTTTCACTGGCACTCGCCCTAAGGCTTTAGGAAAGTCCCCATCTGGCCATATGTATCATTTCAGTATGCTCTTCTTCCCATATTATATTCCTACTTTACTTATGGCTTTGGCTGTGACGCTGTGTGCTCATGAATCAAATTCGTTATTTTTTATCTATCTATTGACTATTTCTAATTATATATATGACAAAAATAAAATAAAAGAAAAAATTCAAAATGCTTGCAACTCCCCTCTTCAAAAATAAAACACCTTGCCTAATGCTTAGTCCTTTTCACTTGCTGTGAATGAAGATGTGGTGGAATATGAGGGTCAAATTAAGGAGTAGCATACTTCGATATAGAAGAAACAGCCTGCGGTGAAACACATATGCAAACGCTTGAGAATTATGGAACCAGCAGAATTTTTACATATATTAAGTGCCTATTTGGTTGTCCCACAGAAAATGAATTATTACATCGCTATATATAGCATTGAAGGTACAAACCCATCATCTCAAATGGGGCCATTAAAAAATGTTGAATCCATCACCATGAATGGTGATATAGGATTAATATTCATGAAATGACACTATTTCAAATATTTACTGTCATTTGTAGAGTTGGCTTCCATTCTCTTGAATTGGGCCATTCAAATGACAGATTTTTCACTACATTTTATACAAAACACAAGGAAAGAATTAAATTCCTAGAAGACATCCAAACAAGCCTTAAACAAATGTCGTTTAAGATTATAGACATGAAATAAAAATTGAAGTGAAATTTACCTTATCAAACAAAGAGTTCTCCAACAAGCGAGCTTTTTGAAGACTCATATTATCAGTGGCAGCAGCAATGTAAAATCTGGGGGTGAACATGTCTTTCTGAAGCACAGATAAGAGATTAAGCATCTCAGCCGTGTGACCCCCTATATGAGAATCATAGCCAATGATGAGTATAAATGTGATGACAAAATGATTTTAATATGGAGATGGAGACAATAAAAGATTCGTAAGCTCAGCTCACCTGAACCTAAAATAATGAGGGTACTGACAGGCTTTGGAACACTGGTGCGAATGGGTTTGCTGCTCCGATATATCACATATAGAACACGAATCACAATAAAGGAAATTGTAATGATAACAATACTTCCAAGAATTGAAGCCATAATGGAGCATCAACACCCACTGTATTTATCCACTGCGATAAGCCTGCGGTTCTCAGAAAGATTACATGCGCGTATACTCTAAAGAAATAACAAAACAAACAAAAAATTAAAATGA
This sequence comes from Liquidambar formosana, assembly GCA_039720395.1. NCBI lineage: Eukaryota > Viridiplantae > Streptophyta > Magnoliopsida > Saxifragales > Altingiaceae > Liquidambar > Liquidambar formosana. The sequence goes on from CM077835.1 coordinate 12,310,755, forward strand.
GGTGTATACGCTAAAGAAATAACAAAACGAACAAAAAATTAAAATGAAGAAATTGGGAACATTTCAAAAAGAAAAACAAAATAAATCCTAAGAGCTCAAAAGCTTTGTCCCTAAACCAGAATTAGATCGAGAAATAGGGAAAATTTTTCGAAAAACAACCAACCTAAATTACTTTATAAATTGTATTAAAATTTTCAAAAGAAAGATCAGAAATTTTGGTAAAATTGAAAAAACTGGACCAACTAGCTAAATTTTTTTTCACCAAATCTATATTTAGCTGTAAATTTGATGATTCAGACAAGTTAGGCTTCAGACTCGTAAAAAAAATGCCCATTGAATTGCAACTTAAAAAGTTAGTAATGCCGTAGTTACAATGAGAGGATCTATACATACATACATATATACATACATACATATGTATATATATATATATATGTATGTATGTGTGTGTGTATATATATATATATATATATATATATATGTATGTATGTATGTATGTATGTATATGCCATAAGATAATACAGATGATACAAATGGCATATTTATGCAGAAGCAATAAGAAATTCATCACCAGCACACATTACACAGATATGTATATGCGCAGAAATATAAATGTATATACAAAAACAATTTTAAGCACCATGTATGCATTCCATTAATTTCCAAAGATTATAAGCACCATATTAATGGAACAACACCTATGAGAACAAAAGTCATCTGTGGTGCAAAAAATGCAGCTCGGATCTTTGGATCATTGTGACTCATCAATCCAGGCACCAACTTATGTCAGGTAAACAGATACAAAATTTAGGAACTTTGTGGTTTTATGAGGCAGACATGAGAGCTACAATACCGCAAAACTAATAAGAAATTTCTGCTAATTTGCCAACAAGAGCAAGAATCGGTGAATTGCACTCACCAAATTTTTATTGCCCATCATAATTTTTTACTTGATCTCTTTATATAAGATAAGAACTCATGGTGCAGTGAATTATATTGGTATATTGTAGCAGTGAATAGTGGTTCTTTTTATCCACTTCTTATAATTTGATTTCAACCAGTTGGTTTAACATATTCTCACATTCACACCCACCAACACCACCTCACAATTGCCAGACCCTTAAACTCCACTCCCCATCACAGATATCGACACAATTTCACAAACACTTGGTGGGCATCACAGACCATCATCCATTCCATTATCAATTCAATTATGGGTTTCCAATATAACACAAATACGATCAAACAAGAGAACATGAAAGAAAAATTTCAAACCATCCACTGACCCTATTACATGATCCAAACCATCATTCAACCATTCTTCATTCCTATTCAACAAAATTCATAGCCAAAAGAAGGAATAAACTAAGGTTAAAGGGGATTCCAACTGCTCGGTTGCCCAAAAAATAAAATAAAATAAAATAAATACCTGAGATTTGGTTTTGCCGGCCAGAAATCGTAGTGACGGTGTCGGTTGCCGATAATGGGTTGAAGACGGAGACTGAGTCGCAACAGAATAGAAGCTGAATTTGGTATGGTATCCAATTGAAGTCGGGTTTCCGTTATGGTTATGGCGCCTCGATGAAGAAGGGGTGTCCTTGAGATTGGGATGCAAAGGGGATATGCTGGGTATTTTTCGTCTGTGCAATAAGGGTACGAGGGCATTTTGGGAATTTTAAAAATCTCATTGGAAGGTTCAATATTGTCTCCACCGCAGTCAATGCAGAAAAAAATAAAAAAATAAAAAAAAATAAAGGAAGGAAGGAAGGTGATGGGCCGAAAACTAGCAGAGAGGGTAAGTCAAGCTGCTTGACTTCTCTGCAACCTCCATACATCATCTGTGCTACTCACAAAAACTTCATCTCTCAGCCAAAAAAAAAAAAAAAAAAAAACCTCCTTCTCAACATCTGCAGATGTGCTTCCTCAAAACCCAATAACTCATCATCTGCTATTACTCGTACTTTGGTACATTCTTAGGTGAGTTTATTCATTTCTCTTTTCATTTTGTTTCCAATATTTCTTATTTGCTTTCACTCTCTTTCCAAAACCAAACAGAAGGTTTTGATAAATGTATAAGATTTCCTGTTAGTGCCTGATTCTTAACCACAAAATTTGCAATTTGTTTGTTTATTAAGTCCTCCAAAAGAAAGTAGTTTTGTATCCTCCCATGTAATAAACAATTTTTCTATTACTGCTTCTTTGTTATCATCTACTTCTTAAAGAAACATGCTGTCTAAGGCATGGTAGTCTACTGTCATTTGTCTAATTTGTTAAGTGGGTGATCTTTGCTTCACTTATTAAGTAAGTAATCTCGAGTTTAAACTTATGGAGAAACATTTGATATATATTTGTTGATATTAAGAGGGTCAGATATAAGAGTACATTCTATCGATTGTATTTTATTAAAAAAAATTTAAAAAAAATGATGTACCTAATGAAACAGCTCACTTTCTTTACCTGACAGACTTAACAATGACAAGTTAGTAATTAAAAAAAAAGTTTAGTACTAAATAACACTGACAAGTGCGACATTAGCCCTAAATAATTCCGATAACAATGGAAATGCGTTTTCCTATTTGGTATACATAGTAGCACTCCCTAAATATATTAGATGAGCTGAAACTTTATAAATTCTCTTACTATGCTTGATGGCACCACACACACCCACACATGTATATACACACTTATTACATGTATAATTGATGTAGCAGGACTAAAATAGAACGACATAGATAGAAATGGATGAAAATGTTCAGGAGAGCAACACAAATCACGACCATTGATCATGCGCATGTTCTTGTTATGCATGTGCAATCAACCATCACGATTTGCCTCACGCATGCACGATATCGATCACCTGAGCATCACTTCATGAACATAAGCCTATTCTTTTGGATTTTTTATATTCTTATGAACTTCAACTAATCTGATTTCTATTGCATATCTTTTTCTTCTTCTGTTTTTTTCATTTTTTGTGCCTAGTAATCTTTTTATGCAGTTTTCACATATCTATATGGATGTTTTATGAATCTAGAGAATAAATAGACGGATAATTAAACAGGGGTTTGTAATAGATGTCTTTCTTTTTTTTTTCTTTTGGTTAAGGTAATAGATGTCTTTCACTTCCAACTATTGCAATGAATATTCTCTTAATTTTTTAATGTATTTCCAAAAATGTACTTTTATGTCAAAAATGCACATTCAATATACTTTTTGAAAAAGAAAGAGATATTAGGTGGTGTTAAAAGCCTTTTTGTTGACAAAATCTCTTTCTAATGAAAATTAAAAAAGTTTTTGTGTGCCAACAACAATAACAAAAAATTCAAAATAATAATAATAATTCCAAATTCAAAATCAAAAGTTGGAATGATTTGAATTAAACTAACGTGAAAAGTGGGTTAACTTCATTCATACTATAAAATTAATGATTTCCATTCCCTGATGTTTTGAACTGATCAATATCAAATGGAACTCTCTTTGTTCTTATGGTATGTAAACAATAATTACTGAATTCTAAAAAAATTATGATGGGGATTCTTAGTCTAATGGCTACATTCCATTTTTTGTTTCCTCCTAAGCAGTCCCTACATTGATCAGTGGAAGCTCAAGATTTGAAGCAGATTCTAAAGGTGCTGATGGCATCGTACGAATGAATTCAATATGTGAACTAAGTGGTGTGATAATGCAATCTGTGATGAAACCTGATGCGTACTTCCCAGCCCAATCAACTGCCCATGAAACCATCCCAATTAGAAAACAAATTGCCCACTGCACCCAGTTTAACCTTTCAGTAATGGAAATAATACCAGCAATCTCAATAAATGCCACCTGGAACGCAACTGCAAATCCCACAACTACCCAAAACCAAATTTGGATACCCTTAAACACATTCTTCTTCTCCAGTTCTCTTGCATTGAATTGGTTGAAAACCTGGCAGAGAACGAAACTATTGAAGATAATGGCTTTGTTAACCATGTCATTGATGCCCAGGATAGCCTGCCCTTTGAATTGGAAGGTCACTAAAATGGCAGCCTGATACAAAGCTTGAGAAACAATATTTCTCCACATGAACTTTGTGATAAGTGGTACCATTCGGCTTACTGGTGGCTTATCCATTAGTTTATCAGTTGGTGGTACTGTTAACAGAGCCAAGCCACCTAGAATGGGAACATGCAGATTCACCCAGGACAACTGAAATGCTGTTATAGGGGCATCCCCGAAAGATATTGTTGTGATGGATGTTATCAACAGCCCTGCAATGATCATGGTGATATCAAGTTGGATGAATTTCTGAATGTTGTAGTAAGCACATCTTCCGTAGCTGACGAAGGTGACCAAGAGACTAAAATTGCCATCCCAGATAATGGCAGAACCCTCCCTGGCCATTTTGCTACTCCAAGTCCCCATCGTGAGGCTTACATCAGCTTCTTCTAGTGCTGGAATCTCATTTGTCCTGACTCCGACCACTGCAACAACATGACCTTTTTCTCTCAAGCACTTCACCAGAAGAACCATGTCAGATGGGAGAGCATTTTCCATCAAGGTGATCCGATCTACCATTTTCCTCCTCTCCTCATCAGTGCAATCACGGAACTTTTCACCTTCAAGCTTCATTCTGTCCGGGTTGGGCATAAGCATTCCACACTCATTAGCAATGACTTCTAGAAATGCCACATTATCACCTGAGACAAGTTTGATGTTAATTCCAGCATTTGTAAAGGCTTTCATCGCTTGTATTGTATCTTCCAAATGTCTCTTTTTGAGGCCCAGCAGTCCTATCAAGATCAAATTATTTTCTTCAAGCAATTCGACATCGGTTTGTTTGTGAGCAAATGCAATGATTTTAGGATGATTGGCGCCCATATCTTTAATCATTTGTTCAAACACCATCCCTCTCTCTTCATCGATGATTTTTATGGCCCCTTTAGTGTCATAATAGTGTGTGCACATGGCCAATATTGTTGCTGCGTTCCCTTTCCAATGCAAGCACAAATTCTTCCCATTGTCTCCATTCTTCTTCATCAGTACGCAACATCTCTCCTTGTCAGAGTTTGTTCTTTTGGTCTCAATAATGGTGAAGCTCTGTTTCAAATTCTCCATTTCCTTGTCAAATCTTGACTCAGCCCAACAGCAGAGTGAGTCCTCTATCAAGCTATGAGAAGTATGAGGCACCATGACTAGTGTGCCAATCCCATGGCATAGAGCTTCGCGAACAGCTGGGTCTACCACAGTCTCTTCAGTGATGATTTCTTCACCGATCCTGAACATATCGACTTCCATCTGGTTCAACTTTGGCCCACCAATTTTCTCTGTTATGCAGATGGTTGTGACTGAGCCCATGGTGATGCAAGCTGAAAATTCCTGCACTGTGGCCTTGTTTGATGCAGCCTTCTTGTTCCAATAAAAAATGGAAAGAGTAATAACAAAGGGCAATCCTTCTTGTAACCCCACAAGACACACAGCAAGTGAAGTCATCAAGGTACTGATTGGTCCCCTTGATCTTATGAAAATTCTTTCCATAGCTGATATCAACTCCCTGATTGCGGTTGGCTTTCCCGTAATGTCCGGGCGTCCATCCGCATCATCCATCTTTCCAAGTTTATAACGGAGGAACAATACGACAAGATTGAGGATAAAAGCCAACAGTGCAACAATTTGGGTGGCATTGTACACCTTGTCAAGCCGAGCTTGTAATGGGGTCTTCTTGTCAGGATGATGGATTACCTGGCTCATCATTTCACTCCACTCCGTGCTGTCACCCACAGAGGTTGCAAGCATTTGACCGCGGCCATTGATCACCTCTGTACCAGAGGAAATAAATGGGTTTTGAGCATTGATTATGGAGTCTGGCATGTCATCTAATATTAAGGATTCTCCGTCTACGAACAACCCATCAGCTGGAACCTGATCACCCATTTCCAAGCATATGATGTTGCCCACCCTTACTTTAGAGATGGGGATTTTCTTTTCTTCATCATCTTTGATAATTTTACATTCAACTTTCTTCTCGCTTGACGGCTCCTTTATCTTCCTTGCTCGCCAGTATTTACCTACTGCAGTTACTGATACAAGTATTAAAACAGCAAGAAGTGTAGTGACCCCATCATACCACCCGTTCTTGGGGCCTTCCTCCTTCATCCCAAAGCCAAAGGACAAGGCTGCACATGAAACGAGGAGGAAAATTGTGGGATTGTTGCAAGCTTTGAAGAGGAAGTGAAAGAAGCTTTGCTTGGGAGATTGTGGATTGCAGGATGTGTTGGGTTCACTTCCACAGAGATTGTCACTGTCTTGTGATTGTATCCCTTTTCCCAAATGAGTACGGAGAGCGAATGCTACTCCTTCCACGCCGCCAAACTCATTGAGGGAACCCAAGTCCTTCTTTACCATCCTAGCAATGTTATCCAAGAGGAGCTGATCACCACTGCAATTTTGGCTCTCGCTGCCATCAGAATCGATCTGTAGAGAAACATCCGGTAAGATCTCAACAATTTCTCCGCCATCATGGGTGCTGAGAGCATCATAGTCAGACGAAGACGAAACTCTAGGAGTGGGAGACCTCTTCTGACCATCATTGGCAGTTGAGTCAGGGATGGAATTGAAAATTATTTGTGCGCGGAGGACAAAGATAATCTGGTGCCAACGATGTCTTGGTAGTAATTCACCAGTATTGACTAAACCAGTATCAAGAGATTCAGGGTCATGATATTGAGCAATAGTGTTTGACATGAGAATCGAACTAGGTATGTGGAAAATTCTAAATTTGAAGAGGAGAAACTCAAGAGTATCTAGGAACAAAGTGGGGAAGAGAGATATGGATCCATATGAACAGAAAGTTATGGAGGAAGCTAGGAAAGCGAGGATGGAAGTTTGGATGGCTGCTACACAGCAGGGAATGAAGTGTTGAGTAGAAGATTTTTCTGATTTTCGAAGTATATATAGAAAATGGAAGAGATGGAAGGATCTGAGCTTTTATGAAGCCTGCAGATTTCCAAGTATATATAAGATTTGAAGGTAGTGGTGGAGGTGGTTGTTGGTCCCCAATACCTACATTCCCAGAAGGTTCTGTTTGTACTTGTCCCAGGGTTTAGGTATTTTCATTTTCACTAGTTTTCCTAGGCACAGATGCCATTGACTTATGTCATTTGCATGTCAATCACGTCTGATGTGAAACCTAAGTTTCCCAATGCACTTGCAATGACTGACTGATGATGTATAACTGAGAATAGAGTGACACACTGACACGTTTTGGCCTCTTAGGTTGGCATTTTATCCTCATTTGGAAACGCGTTGATACGTGGGTGTTATGTCGTCTAAAATGGTCTATACTTTAAAGTTTAAACCATCCAACAACTTCCCTCTTTGTCTCTCTATAATTATAGGAATTTTTGTGTCTCTGTCCTTAACTTGTGTGGCTGACTATCTATTTATAGTCTTATACATTGAAGGCTTTGATTTGTTGTCGCCAAGGCCGGGGTCCTTGTGCATATACACACGCAAATAAATTTTGGTTTGTCTTTGTTAAACGCGCGGCCCAACCCTTGACCTCGAGGTATTGTCCGCTGTGGCCTAACCCACTGGCTGGCCTCATGAGTTTGTCCTTATGGGCCTTATGCCCAAAAGGCGCCTCATTAAGAGGGTGTCCAGCGTCGTCTTATAAGCCTATCTAAAACATCGTCCGCAACCGATGTGGGATACTAACAGTCTTCTTAGTCACATACATACCTTGCCTTTTCTTGTTTTTTTCAAAGACCATTAATGTATTATTGGACCTTATACCCTGTCTCATAGGACAGAGCCCTCCCACCTTTTTGCGTTCTTAATGAAATTTGAGATCTCTCCTTTGCAATCGGGGGAGAGATGGCCTTCAATATTGTATTTGTGGTTTTGACCGAAAGTCTTATGTTACTTGTATTATGATTAGTTCTTTTAGTTTGGCTTTCCCTCAAGTGGCCTGGGATGGAGAGATTGAAATTCCAAAACATAGGGTGAAAGTGTTTCAAAGTTGTAATGTCTTTGTGTGTACACAAGAGAATGTGCACTTTTGATTGTTTTTCTTGACAAACATGCTTCTTGACAAAAGCTGAAAAGGAAAAATTGAAGATAATTCCTAAATCATGGATCATTGAGGATGGTCTAACTCACCGTTTGAATTTAGAGTAATTTTTAGCTTAACTCTCTCACAAAGGGACAATGCCTAAACTCATGTGAGTGGACATCACATAAGCGCATGCCCCATTCCTAAAATTTGGGGGATGGAATGGTGCAAGTAGCATTTTCTTTCAATTTATAGTGTTTGGTGAAGTTAGTTTGAGTTGTACAACAGTTTAGCTCCTTTGGAATACTTTGGCCTAACCAATCAATGTCTTTGAAAACCGACATTAACCTGGGTTTTTTCTTAAACTAAATATACACCTTTGACGTTCTACTAGTAATCTCTTGATGATTGTACTAGCTAGAAATGTGGGATCGGATCCTGCCTTCATAATTAGGGCAGGAGCTTTAGGGCCTAATTAAATGTAAAATTTGAGATTAAACAATTTAACAATTTAACAATTTTCATATAGTGTTGAAGGCACAAAGCCAAAAAGTTGCGTTTATCACTATACTTGATGTTATAGGATCAATTTTTAGAAATTCATGAAATGTCACTATTTTGAATTTTTCACTCTTATTTGTGATGATGACCATCATTTTTTATAATTTTTCAATTCAAATCGATGGATTTTGTTCCATCAAAACTGTGTAAATTTGCTGAATTGTTTAACTTCAAACTAGTAGAAGATGGATGTGCCTGGTAGTTCTTTTAGTGTACCCTTTTGATTTGTTTTATTGGTTTTTTAGTGGAGGGAAGGTCTCTTTATGGTAACTTGAGTAAAAACTATCACACACATTACATGAAAGGAATGAGGTTTCAAAGTAGATAAAAAGTACTATGAGAGCTGAAACAGAAAAACAAAATAATTAAATGCAGAACCATGAAAAATTGAATATATATATGAAGTTCAAATTCAACACAAATGATGATCCAATCAGATTAAGAAAAGCTTGAGGAAATTATTAATCATTACACAAGAATAGCATGAATAACCAAAAGCAACAACATGTCTAAGTGCCTGTTTGGGATAGCTTCAGAATAGAATCAGAAGTAGAATCAGAAGCTAAATCAGAAGCTGAATCTGAATCAGGGAGGAGGTAGCTTGAGCAAATTGGCCTCAAAATCTATTTTGCACTTACAATCACTTTTCTCATTTTTTATCCAAACACTCTTAAAAGTGATTATGGGCCATTAGAAGAGATTTTAGACCTCCCAGAATCTCATCCAAACAGGCACTTAAAATCATGCCTAAATATCTAACATTGTTCTATAATCGCAAATAACAAACCCAAAAAAGAAAATTTATAGATCACTACAAAACAGGCATGAAGAGCAAAAATTGTAGGCCAAAGGAGACAGATTTCAGGTTGCCTAGGCCAAAGTGTGTCTTATATAATATTCCTCAAGTAAAGTGGTTGATCACCTTCAGCAAGACAGGACGCATTAGGAATTCTTTGGTTATTGAAAGTAGGATGCCGAACTCAAAGAGAGAGAGATGAGATTTCTTAGTATGATTCCCCTTTATAGAATTGATTTTGATACAAGACTTGTTGAAGCAATAAAATTTGTGAATGTAGTGAAACTTAAGGATATCAAAGGCAATATCCTCAAAGTCCTACTTTGTTGCTAAAGTAGAGGTCCTGGTGGAATAGCATTAATTCTAATGATAAATCAAAAGAGAAAGAAATTAATGCTGCTACAAAAGTTTCAAAAAATGCAGATTGTATTTGCTGCAGAAGGCTCATTATCCAAGAATTCTACAAGTTCTTTGAGCTGTAATGACAAATGGATAAGAGATTCTTCTAACGTTTAGCCTTCGCAGCAATAGCCACAGAACCTGAAAGTCACCACAAGAAGTTTTATTTTTTATTTTTAAAATTAAAGGGAAAACAAACCTTAGAGACATGTAAAGTAAAAAAAATTTAAATGAACTTAATGTGGTCAATCCTTTGAACGTTGTCCTAGGCCAAAGGGTGACCCATGTGAAACACCACCATATGTCCCCCTTCTAGGACCTCCTGGACCATCATCATCCCATTTCTTGTTGGATCCTGAGTCTTTTTTATCCACATCTTTCTATTCCATCTTAAACATGGACGACACTGAGAAAATAAGTACATAATTGCAATCAATTTTTCCAAATCAAGTACAAATAGGAGAAAAGTTAGCTAGAGAATTTATTTTACCGAGACCATTTGGCTTGTTGCAAAAGATACACCCAATGAAATTAACAATGGCCCAAAAGAAATCAGGGATTCTTCTCGGTCACCATATCAACTACTTAAATTTCACAACACCAAATGAAAAATAGTCAGGGGAAAAAAAAAAAAAGGAAAAAAGAAGAAGTAAACATCCCAAGATTAGAATAAAAATCTAGTCAGATACGTCGATTCACCTATATTTCTCATGTTCCCAAACCACTTGCGCCCTTATAGAATTATTAATTTGTACAAATCATGGATCAACCTAATACATTCACTACTCTGTCCTACAAAAACTTGAAAGAAAAATAGAAACCTATTACTCATTCATCACATTTGGAGAGTATTCAGAATCAGAATGATAAGGTTATAAAGAGCAAAAGAAAAACCATCATTTTCTTCCCTTTATTTGGTTTTTTGTCCACAACTTTACCTTCTAACATGCAGGATAATAAAAGAAATTGCTCCTCCAACGTCTACTGTTTGGTTTTCTCCTGCAACAGATATTGTCACTGCTACTGGAACCTCAGAAGGCCTGAATTCAAAGAAGTCAATCCCTGGATCGAATCCCACACCCACCACAACATTAAACACTCACAAATTTCCCTCATTTCATTCTTACAACTACAAATAGAAATCAGCATATAGTGCATTCTTTAGTGTCAATGTGTGCGTAGCGAAAGAGAGCAAGGACCTTTTATTGTGCTCAATGTAAGTTGGATTGATAACAAGATTGAAGTTCCAGGTGGAATTTTATCAACACCAATCTTATGACAGAAACAGTCTATGAAAGGAAAGGGTGTAACTGCTTGCATTTTCCACTTCAAGCCTTCAAGGTGCTCGACCCCAGAATCTCCATTCTCTTTATTGTTCTAGCTTCAAACACAATTATCAGTACAATCAAATTGAGGGGAAAAAAAAAAGAGAGAGAGAGAAAGAGAGAGATTCTGCAAATAGTAATTTTCATGGCCCCAAGCCTGTAAATCTAGAGAAAGATGGACTTCAATTTCATCCACTCACTGCCAAAGATAAACATGCCACATCCAAGAATTGCATCATCCAAGCTTTACCTGTCTGCAAATAACGTACCTTAAGAATTGATTAAATCAGAAATGAACTTTGATTCAATAGAAAAATAATGCATAAAAGACATGGAGGGAGAAAAGAAAGGTATGACAACTTACAGGTAATTCATAGGCAGAAAGGAATCGAGCACTTGAACCTTTATGAAAACAGAGTTTAATACCAGTTGAGCTATACCTCATTGGTTAAATCTCTTAAGTGAAGGAACATTAAAAGTCATAGAGAAGACTACATATCAATATTGGTTGAGACAACCTACGCTTGCCACCAAAAAATAAAAAATAAAAAAACCCATCTAAACCAGGGAATGCGGAAACACCACTTCAAATCGCATCACCTCAAATATGCCTCACTGTCATTAAAGGAGTTACCTTTAAATGGAAAGTACCATGCAATTTGATGAATTTCAATTTATATTTATATTGCCCAATGCAATTGAGGTGAGTTAAACATATTTTCCGGCCATACCATCTACAACCTTTTTTTTTTTTTTTGGTCTTTGACCCAGTGTATCCCAAAACTAACAACCAAGGGACTAATCAGTAATCACTGTCGCGACGGATGGGCAACGATAAATCGCTGGCACAGGAATTTTTTCCAAAGTGCTGGCACTCGAACTCGGGATCTTTCACCTTTACTCGAAATAGCCACTTTAGGGCCAAGTGTCCAACCACTAGACCAACCCACTGCGTTACCATCTACAACTTTCATCCTAGCAAAATTCTCCTATAACCACTAGTTCAATCTTTTTTTTTTTTTTTTTTTTTTTTTTTGGGGGGGGGGGGGGGGGGGGGGTGGGGTATCTTTGTGGCCAGACAACACTCAGTCAATTTTCCATTCAATGGAAAGTACTATGATTTCCATACTTTACATACAAATTTCAAATAGGGATAGTAATATAATGATTTATAATTCTAATGAAAAGGGGCAAAGATGTTGGATTCTACTTATAAAGTGGCCTACCCCAAGAATCCAGCATAAGTGTAGTTTTTTGTATGATTTGCTTAACACTTTGTAACTTTGTCCTTCCCACAATAAAGAGAAGTCCTCTCCATGCTCAAAAAATGTTTTTGGCCGTTCCCACCTGAAAGTATTTGAGATAAAAAATAACAAAAAAACAAAGAAGAGGGAGCTCTATGTGCGTGTATAGACACACATATATCATATTAACCCAACCTGAAATTGCAAATGAAATCCATAATCAAACAAAAAAAATACACAAATAAGAAACATCAATTCTCACAATTCCCTCATAATTTTTTTTTAAATAAATAATAATTGAAATCTAAGACTACAAAGGCTTAAAAATCACTTGGATTCAGATATAGGAGTGCGGACCTGTTTCTTTTCTGTTGAGAGTTTGAACATTAATTTTGGATTAAAAATTGAAAAAGTTACCTATTGATGTCATTTTAGTTATTTTAATAATAATACTTTCAACATAGAAAATATTATGTATAACACTTTGTGTGACACTTATGTCTATGGATCAAAACTCTCTCAATTTATTTAAATTATCATTCCTTTTTTTTTTTTTGGTACAACGGGAGGGGTTCAAACCCCTAACGTATCACACTTCTACATTTTTACCTCATTCCTCCCTCATCACTAAGCTAGTTCTAATGACTTCTAAAAGATATTTTTTTTTTGTTTATATGGGTTAAGTGCTACACGAAGTGTTATACAAAACGTGTTTCGTATAGCACTGCTCCTTCAACTTTTAATTCAAGTTGTCCAAACATTCATTGAACGGGATTAAATGAACTCAGCATAGTGCTGAGTTCAACACTGAATCTGTGCTCCAATGATTCTCATAATTGGACTCTTGTCTGAAGGTAAAGTATTAGGAAAATTACAGATCAGTCTGACAAGAGATAAATAATTACATTTCAATGCAAATTTCTCTGACAGCCCGTCTCAGAGGTGCTCTTTTCACTGGTAGCTCTCTCCTGTTTTAAGGTTGCTTCAGATCTTCCATACTCAAACTGCATTTAGAGCAGGTAATTTTAAGCTGTGCTTCGCAACACACAACTCCCTGTCTTAACCAAATCATCACCACCCATCATATCATCAGATCACACACAATGCTATCCCACTTTAGTAGGCTTCACATTGGACAACCGTTGGGACAACTGTTGGATCAAGATAGGATAAATTACATTTACACCCCTTCTAATTTCTGACAATTATAGATGCACTCTTTCTCTTTTTTGAAATTACACTACAATCCCTACTTTAGTAAATAAATTACAAGCACACCCCTTTATCATAACACCGACTCTAACTCTATCTTATTTTGATGACATCACACTTACATTTTTTGAAAATGCCAAAATTACCCTCATATTCTTACTGATAATTTCACCTTCCTCTCCTTTTTTCTATCTTCCCAAACAAACCAAACACCACACTTCTCTTTTCAAATAAGTAGTTTTTATTTATTCTTGTATTTTAATGGAGAGTATTATAATTTTGCTTTGTTCCAAAAAACATATCATCAAGTTCATTTTTTTTCAAAGAAGAAAAAAATTACTTAACCATAAAATTATGATGAGACCAGGTCGGGACAATTTGGACGAAGACGAAGTAGGGGAGGAGAAGTAATGGATCCACCAACATGTTGCTGAGGGTATATTCATTTTATTTTTACCTATTATTTTTCTGTGTGATTTGCAAGGGTAATATTAATGTCTAGGACTAACATGCTTTGTTTTACCCTTCTAATTTGTAGTCTTTTTTTATACTTAATTAATTTATTTCCTATTCTTAAATCTTATTTTATGTCATATAGTTTTTTTGCAAGAAGAATTAATGGATGATTACTTAGCAAAAAAAAAGGTAAATTAATTTGGTAGAATATTTGACAAAAATTAATTTCCAAACACAATGCTATCTTATGGAACATTGTTGATCTCCTACTAGGCCACGTCTTATTCATTGTCTCCACAGTTTGAATTTATGGATATTTATGTCATTTTACCTATTTTGTTAACACCTTTAAACTCATCATCATAAGAGGGGGTGGCAGTATAATTTCATAAATAAGAGGGGGTGTTTCTATAATTATCAGATATTAGAGGGGGATTAAATGAAATTTACCCATCAAGATAAGGCGGTAACGGAAAGTGGACACGCGTTCACGCTTGGCAACGAGTACCTTCTCCCGTTCTCCACCTGCACGTAGCACAAGATTTTTTTTTACTGAAAGATGCGAAAACTTCCTTGCGGGAGATATTGTATTGCCTTTTTCTCGTACACCCCAGGTAGTCGTTGTGCCTAAGAAACCGTTCGTCTTCTTCTTCTCTCTCTAAAATCTCTCTCTCTCCCTAGAATCTTCATCTCTCTGCTCTCAGAGCTTCAATGGCGGCGAAGCTGTCGTCCTGTTTTCTGAGTCACGGCTTGAGCGGCCTGAACCGCAACGAGCAGGTGAACGTGCGGTTCCGCGTACCTCCTCCGCGGATACTTCCCGCTTCCTGTAAGATGCGACACCGCAATGTCAGGTAACTTTTTCTCTCTCACTCGTTCGCAATCGTTTGTTTGCTGGGAAATTTGATCGAGAATGATTGAGAAATGAGAATCCATCGACCATCGCCATTTCCTTGAGAAAGATTGTTGTTGCTTTACTCAATTTGTACAAGTTCTGCCATTTCGTTTCTCGTTAAGGTGAAAGTATTGATTTTAGTGTACATTTCTTATTAGATGGTTTGCATTTTCTTTATCTTTTGTATTTTTTCGTAGAATTGAATTGGGGGTTTTAGGGTGTAATGGTTGTACGGTTTACGTTTGAATTTGATTGGGTGCTTTCTCCTCGGTTTTTTACTCTTTTTCTTCTTCTTTTTTCTCTCCTTAATTGGTCTGTTCGGTTGCTGGGAAAACAAGGGAGACTATAATTCTCTATCATGTGTCATTTGGGATTCGATTAAGTGAAAGAAACACCAAATACTTCACTCGCTGAGCCTTTTAACACTGGGGCGGTGGGGGCAGCAGAAATTTTTGGTTGCTAAGCTATTGTCTCACCAACTAGCTGATCAGACGCGAGCCCCTCATCGGGTGGATTCCTCCTCCTGCTCACGGGGTATTAACCAGCCATTTCTAGCTGTTGTTCCCCTCTCAAGGGAAGGTTCTTAATCATTACTTTCCCGTCTGCCATTGGAAACACCACTTCCCAATCAATCAGTATGTGCAAAATTCCATTGGGATGTGCTCTTTCAAATATATAGATCTTCCTGCTTAGCTGCACTGCTATGTGAGTTCTTTTGTAAACTATTGCTTCCTCTAGTGCTTGCTCTGAGCCTCTGATCTCTTTTCAGCAGTTCAGAACAATTCTTCAATTCATCTCCTGCCCATGTCAATCGTAATCTCTATAAACTATGTATTTTTAGCAATTGGTATTGGAGTAATGTCCTTTCTCGTCTTAATGCATGTTTTTAATTTATTCAAAGCTATTAGAGAGGGACCCACGTTTTGTGGTATATGAATTGAATTAATGACTAGGATATCTATGGTGGAATATGTTCCAGAATCCTTGGAGAGAGAGTTCATGTATAAGCGTTATCATGAGATGAATACACTTGTATTGTATGCCTATTTTTGAGAATGACTTCCCCTTAACAAGTCATTGTCCATCAATCCAGAGAATTGCTGAAATTGTTGTCCACAGGGTCTTAAATATTATATGCTTTGAACAGTCTACTGGTACCTTTTATGAATTTACTGTTCTGTAGAACTGGCTGCATTAATTTATTAATTCTGGATGAAATTAAATTATTAGTAAATTATCCACTCACAAAATTTGCACACGCATGTATAGGGAATGTTATTGTTTGTTCTTCCCTTCAACTTTTATGGAGTGCTTCCATATATGTGACAAGAACATTCTGTAAATTCTCTTTATAATAGTTATGCACTTGATTTATTGTACATTGAAACTACTGCAGTTCCCAGCATAAGAGACAGCAGGTGAAGAAAGGCCCTCCTGAGCGGACTCCAACCAACACAAACTTCCAGTCAAATGGTGCTGAAAACTCTGAATCTGAAAATGCTTTAACAGACAGCATCTCAACTTTGGATCAGGAAAGTATATCTGATGATGATGTTGACACTAGTATAGCTGTGGAGCATAACTATGACAAAGATTTGAACAGTTCAACCTGTATCGGAGGAGATAAAATCTTTGGTATTCTCCTGTAACTGATATATAGAATGTGATTAATTATCTGGTCTCAGATCATACTTCTTTGTGTTCCTAGTTTTATCTACCTTGGGGGATGCCATTTTTCATATGGAACTGTTGCTAGCCAGAATCATAATAAATTATGCTAAATACGAAAGATTTACAGTAACAGGGTAATAAATAACTTTCACATGATGGATGTTCCTCCGTCTAATTCATCTTGATTACCAAATTATAATGTCAGATTCTAATTTGGAGATCACATGCTTAGATTTATACCTTAATAAATAAGCGGCTAGTATTTTTGTTATTGATAGAGAGGGCACAGAGGTTAAGAATATGCTTCTTCCAGAGGGTTGCTCTTTATGTCTTTGAAATTGGTTTCTTCAAGAATTTGGCTTGATAAAACTTCTATGGGAACTGAAGACTGGATTACTTGTTTAAGGACTGAATTTCACTTGTTTGAATAGGCTGTCATTGTTTTTAACTAATATACCTAGATGCTTGTGGTTTAAGAACTTTCCTAATGAATCATCATGGATGCAATCACTTATCAAGCTTCGGTTTAATTTCTTGCAAAGATCAACAAGAGAATTTTTACATTTTATTCCATATATAAGGCTTTTCGCCCCAAAAGGAGCTAGGCCTAGATGCAAACATTGCTAAGGAACGAGCAATCTCCATAAGGTGTCTATGCTTATGCTCGGCAACACCATTTTGTTAAGGAGTGTCAGTGGATGAAGAGTGGTGAATAGTGCCATCAAATTTTAACATTTCAAGAAAATCATTGCCTTAAAATTCCCCATCCAATTCAGGTCAAAAGCATTTAATAACAGCAGAGTAGGCATATGAATCATAGCACGAAAAGTAACAAAGATAGAGAATAATTCAGATCGATGTTTCATAAGGTAAACCCAACAATACCAAGTATAATTATCAATAAAAGAAACATAATTTTGTGATCCTCCTTTTGTAGCAATAGAGGTGGGGCCCACACATCAGAATGCACAAAATCAAAGGTTGTAGAAGAAGAAGTACTTTTATTTGCAAGTTTGTAACTACTACTATCAGATATATAAGGACTACTCAAATTTCCTGATACACCAGTAGAAACTAAATATTTCAAACAAGAACTTGAAATGCATCCAAGACAAGAATGCGACAAATAAAAGCTAGATGACTTAGAACTCAAATGAGAAGAAGACAAATCAATTGTAGATGTAGCCACAATAGGAACATGCAACTTCTCCAACACATATAGCACCCACCTCACAGCTTGACCCAATCAGTTGTTTGGAACGAATGAATGATGATCCTGCATAGTACAACCATTAGATGAGAAATGAAAAATATATCCAATATCAAAAAGTTTAGTAACAGAGATCAAATTTAAGGATAATTGAGGAATACATAAAACATTAGAGAGAGGAAAACAAGGTGTTAAAATAGACCCAACACCTACTAAAGGCATGGAAGTGCCATTGGCAGTCATAATGGTGATAGATGAGTAGGGAAGAAAAATAGTAGACTTGAATAAGGAAGGATCATGAATCATATTATCTGTAGCACCTAAATCAAACACCCAAGTAGATAGAGATATGCTTGGAGGGGGTGAAAGCACATTGTTTCCTTTCTTATTTTTATATTAGATCCTTGGTTGACGATATTCCTTCTCAACGCCATTTGTTGATTATATATATAGATAGATAGATAGATAGATAGATACATATATAATTCTTGTCTTTATTTCCCAAAGTGATTTAGACAAAATAAAGACTTTGAAAAATTTGACTAAGTTATTTTTTGTTCAACAGGCCATGAATCTGGGTGGTGCAGAGCAGCTTTCAAATGTTCGACTTGAGGATTTGATAGGCATGATAAGAAATGCAGAGAAAAGTAGGACATCTCTCTGCTAAAATTTTGAATTTTGTTATGTGTATTTTTCAGTTTTGAGCCTGTATAGATGCACTTTTAAAGCATGATAAAAAACAGATTATGCTTTTGGTGTGTGCAGATTTTCAAATTAAAAAATTAATATGATAACTAGAATAACAAAAGCCCTTAGAGCCAAGAAAGAAAATAATGTCTGGCCTGAGGGCGACCTAGGGCATACACCATGTCACCACCATCTCCTCCACCATTTCCACCCCTCTCAGCACTGTCATGAACAACTCCGCCAAATTTTTTTTGTTCCATTGCAATTTCCTAAACAGGTTTTGGCTTGGTTACTAAACAAGCCACTGTTCTAAGGAATTGCCAGTTTTCCACTTCTTAAACAAATTGAGACAGAGACAGGTAAAAGGAAAAGAGAAAACACAAAATGCATTTTAGTAGGCCTTAGTTCTTTCGTGTCATTTTATAGAGGGATATATGTGTATATATTCATTTTTTTTTTTTCCTGTTAAATTATGTTAGATATCCTCCTTCTCAACCAAGCTCGGGTTCATGCGCTTGAAGATCTTGCAAAGATTCTTACTGAGAAGGAGACTTTGCAAGGAGAAATTAATGATTTGGAGATGAGATTGGCAGAAGTTGATGCGCGGATCAAAGTTGCTGCCCAAGAGAAGATACATGTGGAACTCCTGGAAGACCAATTGGATAAGCTGCGGAATGAGCTATCTGATCGAGATGGTACTGAGGGTAGTGAGCTTGATACATATGAGAACCGGAACAAAATATTGAGTGAAGGACCCCCATTATGGCATAATAGTATCTTTCATTCTCTCAGTGAGGAGTTGAGTTCATTGAGGACTGAGAATATGTCCCTGAAGGATGATATACAAGCACTTAAGGTGGAGCTTAGTAATCTTAAGGGAACAGATGAACGAGTGGTGACGTTGGAGAAAGAACGCTCGTTGTTGGAGTCTGCTATGAAAGATTTGGAGTTTAAACTCGCAGTTTCTCATGAAGATCTTTCAAAACTTTCCAGTCTGAAATTAGAATACAAGGACCTGTGGGAAAAAGTAGAAAATTTGCAAGCATTGCTAGATAAGGCAACCAAACAGGCAGATCAAGCTATTTTAGTGTTACAGCAAAACCAGGAGCTCCGAAAGAAGGTTGATAAGTTGGAAGAATCTATTGATGAAGCTAATGTCTATAAGCTATCATCTGAAAAAATTCAGCAATATAATGAACTAATGCAGCAAAAGATAAAACTATTGGAGGAGCGTCTTGAAAGATCTGATGAAGATATTCATTCTTATGTTTGCTTATATCAAGAATCTGTGAAGGAATTTCAAGACACACTTGACAGCTTGAAAGAAGAAAGCAAGAGAAGGGCACTGGATGAACCTGTGGATGACATGCCTTGGGAATTTTGGAGTCGTTTATTGCTTCTTATTGATGGTTGGTTGCTTGAGAAGAAAATATCAACCAATGATGCAAAGCTGCTGAGAGAGATGGTTTGGAAGAGAGATGGCCGTATTCGTGATGCATACAAGGCATGCAACCAAAAGAGTGAGCGTGAAGCTGTGGCTACATTTCTCGGTCTGACATCATCACCAAAAAGGTATTAATTTTGAAGGATTAATAATCATTTTACACACACTATCGTTTAACTTGTGCTTCTTGTTGATCTTTAGTTCAGGATTGCATGTCATTCATATTGCGGCAGAGATGGCACCAGTTGCTAAGGTGATGTTGACCTAGCTGTATATATTTCTTTGCTCAATTTTTGTAGATATGTGTATGTAGTTCTTATAATTAGATTGCTTCCTGTTTATTAGATAGTCAAAATTATTTGAGAAATTGTCGACCACTGTCAAATTTCTCAATATTTTTTAGGCAAGTTATTTTTCAGATTAATAAGGAAGCTGTGGATCTTTCATTTGAGTTGGTTAAAGAATATATCTCTTGCCAAAATATGTTAGTTGTTCAAATGAGTGGCAAGACTATCAGCAGCTTCACTTAAGCCTACAACGCGTGTACTTCTGTTTTTCTTTCCATTTAGTAAAATCTTTACTTTCATCAAAAAAGAAAAAAAAAAAAAAAAAAAAGAAAAGAAAAAAAAGAAGAGGTGCTTGGCTGCTCTTAGTGTGTCCTAGTGTAGTGAACCTTTCTCCATGTTTCCATTTGTATTTGTCTTATAGCTGGAAACTGTAAATGGGATATTGATATTGACCGGTTGTTTAGTCTACATTGTCCATTGAAATGTAGAAGGCCAGTTTTTTATTTATCGCGAAAAATATATTCATCTGATTGAACCCGACCTGTTTCCAGTTATACCTGGAAGTAGGGCCTGGATTAAATTGATTCTTTCTTTATTGAATTAAAGCCCTGCACATTGCGCACCTACAAAATATTGCCCCTGTTTAGTCTTCTTTGGTCTGCTTGTCTGTTGTTGACATCATTGGGCCACTAAGACATTCCCCAAAGTCGCAGACTCGCAGTATGATTGTTGTTATTATTTCTTCTTGGCTATGTGTCAGTGCATATCATTGCAAAATGCCATTTTCCCCGAGTGATTTTCATCTTCGCTTCATCATAACTTAACATACAGACTCCACAAATCCTTTTGTTTTTGTTTACGTGTGTGCACATGTGTGTGTGTCATGCTCTCTCTTAGTTTAAAATATTACTTTCAACTGACTCTTTTTCCATACTGGGTCAATATAAGGTTATATATATTTTCCTCCTAGAAACTTCGTTTGTTGGGGGCATTATATCTTGCCTCAACATACTTGGTCAATTTCCCATCTAACATGGTGATTAAATGCTTAGAAAGTGTCCTCAACATGTCTATGGGAATAAATATTACAATATATTACAACTGTTATGTTGTTATACATTTTAAGACTTGGATGTCACTCTTTGGAGCCTTGTTGTCATTAGTTGATATTCTAGATTGCAGTGATAGTGTAATTTATTATTACTGTTTCATCCTCACTATCTCCCTTATGCATGCATTCTGTGTATATGGTAATGCTTTTCATTGGATTTTATCCGTCATGCTAATGCATGCATATTTAGTTTTAAAGATGTTCCTCCAGAGTGTTTGCATTGAACTGTATATGCCACTCTTATCACATCTCCACGCAGATAAGAGTGGCATATGATTACATTAAATGTGAATTTTGAGCATTACATTGTTTTCCCTGTTAAATACTGATCTTTCATCTATCTGGAAAACATCTCAGTATACTGTCAATGGAAACATTATATCCAATTCTTAACTCTCATTCGGCAACAAAGAAGAAAGGAAAAAGAAAAAGAGAAAATAAATTTTTCTCTAGTGTAGAGTTTGCTCCTTCAGTATTTTCATATTATTTATTCTGGTAAATGTTTCCTTGTTAGTTTTGACATTTAATATTTAATATTTAATATGTAATATTTGTTTTATAGGTTGGTGGTTTGGGGGATGTTGTGACTGGTCTTAGTAAAGCCCTGCAAAAGAAAGGACACCTCGTGGAAATTGTTCTTCCCAAATATGATTGCATGCAATATGACCGTATCTGTGACTTAAGGGTAAGTTAATAGTTTGATGATTTAAGTATACTTAATAGAATCATAAATTCATGAGCTTTTTGTAACAACTAAATTTTTTGTACAGGCTTTAGATTTCGTAATAGAGTCATATTTTGATGGTCGATTATTCAGAAATAAAGTCTGGGTTGGCACCGTTGAAGGTTAAAAATATGTTTGATTCTATTTTTTCACAATATGTTAGTATTTTGTTCTGATTGTAATTTTGATTTTGCAGGTCTTCCTGTGTATTTTATTGAGCCTCATCATCCGGCCAAGTTCTTCTGGAGAGGACAATTCTATGGGGAGAACGATGATTTCAAACGTTTTTCATTTTTTAGCCGTGCTGCGCTTGAGTTGCTTCTTCAATCTGGCAAGAAACCTGACATAATCCATTGTCATGATTGGCAGACAGCTTTTGTTGTATGTATAATTCTTTCTTATTTGTTTAATTTTGCTTTCTTTCAGCACTTTTCTGTAATTGATTTTCCATTTCATTTAACAATCTGTTATTTGCTTTTCCAGGCACCACTTTATTGGGATATTTATGCACCAAAAGGATTGGATTCAGCTAGAATATGTTTTACATGCCACAATTTCGAGTATCAAGGGACTGCACCTGCTTCAGATTTGGCATCCTGTGGTCTTGATGTTAACCAGTTAAACCGACCAGATAGGATGCAGGACAACTCTGCACATAACAGGATCAATCCTGTGAAGGTGAAAGAATTATTAATTCATTTAAATTCAACATTGATGGAGGTAGTTTTTCCTCTTCTTTTTGCCCTTTTTTTTACATGTTCCTGCTTCTTATTTTTCAGGGTGGAATTGTGTTCTCTAATATTGTGACAACTGTATCACCCACCTATGCTCAAGAGGTGCGGACTGCTGAGGTATGAATGATGCTTTTTAGTTGAACTTAACAATGAGTTGTTCTATATTTCTTTAAGAATTCTCTTGCTTTTGCTTTTGTTAAGCCTCATATATTTGATAAGTAGGTGTTTCAGGAGATGATATTAAAACTCTGGCTAATAAATTTTGATATGAATGGCAATGACAGCAGGAGATTGATGAATTATGTGTTTTACATCCGATTTATTTATGTGTGGTCAATCCAAAAGGTATCTGGCGGTAAACCTATAGGGATATATTTGTAAATACATTTGATTGATATCTGCAGACTGCAATCTGTTTTTCACCTGTTATGTTATCATGGCAGGACTCTTCTTGTACTTAACCAGGTTCATAATTTTGAGCAAATGCTCACGCCATATCAATGAGAGGATCTTACATCTTTTATCCGTTAATTATGTTGGAATAATGGATTTTTCATGAAATACATTGAGTGAATATAACCTAATTGATTTAAGATGTGATCATTTCTAATTTTTCACAAAAATTCATTTTCTATGTTACATGGACTCAGGTGTGGGTGTCAGGTGTGGGTATGTATCCATGTGTCGGTATCTTCTGCTTTCCAAAGATTTTCCACTATTTTGAAGTGTTTGGCAAGAGTACCCTCATGGCTATACCCATGTCAAGTCATTTCATATCGGCATGGGTACTCTAGGGTAAAGTGAAGGATCCATGTAATATAGGACGTTTTATTTCCAAACTGAGTGTCAATATTGCAAAACACTAAAACCTATTAATTAGGACACCAGTGTGGCTGTCAGTGTTTCTCATGGATTTAGCTTAGATTACATGATGACTTGCAAGAAATTTAAATGCCCCAGCTATGGACACAAAGATGGGTGTTGGTGGCTGTCAAGGATATGCAGCATCTGGCATTTCAAAAGGGGCAAGAATATGACCAATCATTTTACTTAGAATAATACTTACCAAATTGTAATTTAATTTAATATTGTCACGAATTATTCCCAAGTAATTTCAAGATATGTTCCTTTTTATTTTGGACCTCATACTATTGTTTTTTATAATCGCATTGACAATTTTAACCAATTAAATATAACCTGACTTTTTCGTGAAGAGTTTGATAATTTGTGGGGTTTTCCCAAAAAAACACAGTTCAGGTTTCAGTATTGGTGGGGTATTGGTAGGTGTTCATACAGCTACATGTCAGATGATAATCACTGAAAAAATTTAATGTTTTCCTACAAATTCCAAGAAAAAAAAAAAACAAGTATCAGTAAGAATAGAAAGACCTCATACATTGGATCATCTTTTCCGGAGAGGTTGGCCTATGCCCAATAGATATATCTTATGTAAAGAAATGATGGAAACGGTTTGAGTGGGGAGATCCTGGCCGCTTTTTTCGCCAGACTCCCTGGAAGATTTTGTGGATAGTTTGATTCTTTAGGCTCTTTAGATTCTTTTTCTCTTTTTCTTTTCTTTTTGGTATACTCCCTGTATACATGGCTTTGGCCTATTCTTTTGCAATCAAGTAACCTTTATCAAAAAGAAATGATGGAAACGGTGAGTAATTTTTTCATACATTGCATTGTGACTAATATCCTTTGGATGCTTATATTTAATATGTTTGGTGTCCATTGGGTCACTCCTTCTTCAACTCATGATCTTCTTGCGGGTTGGTGGATTAAAGGGGGCAACAAAGAGGCAAAGATGATTTGGAGAATGGATCCTCATGCCATTTTTTGAAAAATCGATCATTGAATTTAAATCCTCCTTGATTAAGAATTTTTTTTTTGGCGGTTTTCTAGTCTTTCCAATAGTCGAAAGCTTTCTTTTATTCTTTTTGCAGACGCTCTTAAGGTTTAAGGGGTCTTCTTTAGTGCTTGTATATGTCTCATGTACTTGGGCTAAGCCTTTTGTTTTAATGCACATTTACTTCATAAAAAAAAAGAGAATAGAAAGACCTCATATTAATCAAATACATCACAAAAGTAGAGGGTTTTAATAGGATTAATTGCAATAAAATATGGTCCACTCAAGCTGTATAGCATTAAAAGATCTAGTTATTTGATTGATTGAATAGAACTAAACAAAAACAACCAATTTATGCTTATGCATATGGTAGCAATAAATCACATAATTCTACCTGATATCCATCACCTGTATTCACTTTTAAAGATTGCATGATAATAAAAATGCTTTAACAATTTCAATTCAAGCCTAGTTGAAACCAAAAGGGTGAGTTTGATGCTCCTGTGTTCTTGGTTGTTTTGATTGTTCTATGTGTTCTCGACTTTATTCACTTACATTTTACAGGAGGGACAAGGCCTCCATGGAACACTGAATTCTCACTCTAAAAAGTTCATCGGGATTCTAAATGGAATTGATGCTGATGCATGGAATCCTGCTACTGATACTTTTCTCAAAGTCCAGTACAGTGCTAATGATCTTCAAGGGAAAGCAGAAAACAAAGAAGCTTTAAGAAGACATCTAGGGCTTTCTTCTGCAGATGTTAGGCAGCCATTGGTAATCTTACATTTTGAAGTATCCAATGATTAATTTTGTGATGCTAGATATCATTGTATGACTGACGTTTGATGTCCTGCTTCTTTTTTCTTTTCTTTTTTGGTGTGGGGAAGGGGGGTGGAGGGGGGAATTTTTCAATTGAAATCAATTTCATTTTGCTTGGTAAATAGCCATGCAACACTAATAATGTCACTACAATATGTTATATATGAAATAATTTTATATTCATCCACCTCCGTTGTGAGTTTTATAGTACATCGTCTAGGGAGAGCAAAATATCATACTGGGGTGATCTTTTGTATTTAGGAGATGTATAATAAGTTTGTTTAGCTCTTTATTTTTTATTTATTTTTTTCCTTCCTCAGTATAGGCTGAAAGGCCCCAAGCTGTTCAGAAAACACAGTGGTTTGTTGAGTTAGCCAGTATTGATGCTGCCACAGCATGCCTCAACAATTAGCAACCATCCCTTTGATTTTGTTCTTGATGGATGGTTGGTATTGTTAAACTACCACAAAACCCCAAAAGCTTAAGTTGTTAGGGAATGGACTAACAATGTGGATCAGGCTAACACCCCCTCATGTGCAGACCCCCTTGCACGTGGAGAGACGGATAGAGACAGATAGACAGACAATCGACAAATTGATGGGGGAACAAAGAAATAGAGTTTTAAACCCGGTGTCTGTTGGAGACCAGAGCTTTGATATTGTTAAGTTTCCAACTTAAAAGCCTAAGCTTATAAATGGAGGGCCTAAACAGGTATATATGAAGCTATCCCAAGGTTTATAATTAACCAATGTGGGATGTGGGATTTCCCAACACTCCCCCTCACGTGCAGGCCTAACAAGATTCAAATGACCTGTCACATGGACAACAAAGATGGGCTCACAAATGAAAACGGCCCAAGAACGACATGCTCTGACACCATGTTAAGTTTTCAACTTAAAAGCCTAAGCTTATAAATGGAGGGCCTAAACAGGTATATATGAAGCTATGTCAAGGTTTATAATTAACCAATGTGGGATGTGGGATTTCCCAACAGATATCATGTGAAGCCGCCACTTAATTTCTAAAGCTTAAGCTGTTAGGGAATGGGCTAATAATTTATAGTATAACATTAATCAATTTTATGAAGGTTTACCAACTGATGCTAATTCATATGAGTAAATGTAATTAGAATCTGAGATAAAATGAAGAAAATATGCTAAAATGTATATACATCATAAGGATGAAATATGAATGATAGAGACATTAACTATCTAATGGTAAAATGAAGATAAAATGAATTGAATTGAGTATGCTAATTGCCATTACTTTATGTGTTGACTTTTGCCATGCTGCATATATTATCGACCATATTGTAATACTACACACACAAAGATAATTTTTTTTTTCTTTTCTTCATCTAAGCTTGATTGATGCTCAATGAAGCTGCTTGAATATTATTTCTTATTTGAAATTTTGTGTTATATTGCGAAATAGGTTGGTTGCATTACAAGATTGGTGCCACAAAAGGGTGTACATCTTATTAGACATGCAATATATCGGACATTGGAGCTTGGAGGACAGTTTGTGCTTCTCGGTTCAAGCCCAGTGCCGCATATTCAGGTAATATTCTGATGTTCTTTCTATTATCAAAATTTGGGTAATTCTTCTTTGCATTTTATAAAAACCTCACTTCAAACAAAATGTTGCTTCGTTTCAGCTGTGGAATTAGAATCCTCTTCATTTATATGTTTCTTATGACATATTTGAATTTGATTATGTATGACTAATCAACATCAGGACCAAAACCTTGCAAACCCCCACCCCCCCCCCCCCCCCCCCCCCCCCCCCCCCCCCCCAAAAAAAAAAAAAAGAAGAAAAAAAAGATCAGGACCAAAAAGTATTCCAGATTACCTGACATATCAGTTTGCTTTAAACCCCTATTTTTATTCAAACCTTTCAGACCCTTATCCTTTTTCTATGCTTCTTTTATTTGATCGTAGACACCCTTTTATGTTTTTTAAATACTGTCAATCAAATAGTTTGTATCCAAGCAAAAGCCACTTTTGTATCAGTTCATACATTGTTTGTGAATTACTACATTAAGTGAGAGTCACACAAGAATGAGTTCTATATATATTTCAATGAGCTTGAGACCAGCTAAAGTTCCATGACCTTGGGACCAGCTAAAGTTAATTTATGAGAGAGGATCCATTTAAGGAGTATTGAACTCAAAAGAAGGGCTAGTTGGAGGATCTTCAATTCTCATCGGCATTACATAAAGCTCCTCTAAATTTCAACCAAAAGAATGAAGGTAGTTATGGGGACAACTGAGATGTTTGGAAAGTTTTTGGGAAAATTAAGATTTTAAAAGTAAAGTATGCTCTTGAAGTCTAATTCGATGAGAAACTCAATCCTGAAGCTTTGTTGATCGAGTAATAATGTCCATGGAAGAATCCTTTGGTTGTATTTTATGGCTGGAAAGTTAGTGGTGAAGGAAAAATTGGGAACTTGTTTAGAAAGCAAAAGGAACATAGGATTTTGAATCACTAAACTAGCCCTAGAGGGGTATGGCACATGGCTCCTCATGCACTTTTTTGGTGCCTTTGGAGAGAGGAATTTTTGAATTTTTGAGGATAAGGAAACTTCTATCATAGAGCTCAAGTCCTCTTTTATCAAGACTCTTTTTTGGTGGTTTCATAGTTACACTAATGACCACACCCTCTCTTTTGTTTGCTTTTTAGATATGTTAAAACTGTAAATTGGGGTTTTTTATTTTTTCTTTTTTGGCTAGCACTTGTATATATCTTATGTACTTGGGCTTTGCCCCTTCTTTTCTAATACAATACTATCCAAAAAAAAAAAAAAAAAAAAAAGAAAGCTCTATAGGGTGATAGGGAGAAAAAAGGGTTTTCTAAGGGTTTTTCGGAACCAAATTTCCATGTAGGTTTTAGGGGCTTGGTTAGTTTTAGAGTCAATGAAATATTGACATATAAGGATCCATATTCTTTGCATGTTTTTTTCTTTTTTTTTACAATCTTATCAGATGTATATACTTATAAAAATAAAATAAAAAAAGATTGGATGTATCATTTTGAATAATCAATTGCAATCGACTTTGAATGTGAATTGGAATTATTATAGTACTTGTAAAATCAATCACTTTATTTGACCAATTGACCTTCTACGGATAATTTTTCATTTAATCAGATCTTGATACACCTTGAACCTAAGTGATCCGATTCGCTTACAGACTTTGTTTGGAACATAAATCAATAAGATATTTTTCCTTGGGCAACGAGGATAAATGACTACCTATACTGTATGCACTGCCAAAAAACATGTTCAGAAAATGAGTATTACTGATATTAGGGTGTTGAGGTTGAAGAAGTGAATCTATTCAGGAGAAGCTAGGTGTCACCAATTGAGGATGAGAAAGGTCATCTAAGATGTTTTTTCCTTGGGCAACAGTCTCCAATTGAGGATGAGAAAAGGTTTTTTTTTTTTTTTTTTTGTTCATCTAAGATTTTTTTTTTTTTTTCCTTGGGCAACGAAGAGGGATCTATTTAAGTTGAAGGCACCACAAGGATTAGAGGAAGGCCAAAAAATGAAAAACAAAAATGGGTGGGACGGTGAGAAAAGACATGATTGCTAATGACTTTTTTTTGATAAGGTAAATGATTGTATTATAAGAGAAAAGAAGGGATTAGACCCTCATACATAAGACATACAAGAGAATAAAAAGAAGCTCATAATAAAAAAGAGCCCAACAAAAAACTCAACCCCCTTATTGCTAATGACTTGACAGATGATTTGACCTCAGATAGAGTTAAAGTGGTGAAAATGTATTTGGTTGGTTGCACAAGTAGTCTGGACTTTAAGCTTTAAGGAGTGAGTTTTTACTTGTAGAACATAAATTATGATATGTAGTTTTCTTCTTCTTCTTCTTCTTCCTTTCCTTTTTTTTTTTTTTTTTTTTTTTTTTTTGGGGGGGGGGGGGGGTGTGGGGGGAATGAAATATATGGCATTTCTTTTTCCAGTTGTGTCCTATTGTAAATAATACAAGTTTAGATACCATGCTGGATTCTCTTAACAGAAATTATTATTGTATGAAATTTTGAAGATGTGTCATAAAATGTATAGTTGTCGATAACTAGATATATGAGAAGAAAAATTTATGAATTCCACATATCAGAATTCAGAAAATATGTACCATTTTAGATTCTGAAAGTTAGCTACATTAATGCAGCATTAGGATAAACAATGGAAAGTTAGTTGGTCTACAATGGTGCACATGCTGTGCATATGTCAGTAAATTTTCCATCGTTTTCCTTTATGCTGCATTCATAGTTGCTTTATCTCATTACTTTTTCTTCTTTTTTTTTTTTTTTTTTTAAAAAAAAATTGATAGAAAATTTAATCCTTCTTTATCTGTTCAGTGTGCTGACTCTGTCATTAAATTCTGATAAGGGTGATATTCTTTTTGTAGAGGGAATTTGAGGGCATTGCAAACCATTTTCAGAGTCATGATCACATTCGGTTGATATTGAAGTATGACGAGTCTCTTTCCCATTCCATTTATGCTGCATCAGACATGTTCCTCATCCCATCTATTTTTGAGCCTTGTGGCCTTACACAGGTACAGTCCATACTCTCACCTAAAGAAAACTTCTATAATAGCACACAACCAGAGCCCATCGATTACTCAATGCATCAAATACTATTTTAATGAAGAGTTGGAGAGGCAATGGGGCCTATTGTTTCATTAAAAAAAAAACTGATAAACCAAAAAAAGGTGGATTTTTTGTGAGAATCTGGGCCTTGGCTTTGATACAGTCAACCAAACACCTTAATTGCATGTTCAATGTCAGATCCAGATCTGAATGCAACATTGAAGTTTATTACCTGTATAACCTTAGAATAAATTTTCTGCAGATGATAGGAATGAGATACGGTGCTATACCCATTGTGAGAAAAACTGGTGGCCTTAATGACAGGTTTAGTCACTGCTTTACTTACATATAATGTCATTTCTCCGATTTGAGGTTATCATGTTTGGAGAACTCAAACTTCTGATCCTTCTTTTGTAGTGTTTTTGATGTTGACGACGATACAATACCTCTCCAATTTCGAAATGGATTTACATTTTTAACTCCTGATGAGCGGGTAAAGTGTTCGTATGCTCTACATTTAGTTGACAAGTAGTGTGTATTTGGCCCCTAGTGTACATGCTTGAGCTGGCAATTTGCTATGCCAGTCTGGTATTGGGCTTGGGCTGGGTTTGTTTTAGAAGAATTCCTGCCCCCCTTCCACCCACCTTTCTGCCTTCTTTCTGTGACTAAAATATTTTCTGTTTTGACGTTCATCATTCTGATGTTTTGAGCTTGAAAAAAACAAAACAAAACAAAAATGCAGGCAGTAAACAGCGCTCTGGAACGTGCATTTAACCACTACAGGAATAACAGAGAGAGTTGGCAGCAGCTTGTTCAGAAGGACATGAATATGGATTTCAGTTGGGAATCTTCTGCCACACACTATGAGGAACTTTATGAGAAGTCTGTGGCCAGAGCAAGGGCAGCAAGTCGTGCTTGAGCTTGTATGATACTAGTTATCCTTTCCCTCCTGACCAAAACAGGCTTTCCACTCTAGTCCGTCTACTGGAACCTTATAGAGTTGGATTTTCTATAGTACGTGATGGAGCTGAGATTGACTTGCTCATGGATGTGATTTGCTGTTGAGACAACACGGCTTGTAAGTAAAGTAATTCTACAGCTGGATAGTGAAATTCCTAAGTTTTTCATTCTAACGAGGTCTGAAGCTGCATTGGTGGATTCGACTTAGTGCCTAGTGGTTTTTTTTTTGGTTGATCACGGCATTCATTTGTTCATAAAAGATCAAAGCCTGTGTTTCATAGCTGATGTATATTACATTCTTATGTCGTTTCAAAGTGACTTTCTTATACGTCCATAAAGACGAGGCAAATGCGCCTCCCTTTTCGCTTTCACTGTACACGATTCATCATTGTAAAACATGCACAATTTATTTATGTACTGAACAGATACGAGATCTGGTAATAATATTGGAAAGCATAATGCTGATTTTTTAGTAAATCTAGTCATTTTATGGTTTTCTCTTTTGATGTTACTTTATTCTCTCTTCTCTATTAGTGGATTGAGTTTTCACATCACCATTAAAGAGGCAAGTAACTAGAAAAACTACAAATCATTTTTATCAAGAAGATGCATGTTATGATTCTAATGTCCTACATTAGTTGAGTATGAGTTTGGCTGTGTATATTAGTTCTTAGGCACCCTTCCTTTATAATCTGGTTTTCTAGGGTAAGTTTTACCTTGGGGTTTTTATCACGAGACTTGGGGTTTAAGAAAGACTGAAATGGGCCTGGTTGCAATAAGATATGGGTAGGGGTGGCAACATTGGTTTCTTTCTTCTACCCTTTTCAACTGCAGAAAAAAATAAAATAAAATAGAAGGGGAAAGATGAAATTATTGAGGTCTTAAACCCTTTGTGTGGACAGTGATCTCAAGTTCTGATCAGTTACGAGATTACCAGGGCAATCTGTATTTTACATCTTAAGATCATTCCTGGGTGTCAGGCAATCGTAGAAGAAATTGTTTGGATGTCACTATAGAAAGAAATTATTTAGTCGTTATATGTCACTTTGGGTAAACAACATAGAGAAGGGTTTTCTAACCAAGCTCGCAGGTCTCCATTACGACTTAAATAAGGTGGAGGGTTGTTTAGGAAAATTGGACCTATACTCATTGGAACCCTTTTGCCTAAATGATACCTTTTCTTCTTCTGCAATTTTACTTGCAAAAAATCCAAACATTTTGTACCAGTAAGGCTGAATTTTTAGCTCTTACTGCAAGGTTTAAGTTTCCTAAACTGTATTACTAATGAGTAGTAGATAACTCGAGACAAGGACCACCCACAAGTATGAACGGTCAAGATATTGCAATGGAGAGTATCTCTTCCTCAAGACAAATAGTATGCTGAAATAAATGATTTTAAAATTGAAAAAAAATAAAATTAACTCTTAGGGCACAAAATTCACATTAGAATTCTCCATTTAATTTGCAACAAATTTACATCAGCAGCAACACTCTGAAAGTAGGAAAACCCCACTATTTCTAAACTCACTTTCCGGGGACAAAGTTTGTGGCATAAGCCCATGCATTGTTGTTGACAGGGTCAGCAAGGTGGTCAGCCAAGTTCTCCAATGGTCCCTTTCCAGTCACAATGGCCTGAACAAAGAAACCAAACATAGAGAACATTGCCAGTCTTCCATTCTTGATCTCCTTCACCTTAAGCTCAGCGAAGGCCTCAGGATCATCAGCAAGGCCCAATGGGTCAAAGCTTCCGCCGGGGTATAGTGGGTCAGTCACCTCACCGAGCGGCCCACCAGCAATACGGTAACCCTCAACGGCACCCATCAAGATAACTTGTGAGGCCCAAATGGCCAAAATGCTTTGAGCATGGATCAAACTAGGGTTGCCCAAGTAGTCAAGCCCACCCTCACTGAAGATTTGTGCACCGGCCTTGAACCACACGGCCTCACCGAACTTGACACCGTTGCGGGCCAAAAGCTCGGGAAAGACGCATCCAAGGGCTCCAAGCATGGCCCATCTGCAGTGGATGACCTCGAGCTCGCGGTTCTTGGCGAAGGTTTCTGGGTCAGCCGAAAGACCAGCAGGTGTCCCAACCATAATCACCAGGGAACTCACCAGTGAGGTAGATGGGGGCTCACCAGAGAATGGGCCCAAGTACTTGACTCGGTCTGGGCCGTACCATGGGCTACCGGAAGAGATGGGCTTGGCGGTTTTCCTCATGGTGAACCTTCCGCCGCTGAACAATTCAGGGGTGGACTGGAGCGAGTTTCACCGCCTGGCCGGCGAATGAGGGAGAAGAAAGAGCCATTGTAGAGGCAGCAGCAGCCATGGTTGAATGAGAAAGGGACAGACTCTTTGTTAATGGGTTGGAATGGTATGAAGTTGAGAGTAGTGGGAAAGGAACGTTAGTTTGGGAGGTATTAATAGGGGCTGAGGGCAAAGCCTCTTATCCTTGTGATATCTAATTCTCTCATCTCATTGGGTGCTCAAGATTTTGTATTTGTTTTGTATGTGTCCACTTGTCAAACTCTAATCCACCAATACCACTGGCGTCTCAAGATTTTTTACTTCCCTTTGTCTCTGCCCACTTGGCAAACTCTAATCCACAAAGTTCTTAGATATTTTTTTGCTTGGGTTCTAACCAATGTGGGTGTTACACGTATTACTTTGGGGGATTACACTCATCCTCTCTCCTAGTTCAAACATTGAACTTGAGAATTCACGATATCGATCATGAATCTTTGATTTATTAAAGTATTAGCTGTACAGAAACACAATTATCACCATCCTAAAGGACAAACAAGCTTTCAACTAGGAGCTCAGTGGGCCCTACTTTGATAACACCAGCGTTGAAGGCATAGTACTCCATCAATTGTTTTCCATTGTAAAGACAGCATTTCAAATGAAGGAACCTCTAACAATGGACAATTTTCATGGACATAGATGGTTTGATGTTGGGCTATTTTGATTGCTAGAATTGATGAATTAGTACTCCCAAGTCTATGCTCATCCAATCAACACATTCTTTACCTTTCCAATTGTCCTTTTTTTCATCTCTCTCGAAACGTGAGTATCCTAAGGTTTAGATCTAAATTATTCTCATATAATGCACTATACTTATGCATCCAATAATGAAGGAGCAAAGATTTAAATTGGAGACTTCCAATTCTTATGTTGTGGTATGTTGCTATTTGCTCTATCCTTAACGGGTTTTTTTTTTTTTTTGGCAATTGGTTTTTAGTGGTAAAAATTATGGGATCACATTTTATAAATTTTAATATATCAACAAAATCTGAAGTCTCAATAAGATCAAAATTATACTTAGTTCAAAACCTTTTACTTTACATTTTTTTCCTAAGATCCACATTTTGCCATGCTAATCATTCAACAAAATAAGTCCCTCCTGACCTATCATGCTCACTAAAGATCAAGTTGATATTATGAGTTATCTCATCCATTGGGTGCCCTAAAATTGTAATTTTATTTATAAAAAATAAAAGATAAAATATGTGAGTTTATAAATTAAATGTTTATTGATATTCAATCAATTAAAACTTGGAATGCATGACATGCAGGATAGAAATATCAAATCCAATTATAGGTTTGGCAAAATGTGGATTGTACAAAAAAATATTGATGAGTGTAAAAAGTAAAAAAGCTTGTAATTGGAATCTCTCTCTTTATTCATAATGAGAGAAAGGATTTGGTGCTATAACAGTACTATGCTATTCGTGATCGCATGGTTGGTATGTTATTATCCATGCGATCATACATTATTCACTGTGTATGATCGCATAGTTAACAATACACCAGCCATCCGATCACGTACAGTATAATGCTGTAACAACACCAAATCCAAACCCTTGTAATGGTGTTGGAACTTATAATTTTACCATTAATGAATACTCAATTTAGATGATTCATGATTGAGATTTACCTTTGTGGGGACATTGGGTATCCTACACTTATTTAAGGGTATACTATTAGCACTCAAAAAAAGAAAGAAAGAAAGAAATTAATGGAGAGTTACTTCATGGCATGCTTGGACGTCCCATAGAATGAAATCATTCCATTTTGAAATTAGCCAATATTTAATAGCATTTGAAATTTATTAATCTGTTTGGACATCCCATAGAATGAAAATCATTCCATTTTGAAATTAGTCATTTTTTTTTATTTTTTTTATCTTTAAGAGCATTTGAAATTTATTAATTATCTAAAAGCTATACGAATAAGCCTTTTGGTAGAATCATTCCTCCCTTGGAAAGGCAAAGATAATTAACCAGGCTATCCCAAGTCAGAAATCTCTTCACGTGGACAAGGATTTTCCTACTCCATGTATGTGGTCCTGATTAGTACACATATACAAATTGCTAGGTTGCAAAAATTTAGGTGTCCTTCCACATTATCATGTGCTCTGTCCAAGAGGATATAGCGCTATCAGGATAGCACAGATGGCAATCACTCATTGGTTGAAGGAAAAGCTCTTGTTACCGTTGCATGATATTCTTGATACATGGGCGCACCAAACAATCCAAGGGTGGGCGAGTGGTATAGGGAGTGCCAAGTGGACAAAGAAAAAATCAATGTCATCAACCAATAGGAATAGAGATAGAGATCTGCAAAGATAAGGACCCTTTCCCTCCCCAAAGTCATATATAGACCCAAGCCCATGAACCTAAACCACAGACAGCCATCTACATGCTCTTTCACTTGATCCATTCACATTTGTTCATCACAATTCTCCAATGGCTGCCTCTACAATGGCTCTCTCTTCTCCATCACTTGCCGGCCAGGCAGTGAAACTCGCTCCGTCCACCCCTGAATTGTTCAGTGGCGGAAGGTTCACCATGAGGAAAACCGCCAAGCCCATCTCTTCCGGTAGCCCATGGTACGGCCCGGACCGAGTCAAGTACTTGGGCCCATTCTCTGGGGAGCCCCCATCCTACCTCACTGGTGAATTCCCTGGTGATTATGGTTGGGACACTGCTGGGCTTTCGGCTGACCCAGAAACCTTTGCCAAGAACCGTGAGCTCGAAGTCATCCACTGTAGATGGGCCATGCTTGGAGCCCTTGGATGTGTCTTCCCCGAGCTTCTGGCCCGCAACGGGGTCAAGTTCGGGGAAGCCGTGTGGTTCAAGGCCGGTGCACAAATCTTCAGTGAGGGTGGGCTTGACTACTTGGGCAACCCTAGTTTGATACATGCTCAAAGCATTTTGGCCATTTGGGCCTCACAAGTTATCTTGATGGGTGCCGTGGAGGGTTACCGTATTGCTGGTGGGCCGCTGGGTGAGGTGACTGACCCACTATACCCCGGCGGAAGCTTCGACCCATTGGGCCTTGCTGATGATCCTGAGGCCTTTGCTGAGCTTAAGGTGAAGGAGATCAAGAATGGGAGACTGGCAATGTTTTCTATGTTTGGGTTCTTTGTTCAGGCCATTGTGACTGGAAAGGGACCATTGGAGAACTTGGCTGACCACCTTGCTGACCCTGTCAACAACAATGCATGGGCTTATGCCACAAACTTTGTCCCTGGAAAGTGAGTGAGAAAGAGTTGTGACCCCATTGAACAAATTTATCTTCCCATTTGAGTGTGGATTTGAGAGTGGTGTTTGGCGATGTAAATTGGTCTGAGCTAATGCCAAAAAAGTGTGAATTTTGTGTACTACAAGTCTGAATGGATCTTCTTTTTTCACCTTTCTCTTTTCTCCTTGGAATTCCTTCAAT
The DNA here is from genome assembly GCA_039720395.1 of Liquidambar formosana. Taxonomy (NCBI): domain Eukaryota; kingdom Viridiplantae; phylum Streptophyta; class Magnoliopsida; order Saxifragales; family Altingiaceae; genus Liquidambar; species Liquidambar formosana. Next base: position 12,347,505 of record CM077835.1, read on the forward strand.
TGGTTCAATGTTTATGGCGTTTCTTCTCAATCCAAACAGGTATTTTGATTTTATTTGGGTAATATCAGGAATGACCAAATGATTTGCGAAAATCCAATGTTTTAATACAAGAGTGGAAAAAAAAAAAAAAAAAAGGGCATGCTAAAAAATTAGAAGTTTGTATTGTAATTCTATATATTTTCTCAAAAAAGGAGGAGGAAAAAGAAATTTTAATCCTCTGTTTGGATCTCAGAAATTACTTGAGAAAGAAAAGGAAAATTATTAAAATACTTATGAGTGGAATCTATTTTTTTAAGTAATTTTAAAACCTCTTCTTTTTCCTTCTATTTTCCAAGATCCGAAGAGTCAAAGAATTTCACAAATGGCTTGGGAATTAGAAACTATATGTAGAATGTTGATGGATAATTCAAAATTATTGGATTATACGTATAAATTCAGATAGGAATTTAGAATTATAGGTTTTTTTTTTTTTTTTTAACCAATAAAATTTTAGGACTACCTTTGAGTATTAGCACCGCCCGTATTCAAGCACTTGTCTAAAATTTTCACCAAAGTCGTCAACCCAAGTTGTCTCTAGCATATAAGTTTTGAGTCCAACTTTTTGGTAAAATCCGGCCCCTATTCAAATAAAGCTCATCTAGAAAAAAATATAATAAATAAATAAAGGATAAAACCTCATTTACGTCATATTGGAAACCCATGCAGATAGGTTCATGCTATATTTAACAGTTTGCTAAACAGAAAAAATGTAAGCTCAGTGCCAGTGTGTGTACACAGTGCGCATGTGCATAAGGCTGCTGGCTATCTCTAATTTCCTAACTCCACATTGACATTTTCCCTAAAGATAGGGCAGTAAAGGTAGTTTTTTTCTTTTTTTTTTAAGGCACTTTGAGTTTTATTGTTTGCTTTTTAGACAGGGGTTTCAATCTGAGACCAAATTGTTTCATTCAAGACTTTTGAGTCTCAAAGTGAAAAAAAAAAAATAGTCTAGGCTTAACTTACAAGATTACCCCATTAAATAAAAAAAAAATAATAAAAAAAAAACACGGTAGGTACTTTTGTCAAATGTTAGTATCTCAATTCTCAAGCTTACTAATATTAAGATTTGGGTCCAAATTATTCCACGCAACCTTCAGGGTTCCAATGGTATTAAAATTTAATTTAGGTTACTTTCCTGTCTCCACAAAGTACAAGGTAGTTTTTTCCTAAGAAAATACTTACTAATTTATACAAATTACAAAATATTAAGGAGGAGAATGTAATTTAACAAATTGAGGGAAGGTCATTGTATTATCAGAACCATCCTCTAAGCTCTATAATAATTGATTGTAGGTGGCTTATGAATAGATTTCAAATACTGCAGATGCAACATAAATATTGTGAAGCCAACAAATGCTTGGATATAATTGCTCGGAAAAGAACCTTTTTAAAGTTATGATTGTATTATTTTTGAAAAACCTCCGGTTTGATTATTTGATTAGCTTAATGCTGACGCTAAGGGTGTTTCTTAACCCATGATGTAATGAACCATTAGTTTTCTCTGTTTATAAATTCTAGTTTACTAAAAAAAAAAAATAATAATAATTAAATTAAATTAAATTGAGGGAAGGTCATTGTATAACAAGACCTTAGAGAGTGAAATGGTATTGATATTCTGTACTCCAACACTTAAAATAACCCTAAATTCATTCTCAATTCATACCCAAAATGTGGCCACCTTCCTCACATACCAATTTCTTCTCATCTCTCCGACAGGTAACCTTTAAAACCCTCTGTCTCAGATTTATCAGTTTTGTCATATATCTGAACAAATTGAAACTGAAAATTTTAATTTTAATTTTTTTTTTTTTCTGATAGAACAGGTTGAAAAGAGATTGAAAACAGAAAACCCATCAGATTCCTCCACTCCCTCTTCCCCACCAGGTTCATCACCACCACCGGCCAGCAGCAGCGGAAAGGAACTATACATCAACGGAATCTCTAAGCTCGCCCATATATCTCAACTTGGACCAACCCAACAACAGCTCAACCTTTCAAGACAGCGAACCCCCACAGGCATTCCTCTCAAATTCCCCAGACTTCCCACCAACCCATCAAGATCCCACCTCAAATAAACGGCCCAGATTCTCCCAAAACGACCAATGATGTCGAAGAGGATGAAATCGACGACATCGAACGGCTAATACAACTCTTGGGTTTATCAGATTGCAGAGAGGAAGAACAAGAAGAAGAGAGTGGCAATTGTGGTGGTAATTCTTGCCACTGTGAAGGTGGGTTTTATGCGAAAATTGTTGGGGTCAAGGGGCCAAAGTGTGTGAAGGAAGTGGAGAGGTTGGAGGGTTGGATTAAGCACTTTTCAAGTGGTGGTGTGCATGAGAGGATAGAGCCACTGAGATTGGCACATTTGCTTTTGGGCAAAGCTGCTTTTGTTTTAGGGGATACTAGTGTTTTTGGAGGCTTGGAGTTCCCTTCAACTATAGAGGGAATTTTTGCAAAATGATCCTCCTACAGTTTAAGTGTCCCTATTCATTGAGGTTTGTCATAAATTCTAGTGGTCTTTGTTGAATTTTCAACAAAAAGATGTTATTGATTTCAATTTTCCCAATTTTCCGAAAATATGTGACAATTTTAGGAATCAAACTTTGCGTCGTGCTTTTATTTTAGCCTCAGTTTGGATCTCGGAAAACTTAGTACAATGACAAGGAAAAGTTTGAAAATGCTGTACAAAGGAATAAATTTCAAAGCAATTTTCGGCATTTTCCTTTCTCCTTTTCTTGATGTTTCTGAGATTTGAATAGAGTCTTACACTCTGATGAAATGGAATTCAACTACCCATAGAGGCAGTGTGCTTTGCAAATTCTTTTCTAATTTAGGGATAGATTGAGATAAACTCAACTAACTCTATTCAGCAAAACCTGGATACCCCAATTTGTAACAGTTGTTGGCAAGGAAAAATTCTTTTCATCAGTTAGTCTAACTGGGCTAAAATATGAAGGCAGGATTCATGTTTTTCAAGGTTAACTAAAGGATTTACACTTGCTACCTTAATGTTACCCTCCTTTTCCAAGGCTTGGGAATATTTGTGCAGAAGGGATGAGACTTCATGTGCTGCATTGAGAATATCGAGAGAATGAAACTTTGATTGGCATTATTGATAAATGTCACAACATTTAAACATTTTCCATCAATTTAAAAGCCTGAAATGCACTACTACATACTAAGGACTCTAACATATATCAAATTTAGACAGCCAAAAGATGGGAGCAGCCAATTTAAAATTGCGTTTGCAGGTCTCTTTCTGTTCCTTGGAGCATCACTTCTTTGATCCAATTGCAGTATCGTAATATTTCAGTGAGGTGAACATCATCATGGATTTAGTATTTTCCTGCCCTTGCTTAGCTTCAAAAGGGAAGACAATACCTCATTCATGTCAGGTCGGTCCTCAGGATCTGGATTGGTGCAAGACAAAGCGAGTTTGAGGAGATCTTCTATTATTTCCTCCTGCTCCTTGGAGACATTTGAAGCTAGAGTAGGGTCCAAAACTTGAAGAAGCCTCTTGACTCCATCTGCAAGGGCTTTCTCAATGAGTTGGGACAAAGTGATTGGTAACCCATTCTCTTCTGTGAGTCCCGTTGGCCTTTGTTTTGTTAGGAACTCCATTGCTATTACACCAAAGCTGAACACGTCTACTTCAGTCGTAACTTTCCTCATATATGCAAACTCTGATAAGAACATAAACATTTTTAAGCTGAGTGAGGATTGTAATTATTGTAACTGTTGTTCATTAGCTTGGGATAATCAGAGAACATATATGGAAATAATTCCAACTATCCTGACAGTTATATAACTTGGAGATGAACTCTAGTAACTGAGAGGTGCTGGAGAAACCTTACCTGGTGCCAAGTAGCCAACAGTGCCTTCAAATGCTGACGCTGAGGAAAGGCTGTTTCCATCCTGAATATGAACACCCAGCATTCGAGCTGTTCCAAAATCACTCACATGAGCCTCCCAGTCTCCATCCAAAAGAATGTTAGAGGGCTTCAAATCGCAGTGAACTATGGGGAAACCATAACCTGAATGCAAGTAAACCAACCCATTTGCAATGGAAACAAGAACATTGATTCTCTCAGATAATTTCCACCTTGAACGGTCCACCTCTGGATCATGAATAATGCTCTCCAAGTCCCCATTCTCCATATATTCCAGAACTAAAGCCTTCAGTTTCCCGCTCTCCCAAGCATAGCCAAGTACCTTCACCAAATTCCTGTGCCTCAGCTGGCTCAGGGTCTTGACTTCTCTTTTGAAGCAATTATCAGTCTCTGCAGTGAACTGGTGCAAATTCAAACTCTTTATAGCTATTGTCTTCCCATCTTCCAATCTACCCTTGTACACTGTGCTCAAACTGCTCGCACCAATAATGTTGTCATCGCTGAAAAAACTGGTAGCAATTTCTAAGTCTTTTCGATCAAACCTCTTAAGGGTCAATGCTGAAGTGTAATCTGGTTCTGAATTCTCAACCCCATCTGGTTTTCGCTTTTTGGTGTATCGATTGAGGATTAAAACCATGAGCACGAGTACTAAAATAACAGAAACAGATCCAAGTACTATGAGAATAATTGTCGTCTTCTTGGATAACCCATGTGAAGCAGATAGCTTGCCCTTGTTGCTGCAGGAATTGAGAAACTTGGTTCCACAGAGAGCTGGGTTTCCTACCAAACTACTCGCATTTATGTTTCTGAATATGCCTGTCTCTGGAACCTGGCCTTCAAGTTGATTGAAAGAAAGGTTCAGATGCTTCAGGGTGGAAAGATTCGTGAAACTCTCAGGGATTGTGCCCTTCAACTGGTTCTGTGAAAGGTCGAGGGAGCTTAGATGCTTCATATTTGCCAAAGTTCTGGGGATTTCACCTTCAAAATTGTTCCTCGAAAGGTTTAAGCTTGTAAGCATATCTGTTCGAGGAAAAACTTTTGCTGGAATTTGACCAGAAAGTTTGTTCCCTGACAGATCAAGGGAAAACAAATTTCTGCAACCCTCAAGTGTTTTAGGAATGCTTCCCAACAGGTTATTGTTTGAGATGTCAATGGCCTGCACCATTTCCAACATACCAAGTTCATCAGGAATGCTTCCCACCAAGAAATTGTATGAAAAGTTCAGATATGTCTGCACGCTTTTCATACTAGCTATCAGCAGTCCCAGGAATTGAGCCAGTGAGATGGTTGTGAGAGAGATCCAAGGTCATCAATCGACTAAGCTGCCCCATGCTTTTTGGGATGGACCCATTAAGCATGTTTCCATGGAGATCCAAGGAGGAAAGCAAATCGAGTTTTGAGAGAGCATCAGGAATGTTACCCGTAAACCTGTTGAGCTGCAGCTCGAGAATAGTAAGCTGTTTCAGTTCAAAAATGTTCTCAGGAATCACACCTTCAAGAGTGTTATCGTGCAAGAAAAGACCTTGGAGGAGAGCAAGCTTTGATAATTCAGGAGGAACAGGACCTGAAAAACTATTCCTACCAAGTTCTAAGGAGATCAATCGACTTAGATTGCCAATCTCTCTTGGGATTTTCCCTACCAATGAATTTGATTGGAGCTGCAAAATCTGAAGATTAAAGAGCCTTCCAATTCCAGGTTTCAGCAGTCCTGTGAAATTGTTCTTGGCCAAACTGAGAGTGGAAAGACTTGAACAATTGAAAAGGTCGTCTGGAATCTCCCCCAACATTCTATTATTCCCAATAGATAGGAATGTAAGATTTGGCAACTGCTCCAGACCTTGAGGAATTTTCCCAGTAAATCTATTATAAGCTAAACCAATGGTGAGAAGATTGGTACAGTTGGTGATACTCGAGGGAATAGATCCCTCGAAAAAGTTATTATTCAGGTTTAGGTTCTTCAAATTGTAAAGTGATCCGATATTCAAAGGAAGTGTCCCTGTGATGAAATTGAAGCTCAAAGAAAAATATGTTAGATTTGTCAAGTTTGTTAACGAGGAAGGGATCTGCCCGGTGAACTTATTTGAATGTAGTGTCAAGACTTGTAAGGATCTCAATGATCCGAGCTCAAAAGGTACACTACCACTCAGCTCGTTCTCTGAGATTCCTAAATGGGTCAATGACTTCAATCCAAATAAGGAGGCAGGGATAGTGGAATTTAACTTATTTTTGTACAACCGCAACTTTTCTAAGCGAAACAGATTTCCAAGCTCAGAAGGAATGCCTCCAGTGAACTGATTGATGTACAGATCCAGTTCGATAAGGTTCCTACAACGACCAAACTCAGATGGGATTTTGCCAACGAGAAGATTCTCATACAAGAGAAGATATTCTAAATTGGACAAATTCCCTATCTCTGGAGGTATCACTCCTGACAACTGGTTTTGGTGTAGGCCTAAACTCTGCAAAACTTGCAATCTACCAATGGAAACGGGTATTGAACCTACCAAATCAGTTGCCAGATGCTATAAGAACTCGAAGATTAACTAGGTTTCCAATGTTTGATGGAATTGTACCAGATGAGATTGTTGGAGTCGAATCCAAGATGTTAACAAGGCTGTGCAGTTGCAAATGCTTTGGGGGATGCTTCCATTTAAAAGATTATCCCCCAAGTCTAGTGATTGCATATTTCCAAGGTTTCCTAATTCTGGTGGAATGGGTCCCCAAAGAGAATTTTTGTAGAGGGACATTGCTAAAAGCTGTGAGCAAAGCCCAAGCTCAGATGGAATATGCCCCATGAATGAGTTTGAAGTTAAATCAAGAACCTGGAGGCTGGAAATGTTTCCAAGGAATGGCGAGATCGTGCCCTCGAGCTGTTTATCAATGAGAGCAATCGAAACAACACTACTCGATGAAGGATCACAGGTGATACCAGACCAGTTGCAGTGGTAGGTTGACGTTGGTCCAATCTGCAAGTGCACCAATTGGGTCATTGGTGATTGAGGCCTTGAAGGCTTTCAAGGCCTCGATTTCGACTTCCAAGCTTGGCTCCGCAGGTAGAACCATGAGCATGACATGAAAAAACACAAATACTACTAGACCGTTACTTTTGGACACCATTGCTTCTGCAGGAAAATACTTTGATACTGCTTTCGAAGCTGAAGTAAATGAAACTTATATACAAAATTCAATCAAACAGTCAACCCACAAACCTTAGCCCATTGGAAGCAAAGTCTTCGCAGAATGGAACCGTCAAATCGTTAAACAATGATCAAATCAAGGAGGAAATATTTGATTCTTTGAACCTAAAAGAAAATACCAAAAACCTCTGACTAATGAACTCAAAACCAAAATGGAAGAAACAAGTTGGCTGTCCCGGCCCCTACTCGTGAATAAAGCAATACAACCATTGTATAAAAAAACCTAAGAGAGTAAATCCAAAACCTGGCCGACCCTCTTACCACCCTACTTTATTCTTATCACAATATAATAGCAGCATTTTCAAACTTCAACTCTATTCACATGTGCCAAAAACCATAAACCTGAAATTTATTATCACAAACTTATACTATAAAGAATTTGATTTAATGTACATTGTAATAGCAATGATTTGAAATTTTTTCTTTCAATTTTATTTAAATTGCTGATCCTTGCAGGTTGGATAAATCTAACAAAGGCCCATCTCTCTCTCTCTCGCGCGCGCGCGTGCTTGTTTAAGTCAAAGAAATTTATATACAAGCATCTTATATAGTAAAACGGTCACCCTCTTGTGTGGGTTCGAATTCATACGTGAAGTAAAACAGTTACACTCTTTACCATCCGATTAGAATGACATCTGTACTATCAACTCATGATCAATAGAGAATTAAAATTAACAAATACACTGCATGACCCACACGGTAGGTCATATAACAATGCTCTGAAACTAATGTATTTGAAGCATAAGAGAAACAAATTCAAAACCTGGCCTACCCATCTACCACAGATCAGTCAAAGAAATACAACAAACATCTTGATTTTAAGCACATTGTAATGAACATGATTTAATTAAATTCATATATATGGATATATGCTTTATTCTACTTGAATTTACTGGTCAGTGAAGCTTAATTGGATAGGTCTACTGGGGTCCAAAATTCAAGCCAAAAAAAACTGATATTGACGTAGTTGGGTCAATTGAAAGAGAGTTGTTACCTTTCTTTTTAAGGGAGTTTAGGTACTCCGTACAATTTTATGCCAAACGCGGTTTGACAATGCAATGCAATGCAATGTCAACATACAAGTTGCCGCAAAACGGCCAAAAAGGTGAGTAGATTACAAGTTGGTGGTCCGAGCCAAGAAGGGATGGGATAAAGGTTCGGCCCACGTCTTGATTTTGGATTGGCGGGGTCCATTCTCCCCTCTGTCAGATTGGGGATAGGGAACAGCTATTGCAACCCCCCATTCTTATAATCCCATCCCTTTCTTTTTAGTTTTTAAAATTTTATGAAAAATATAAAAGGTTTTTACAAAAACCAATCATTTGGTCCACTAGAAAACATCATTTTGAACAACTTTGCAGAAGAAAGTTTTTCCAAAATCTATCGTTTAGGTAGACTTTTTGGCAAAAGATGAAATAAATGCTATAAATGGCTAAAAAGTATATTTAAATGATAGATTTAGGAAAAACTTGCTTCTACAAAGTTGTTCAAAATGATGTTTTCTAGTGGACATCATGGTCGGTTTTTATAAAAACCTTTTATATTTTGCATAAAACCTTAAAAACCTAAAGGATGTGGGGTGGGGTGATAAGAATGGGGGGTTGCAATAGCCATTCCCTTGGGGACAAGGCTTCTTTCAGCCTGGAAAGTCCGTGGTGCACTTGTCGCTCCTTTCACATTTGACCTAACCAGATTTTTTTTTTCTTTTTTTTTTTTGGGAGGTTCTAAACTGCTTACACTCTCAATTAATCTCATTAGGTACATGCAAACAAGCTGAGATTTTTTAAACTCAAGATTGAGGAGGAGTAGTAAGAGTTAAACTTAAAACTTTTTTACTTAACAAGTAGGGGTGTAAACGAGCCGAATCGAGCAATAGGTTACTCAAGCTCAGCTCATTAAATTAACGAATTCAAAAGTAAAGCTTGAAATTGGTTCATTTAACTTGTGAACGAGTTCGAACGAACCTTTTATCAAGCCAAACTTGAATAGTACTTTTGATAAGCTTTAAAATGAAGTTTGAGCCCTGCTCATTTATTTCACGAGAGAGTCAAACGAGCTTTATATCAAACCAATCTCAAGTTGAGCCTGAATAACTTGGCTTATTTTATAGCCCTATTGACAAGAGATCTTAGGATCACTTGGTCCACCTCTCGGGGTTTATTTAATCTAACCGTTGGTACATGATTTGCATCAGTAAATTGGCCGGCGTGACATGCCACACAAATGGTAATCCTTTTGTGTTAAAGAAGAAGAAGATGGTATGCCAAGTAAGCAACCACTTCAAATGGAATCGATGGGGGCAATTACATTCTTCTTTGGGGCCATGGATTTTGCACTAGAACTCTTCCTTTGAGCCCATGGATTTTCTTAAGAAGGATTCACATAGGGGAATGGCCATAGCAAACACACGATAATTAATCTTATTGGGTACATGCAATCTACTCGTCCCATATTTATTGGATTCAATGGTCCTGAGAGGCTAGAGAGTAATGAGAGTCACTCGGTCCACCTCTTAGGGTTTATTTAATCTAACCGTTGACATATGACTTGCATTAATAAATTGGCCGGTGTGACATGCCACACAAATGGTAATCCTTTTGCCTTAAAGAACAAGATGGTATGCCAAGTAAGCTACCACTTCTAATGGAACCGATTGGGGCAATTACACTCTTCCTTTGGGGCCGGCCATGGATTTTGCACTAGCACTCTTCCTTTGAGCCCATGGATTTTCTTAAGGTGGATTCATATGGGGGTGGTCGGGTGCAAAGTTCGAATATATAGCCCATCCTTGAATAGTACAGGCCGTCAAGTCGGTAATTATCATCACAAAAATTTCTTTATATCCCACACTTTCATAAAGATTGGTCACTATAAAAGTATAAAACATCATTTTAAATAATTTTGTAGAAAAAGTTTTTTCAAATTTTGTTATTTAAGTAAATTTTTTTGTCATTTACAATCATTGATTTTTTAATTACTGAAAAATAAAACATTAATTAATTGGAATGACAGCTGTGGGATTTGAACCCACGCCCTTCCGGACCAGAGCCTAAATCTGGCGCCTTAGACCACTCGGCCAAACTGTCGCATGTTCTTAATATCCTCTTTAGTTTATATATGATTCGTGTTTAAATTTGAAAATACTCAGGAAAAATCCACAAGTAGACATCAACCTGTGCTTTAACCTAGGAAGATTTCTAAACCACCTCAGGCTGCCCAATATCCATTCCAATTTTGACATAGGAATATAAGTCAACAAGAAGCTCTTACTCTCATATCATGTGATTGGATGCAGCAAAACTGTTTTGTTTCTCCTCATACACCCTAATGAAGAAAATTAATAAAATGAAAATGAAAATAGCAAAATCAAAGATCTTAAGATATGATCATGTGATTTTTCAAGTCTTGTAAACTTTATATATGCAGAGTTTATTTTCTACTTATTGATTTGAAGCATGTATATGGCTAGTCTAATTTATTTTAGGGTGAAAAACAGTTTAGTACTCTAAACTTGAGGGTAGTTTCAATGTAGCACATACATGGATTAATTTTTTTATTTTATTTTATTTTAATTTGATACCTGGAGTTCACTTCATGATCGAAGTAATATTGTAATCCCTAACCGTACCTCTGTAGCTGACGGAAAGGCCATGCGGCATCTCATGTGGAATCTCAATGTAATGGGAGTTAAAAACCAATCATGTGGAGTCTCATGTGGAGTCTCTTTTTTCTTTTTCGTTTTTTTGGTAATTATTTCTTTGTATAGATACATGAACTTCTAGTCTGTGCATGGCAGGTATATTTAGAGATTGCAATGTATATGTTACATAAGCTTTTCTAGTTTTAGTCTGTAATAATTTATGGAGTTCCATGAACTTCTCTTTCCACGACCTTTTCATACTTTTTTGTGGAAATGAAGTCAGGTTTACATCTAATTGCCATGCTTGGTCTCAGATTTGTGACTAGTTTTAGCAGCCGGCAGAGTGCTCAAGCTTTCTTTCTTTATGCACAAAAAAACTCTACTACCAATGTCGGCAAGGTAGCTCAAAGTTTCCAAAGCTTGCAAAATGTCAATAAACTTTTAGCTTTACAAGTTTTCATTTTTCCCCCAAAAACCAAAGGATGCTTTTGGTTTTGAAAGAGTGCAGCTTTTGCCAATGTGGCAACTCGTAAGTGGTGGCCGCAATGACAATGCTTAAAGGGTGTTTGGATTTATCTTATAGGGTAAATTACATCAAAATCCCCTCTAAAATCTAACTATTATAGATATACCCCCTCATGTTTTTCAAACTACATTGACACCCTTTACGTTATGAAACAAACTATAAAGAGACCCCTCCCTCTAACTTCCATCCATTAATCCATCAAATCATGTTCAAATTTTTTCAAAATACTCTATCTACCCTTAGTGGATGATAACTTCCATGTTAAATACATATAATTCATCAGTCCAATACATTCATCCAGTATTTTTTAATTATTATTGATAAACAACTAAAAGATTATATATATATATAAGAAAAATGCTAAAAAATTTAAATTTTATGTCCAACTAATGTGACAGCTGTCAGATTTGCTACTTGGAAAAATTATTTATTTAATTAAATTTTTAATTGATTTGCAAAATAAAAAATAAAAAATTGATTTGCCAAGTTACTACCTCATTTGAGTAAGTAGATTTGGGCAAAAAAGGGGGGGGGGGTTATGTAGCATTACTCATATGTAGAAATAAATTAAAAAAATTATTACAATGGGGATACATGTATAGTGGTGGCAAATAAGATGGCAACTTGGCAAAACAATTTTTTTTTTTTTTTTTTTTTTTTGCACATCCATTAAATAGATAATTTTTTCTAATGAGCAAATCTGACTGCTACCACATCAATTGGACAAAAAATTTAAGCTTTTTTTGGCATTTTTCTTATATATATATATATATATATATATATATATATTATCTTTTAGTTGTTTATCAATAAATAAATAAATAATCGAATGTGCTAGATGAATATGTTAAACTGATGAGTTATATGCATTTAACATGAAAGTTGCCATCCAATAAGGGTAACTAGGGTATTTTGAAAAAAATTGAGAGTGATTTAATGGATTAATGGACGGAGGTTAGGGGCAGGGGTCTTTTTATAGTTTATTTTGTAAAGTTAGGGGTCTTAATACAATTTCAAAAACGTGAGGGGTATATCTGTAATTTTCATATTCTAGAAGGGTCTTAATGTAATTTACCCTATCTTATAGATGTCATCATCACAAGAAAAGTAGTTTGGCTTTCTTGCAAGTTTGGTATGAACCATATATGCCAGGGTATAGCAGTTGATGCACTGATCTTGAACAAACATATGGCTAGAAAAGATAAAGACTGGCACAATGGGATCACTGTTCTTACACATTACCAGTGCAGAATTTTGAGCCATGCCATGGTAAAAGCATCGTATGCACCCTTAGCTGGCCAAGAAAATTCATTGGTGGAAAAGGGACTGTCCTAATAGCTCTGTTTGATTGCCAAGAAAATGAGGTAAAAAGCTTGGAATCTTTTGACATGTGATTGGGTCGGATTTTCAAGTTTTCTTTGCTTTCCCACGGCAGCGTCTGATGGAAAAGAAGATTAGAGTAGGCAGTGACGAGAAAGACCATGTCAAAAACTTTCAGCTTGGAAGTTAGTTTAGGCAGACTTCAACTATATGATGGGAGACAAGATGCTTCCCTTTAATTTTTTTTAATTTAGGTTGAGGTGCAGATTGATTGTCTTGTCCAAACTCGGCCCATTTAAATAAGAACTTCATAGTACAAAGTCCAGACCCAAGTTGGGCCTAGCCATACCCCAGGTCTGGTTGAGTGTTTTTTTTTTTTTTTTTTTTTTTCTTTTTTTTTTTTTTTGGGTGGGGGTAACTAAAAACACTCTACTTCAAGTCCAAACAAAGACCTCCTCCAAAGCGAGGAGAGGTGCCACTAGGCAATAGGCTGTTGAGATGTGTTGAGGCTTGATTTGTATCACCATTTTCTAAAGTTGGTGACTTGGTGGCATAGTCCAATGCACTACCATCCCAATATCCTAGCTAGGTGTATATATTGATCAGTATCAGCCATTAGGGATATAATTTTTAAACAGTTTTTAAGATAAGTTGACTATCAAATAGTGAATGGAGCTTGACCACGTCAACTTTTTAAAAAAAACTATAAGTTTTTATGAATCCGGTAGCTTTAGAATTATGTATAAATATTGTCCTATGATTTGCAAGATCCAAACGTTTTCAAAGATGTGGACACATGATACCAAGCTCCACTTATTGCATGACAAATTGGGTGGTGTAAAAAATTGTGTATTTATCCTGATATATGCATATCACTTCACATCCAATTTTAGCTAATAATGGATGTAACCCAAATATAGTAGTAAGGCCATAAATTTTTTTTTTTTGGGGGGGGGGGGGGGGGGGGGGGGGGGGGGGGGGGGAAGGGTGTGCAAAAAACAAGAAATTCATTCATAAAAAGCACCAGTACAAAGAGTCAATACATCCAGAGCATAAGGAACCAAGACAGATCAGAACACCAAGAAAAGCAAAGACACTCCCAAGAAAGACCACCACCCTCATGAGAAGACCAACTGGCTGAAGAGGCAAAGTCAAGGGCATGCTTAAAACACTAAACACATCGAACCTCCATTAATAGTAGAGTCCCCTCCCTCATCCCTTGCGGCTAGTTCGTGGTTTTGCCATTACAGTGGTGAAGCCATGATGCCTACTTTTGAATTTGGAATTGAGATCTCTCTCTTTACCTATTTTGTTTATTTTATTTTATTTTATTTTACTTTATTTGGTTGTTGTTTGTTGTTGCTGTTGTCACTGATGCAGCAGCCAGTATTTGGTGGGTGGTTGCAAAAAGCAAGGGGCCGGGCCTGGTAATGTCAAATTAAATATAATGGTTGTCACCATCACTGCATAATGATGGTGTGGAGAATGCCATTGAAAATATGAAATCAAAGGTTAATAATATATTAGATATTTCTGCCGCGAAAAGGGTTGAATTTAGCTCACCCCCTGTTTCCTCTTCACACAATTCATGTTTAAGGGGCAGGCTAGACATTGCAGGCATTGAAGGGATTATTTTTTCATTTGCAGTTTTTGCTCATATATTACCAAAATAAAGTAGTTACAAGCTGGACTTACGGTAGATACTAGATAAATAGGGGAAATTCTATGCTACCCCATGAAAAAAAGGGTATGTACACATGTACCTCCTGATCACATTTTGTGGTAATCATAAAATTTCTTGATAAATAGAACCGATAACTATATATATATATATTTATATATGTATATATTTTTTTTGTTACTATGTACACATAAGTGACTCACACGCACAACATACAAATGAGAAAGTCTATAAAGTTGACTCAAACTCAATCTCGAAAATTTTATGAATATATTATATAATAAGATATGGAGTATTGTGCGTTGGGATTTAAATCCCCTTAAGCATACGCATCTTTGTTCTTCTAATGAACAATTTATATATAGTATGATTGTATGTTGTGGGAATGGGGGATTGGGATATTTCTAAGAGATGGACTACTCACATTGTGTTTGGATCCCTTAAGCTCCCCTCATAAACTTGGAAAAAAGAAAGAATATATATATATATATTGATAAGGTAAACGTGTATTGATGAACAAAAAAGGGCTTAGCCCAAGTACATAAGCTATATACAAAGACTAATTGCTTGCCCCTCTAAAGTTTAAAAGAGTCGACAAAATTAATTAAAGAAAGATTACAAGTATTAGTGTGACTAGTAAACCACAAAAATAAAGACTTGACAATAGAAGACTTGAGCTCAATTAGATTTCTCAATTCTATCAAAAGTTCTATTATTTCTCTCCCTCCAAACGTACCACAAAATAGCATGCGGGGCTATATACCAAATCACTTTTGCCTTTTTACGCCCCCTTTAAGCCACCAACCCGTCAAAAGGTCATAAGTAGAAGAAGGAAGCACTCAATGGACGCCAAACAAGTTGAGAACAAGCATCCAAAAACTCCTTGCCACATAATAATGGATGAATAGATGGTCCATTGTTTCTGTGTCTTGTTTACAAAAACACATCTATTCGGCATGAACCACCCTTTATTAGCGAGATGATCCAAAATTAAACACTTATCACTTCCCACCCAACCAACCAAAAAAAAAAAAAGCAACTTTAGTAGGAACCGAGGAAATCCAAGTAACTTTTACCGGAAGAAATAAATTTTCTAAGGATCTTAAACAATGATAGAAAGATTTTACGGAAAATAACCCTTTAAAATCCTTACGCCAAACCCAAGAATCATTCTCATTGACTAAAATCTTACTCTCATATAGAACTTGGTAAAAAGCCAACACACCCTCCAATTTCCAATCATTAAAGTGACAAATAAAAGTAACATTCTAATCCCGAGTGCCAACTTCCCCATCCAAACAATCTTTAATCAAAATTTCTTTGTTTGAAGCAATAGAGAATAAAGAGGAGAACTCTACTATAAAAGGCCAATTAGAACACCCCAACTCTTTCCAATATTTCACCCTAATTCCATCACCCACTAATCCAATTTCTTGGTCACATAAAAAAAAAAAGTCACACTTACCCCCCCCCCCCCCCCCCAAAAAAAAAAAAAAAAAAATCATATTGAACGAACATGATAATTATTAAAGTATGGTCATGCGAAAGTCATATAATTTTTTTTCCTTTGGCAAATACTCATTGATTCTAGTTGCATACTTATGAATTTGGAGTTAGGTCCTTATCTATGGCTGTTGTTGTAATGTTATTATTGTTGTCACTAATGGCAGCAGCAATTGGTGGTCGGTTGCAAAAGCAAGGCTTACTAAAGTGAAATTCATTTTAATGGTTGTCACCATCCTCACCCTTTTCGTTTTTTTTTTTTTTTTCCCTTCAATTTCTGTGTACTTCAAAATGGTTGTCATTATCACTGCATAATATTAGTGTGGAGAACATGAATTTAATGGTCATATGAGATGCTATTGCCACTAAAAGTGTAGAATTATACTCACAACCAGTTTGCCCCTTCACACACAATTCACCTTTAGTGGTAGACATGATAGCTTTGAGGAGACAAAATAAGGGTGTATTTGGGTTTTGATTGTGCTGCCTAATTCAATGTGAAATGAATCAAAGTTGAGAGAAGCTGTGGTTTCAATTCTTCTCAAATGCTTGTGTAGAGGAGAGGGATAACCCATTGTATAACCCCCAACACCCAGTGAGCTCTCCTTTAAAAGAAAGGAAAAAAAAAAAAAAAAGAATCGAGGATAATAAGAGCAAATAAGGCCTAACGAAGCACAGCCTAAAGGTTTCTGATCTAATTGAAGTTTGGAGAAAAACGTTTCTTTTTTTTTTTTTCTTGTTTCTTTTTGGCGTGATTATCAAACTAATTTCATTTTGGAAAGAAGCTTGAAGAAGGGGAAGGAGGGGAGCACACAGTTAAAGGAAAAGGTATACTTTCTCCTTGAATTTAAATTATTTTTCCCTCTACTCTTGAGCTAGTTTTTTCTTCTTTTTTTTTAATTAATTTTTTTTCAGCAAATAGTCTTTTGCCAATTTCAATAGAGTCAGTCCATCGGATGTCAAATAATTAACAGCCCCGAAAGAGTCCCAATGATGTGATGTGAAATCGTTAACAGAGATAGATTAGTAGAACTCAATAAAACTATCCGAGGTGTCTATCACATCACATCATGTGGGTTTCTCCTCGGGCCTATTAATTGAAAGATATCCAAAAGCATTTCCCTTTATACTTTTACCTTATTGATATATATTAGGGGTAGGCTATTCTCACACCTCAATTTTATTCGCACCTCTAATTTCTTTTATGTCTTCAAAATTTTATATATATATATATATATATATATATATATATATATATATAAAGTTTTTATGAAAACCGATTGCATGATCCATTAAAAAAACATCACTTTGAACAACTCTGCATAATGAAGTTTTTCCGAAATCTATTATTTAAGTATTTTTTTTGTCATTTATAGTTTTTGTTTCATTTTTATAAAATGTTTCATAAAAAGTAGCAAAAAAAATCTACTTAAGCGACAAATTTTGAAAAAACTTCCTTCAACAAAGTTGTTTAAAATTATATTTTTTAGTGAACAATGCAATCAAATTTGATTAAAACTTTTCATATTTTTCATAAAACTTTAAAACGTTTAAAATGTACGGGGAATGCAAATCAATTTTAGGAGTCACAATAACGGGATCTTATGTATTATATTCTGTTTAACAAAAAAGACAAAATAAGCAATATAATTTGCTAAACAGTCACGGCTTCAAGCTATATCGTGATTATTTGCTATATAGGATGTGAAACTTTCTAACACTTCCGATCCCAAGTTCCCTACTCATCCTTAGCCTAAACAATAAAAAAAAAAATTAAAAAAAAAAAAAAAAAAGAAGTATCAACTGATATAAGCAAAAACAAGATGGGCTCAAATGTAGGGCTATATGCCGTATATGGTGATGTTGACAAAAATAAGATAAGGTTAAGCCCAATGACGGCCCCACATGACCCATCATTCAACGTCCCCAAACTTTCAAAACTAGTACTGTCGTGTTGCTTGGTGGGAATCACTTTGAGTTAGAAGAAGGTGCTGTCAAACGTGGTTTTGGGCACGCGTACGTCCTTTGTTTTTTTTTCTTCAAACACAACGACAGCGTTTGAAAATGAGGAGAAAAAAACCGAGTGCCAAAACCACGTTTTGAAAATATGAAAGTATAGAATCTGTCAATAGTTACCTGTGGTGCCCACTTAGCAATGTTATTGATGCAAACTATAGGTTGGTGCTGAATAATATATAGAAACCGATCTTTGTCGCTTAGTGTTATTTTAATGAAAATGGGGAGAACCAAAAATAAATAAAAAAAAAGTAAGAAATTTCTATGGCTCAATATATGGGTATTATTATGGATAGATCACAAATTCAATATTTATACGGGAAATGCTGGATATTACAAATTCGGAGTGTAGGTTCCATAATGGATGGCCCCACAATGGGACCCATCTTTTGCATTTGTTCTGAGAATATTGAATTCGGGATAACCAACATCATTCTACTTTTATTGTTATCTTGTGGTGCACACTTAGCTATATTATTGATGCAAACTATAGGTTGGTATTGAAAAATAAATAGAAACCAATTTTTTTGTAATCTAGCTAAATAATACTTTAATGGGATTAGGATGTGAACAGAGTTCAGGGCTTAGGGTTAGGGTTGAGTGTTATTGGGTATTATTATGGATGGATCACAAATTCAATATTTATGCGAAAATACTGGATATTGCAAATTTGGAGTGTAGGTTTCATAATGGATGGCCCCACAATGGGACCCATCTTTTGCATTTGTTATGAAAATACCGAATTTGGGATAACCAGCATCATTCTACTTTTATCGTTATCTTGTGGTGCCCACTTAGCTATATTATTGATGCAAACTATAGGTTGGTATTGAAAAATAAATAGAAACCAATTTTTTTGTTATCTAGCTAATGATACTTTAATGGGATTAGGATGTGAATAGAGTTCGGGGCTTAGGGTTAGGGTCGAGTGTCATTGGGTATTATTGTGGATAGATCACAAATTTAATATTTATGCGGGAAATGCTGGATATTGCAAATTCGGAGTGTAGGTTCCATAATGGATGGCCTCACAATGGGACCCATCTTTTGCATTTGTTATGAAGATACCGAATTCAGGATAACCAGCATCATTCTACTTTTATTGTTATCTTGTGGTGCCTACTTAGCTATATTATTAATGCAAACTATAGGTTGGTATTGAAAAATAAATAGAAACCAATTTTTTCGTTGTCTAGCTAATGATACTTTAATGGGATTAGGATGAGAATAGAGTTCGGGCTTAGGGTTAGGGTCGAATTCCTCCATTGTAAAAAAAAAAAAAAAAAAATAGAAAAGAAATTTACCAAAGCAATTATTGTGTTTGGCTGCTTGGAATTGGAGTCTTTCTTTCTTATTAGGGGGAATTTCTGCCAGAGTCCAGGGAAGGGTGAAAGGTCCTATGTAACCTTCCTTTACTCCTCTCGGAGAAGATTGTGGTTTCTACTGGCACAATCTCCCCGCAGTGTCCTATGACCTTCCTTTACAGCTCTGCTTATATCAACCAAAAATAAATAAATAAATAAAAGGTCAATATTAGTATGCTGAGGATAAGAGTCTGTAATATCTGCATAGCTAGTCATATGGTTTGGTTAAAAGGTGTCCTTCCATGACTAGGTGGTCCACACTGAAGTTGGCTACTTCAGTCTGGCTTATGCTCAGTAGGCATGTTTGGAGCTGGACTTGCCAGCTTCTTTGATGTACAGTTGAAGTTGTGTAATTTATTAGTTTTATGCAGGGGGAATTTTTAGTTAGGTAGTTATTTACTAAGAAGTTAGTAGAATTTTGCATTAAACTATAACTATTTTCCCATAGCCTGGTGAATCTAAAATTCTCCTACTAAAATATTCACGAGTTGTGAATGGTTTTGTAGCCTAGTGACAGTTTCTCCTTCTAATGTGAGAAGGTTGTTGGTTCGAGTTTCGGGATTGTTATAAATTGATGTAATGAATTGCTGATCCATGCAACCAAATATATATATTCAAGAAAAATATTCAACATTGGCCAGACCTTTATCCATTCCCTCTCCTGCTTTGTCTTGTTTTATTTTGAAAATTAGTTGTAAAAATGAAACCCTTAAGTCTACCCTAAGGTTCCTTTGACTTTCGCTTATTCGTGGGTCTCGATTAGTTTATGCACTTTAGTTGATAGTTAAATGTGATTACTTCTTTTCTTTTCTCTAATTCTCTAGAAGAATTAGATGGAGGTTACTAATAAGGACCCATGCACTAAGAAGAAAACCTCGAATGCTAATGATTTTGGGCAATTTTAGTGGGTAAATCAATTAATCGATCCCAAAATCATCATAACAATCCAATTTTTATAACATGAAATATATCAAAGGTGGGACAAATCGATTAATTGAGTGACAATCATGCAATTGTCAACGTTTCACACATCCTAGCCATCATGAAACTTGGGGGTTATAGATCATGGAAACTACTTACTACATTTGAGACTCATTTAGTCATGCCCCAAGCATAAGTTCTCATCATCTGTACCAACCTTACTCTGTCCATGCTGCATCAATAGCCATTATATATAAGAGGCCCCCCACTCAATGGATTGCTTATAAAATGATATTGATGTGGTGACCCCTAAGCCATCTGGCAGTTTTGGCACATTGTAGAGCTAGCCCTTTATTTATTTGTTCGTTATTTTTGTTATGGAAGATATTTTGAAGAGATTATTATTATTACCCACCAAAAATTAGGTTGGGATCCATAAATTGTTAACCTAGCTAGGGTCCATCAATATTTCAATTCCCTAGTGTTATATATGTGTGTTTTATTTTTTTAAAAATATTTTTCTTATAGATAAGAGCATTGATAATCAATTACTCTATGACTATTTGAAACCAGAATCACCCCTTTTAAGGAGGGATAGGTGTCACTAGGCCAATAAACTATTGATACTAGGCATAGTCAGTGTTCATTGTATCTAATCTCTGGATGCTTTTATAATATCCATAAAAAAAATTAATAGATAAATTGGGATATCGTACTAAGAATGGTAATTAATCACATTTTTTTGGTAACTTTATCATATTTTGTAGAAATCGATTATCATACTACAAAATGTAACCAAGTTATCACAAAATCTAATCAATTATGACTTAAGTTACGATAACCCAATTTTTTTTGTATGGGTATCATAGAATTCCCCTTAATCTCTTCATATTATTTGTATTTGATGGATCCAACTCTACTATTATTTGAAAAGAAGAACTTCCCTTTCTTTTATTTTTTGGTTCCCTAAGGTGTCCCAAAGCTTATTTCAGGATTAATCATTCGAGATACTGTCAGGTGTTAAAACGGAGAGCTCTCCCAAAAAAGTTTACTGTATTTACAAGGGTTCAAATTTAACACCTCTTACTTAAACGACCAAAACCCTTTCCAATAATCACGCGAACCTTCATTGGTAGAGGACTTTCCCTTCCAAAAAGGAACAAGTGTCATTAAGTCAATAAACCATTGATAGTTTACCTAACTAGTGTTAAACTCTTCGCAGTCTTCTCTCGAGAAGGAATAGCGGGATAGGTGTCGTTGGGTCAATAAACCATTGATAAATAGGCCTAGCTTAGCGTTGAACTCTTGGCATATTATTTGTAATTGATGAATGCACGTGCTACACATATGTACGACTTATAGCATAGAAAAATAGTAGGACAAAAAAGGACACAATTGGGATGAGGTCGGGGTGACTTTTAAAAACTTTTCTTGGAGAAACTAATGGGGAAAGCAAAACCTTAAATTTAATAGCATACGCATTATGTACTTTGAACAGGAATTGATTTTGGACCAGCCTCAGCATAGCCCCAAAAATCCGACCCTAGCATCGGCAAGCTTTGGCCTGATCTTGAGTTGAACCTGGTCAGGACCAACCTAGCCCAAATGGATATCTGATTAGAGAAATGTTATCTCGAGGGCTCGATTATGGATGTATCAAGGAGCCCTCGTTTTATTTATTTTATTAACCATCATGGGTATTTTAAGCTTTATTTCTACTGAGATTTAAACTCATATTATTCTTTTAGGATGATGATCAGGAAAGCGCGTAATGATATAACTTATATCAACGCCCGCATTAAGAGTTGTATCTTATGCATTAATAAGAGTTGAAGTACATTAGACTAATGCAAGAAGTACAATTCTCAATACATGGTGATATTGATAATATAACCGTATTCTTTTAATTGTCCATTTGAAGGGTATCAAAGAGCTCTCATTTTGTTTAAGAATATTGGGATTTGATCCTATAAAGACGTGTTGATATAACTAAACTCGTAACAAGATATTACATAAATGTTAAAAGCACATTCTCTACCATTATGTACACAGAAACACAAACATGTCATGTGATTTAGTCATATGCTTTGAACAAATAATTAGATTCTCAATCCACGTTTATTGATCTCTATTTATTTATTTTTGGCCAAATGAGGGGTATTATCTAAGTCTAACTTTACAAAAACTTCGAGCTAATACCGATCTTTCCGTGATACAAAATCTACTCGTAAGTTGGTGTATTTGATATTGAAGAAACAAAGACTCAAACTTTGTAAATTTTATTCATGTGTTGTGATATTTTGTTATCTTTGCTATTTTTGTATATGCTTTGTGTGCTGAATATGACAACATAGCGTGTAACTTGGATTGTATGTTCAAAATAAATAAATAAAAATACCCACAGAAAGAGAGATGAGGGCGCCCACATAGTAACATGGCTCATAAAATTATCCACGGTTCTTTGACTTTTCTACTATGAACTAATTAATATCTGACACGTGGTCCTCTACCTGAGCCTGAAGCCAACTGATCAGAACCCTAAGCTGTCGTAGACACGCTTCGTCAAACCTCGTGAGCCCCACTCTCCGTCACGCGTGCTTCCGATCCAACGGTCAGACTTGCAACCGCAATAGACGGAAAGCATTTCCGAGGCTGAGATCGGACGGCCCAAAATCCCCGGGTTTGACTCCACCGTGTCTGCACTCGGGCACACATCCCAATACCCGCAACCCCAACCCCCTGCAAAAAAAATTAAATACCCAAACACACCCCTCAGATCTCACCACACTTTCTCTCTCTACTTTCTCTCTCCTCGCCTCCATCTCTGGTTCTTTGCGGAAATCTAGCGAATTCGTCAGAAGGAAAAGCTTCGTTCTTCGTCTTGAATTGCTCTCCGATCTTCTCAGAAACCCTAGGTTTGCTTCTGTACTGTTTTCTTCTTCTGGTTGTACAGATTTCAGCATATATACTTACATGTGTAAAGATATCTTTGTGTTTTGAGCTGAAGTGTTTGTTTCCCGAGGGAGTAGAGCTTCGATTTCGAGTTTACTGTGATTTGTTTGAAGATTTTCTCTCTTTGCTGACTTTGGTTGCTCATGAGCTAGGTTTTTTTTATGTGATTATGATAACTGATTGAGTTTTTTTGTAGGGTTTTTGTAGGTAGTGTTCTCAATTTTTTCGATCTGTATGTTTCGTTGTGTTTTTGATTTGATCTTCTCTAGTTCTCTGCGATTTTACAGACTGCTTTTGCTTTCCCCTCTGTTTTGTTGCCTAGAAAAGCTGAGAAAGTGAAAGAAATAAACCTTTGAACCTTGTGTAAATCGCTGTACTCGGCTCTGTTGAGTGGAAGTTCCAGAAAATGATAAATCTAACAATCAAAATTTTACATTTTTGTTTTATTATCTTACATTTTCTCAGCAACCAAACGAGGGGGTTTTCAATTTCTGTATATGAGTTTTAGCAATTTAAGGTTTTTTCAAGCTTCTCTCTTATTTAACTCTCAATTTGAGTGAATGTTATTGATTTTTCCACGAGTCAAACAGTTTTGTATGTGTTCATGTTGGCTTGTTGCTCTCTTTTTGCAGTTGAGTTTTTTAGGTTTCAATTTTCTGCGATTGGAGTAAATCATCAACATGCCGTGGACGTCTTCTTTTGTGAATTACAGCAGGAACTGTGTCCGCTTGGTTGTGTTCTTCCGTGTCATACTGTAATTTGATTTGTTTTTGGTGAGATCTCTCTCTCTCTCTCTCTCTCTGTGTTGTATACGTGTAAGTATATATGTATAGATTGTGGTATATTGCAACTCATTCATCAATTATATTTCATGTTATTTGAAATTTCCTGCGTGTGTGTAGATTTGGTAAGAGTAGAAAATCAATAGCATCTTGAATTAACTTGATGCATTTGTTGATTTCAATTTGGTTGTGGTAGAAACTGATAAAAGTGGAAAAATTGTTACTCTAATTTTGCATCACTTTTTGCTGCATACCGTGAGGTAATGGGAGTGGCTGAAATACAATGGAGAATGCAGCAAAAGTTGGAGAAGTAGGACTGGAAAAAAAAGAAAAAAAAAAGAATCTTAATCCTTTATGTTGTCTTGGTTTTCTATAATGTAAAACTCATCTCAGTTAAGACAAATGGTTGTATTAATCATAGTTGAGTAGGGGGTTTATTTGCATTTCTAAATAATGTAACCCCCCAAGATTCTAAATTTTTATGCTTATCTCTTGTTACTCATTGTCAGCAGTTGAACAGGGCATTGATGATTGTAGGGTTGATATTTGCTTAATTCTTATTTATATTTTTCATTTCCACAGATTATCTAATGGGTGTTGTGGTGTTTCTTTGGTTTATTGATGCAGGTGAAATCCTGTTGATTTGTGAAGGCATCCATTCGATTTGTTTTATATCATACTTAATATTGGATTGAGGAGTGAGAATGTACATTGGGGTAACACTGAAGAGATATCGAGCAGTGAAGGACGTCGGGAAGATTAAAATGAACGTTGGGATTATAGCGTATTACCAACTAATGCAAGTTTGTCAGGTAAAAATGTGGTGTAATTGTATTATGGATGTTCCAAATATGGTTTACTGTAACCTTTTAATTCAAGGTCCCTGTTTGTATTACTTAGAACTTATCAACAAATTTTGGTCCTCGTTATGTGTTGCCAGGAATTTTGTTGATTCTTGTAATATGATGTTTGAAATTCAATTCCCTTGTGTTTGGTTATTTTAGTTCCATTTTAGGCTTTTTATATCAATTTCTTGCTCTTTTTTTTGTTTTTTTTTGGGTAGAGTGCATTGCATTTGTTTTGAAATCTTGAAGCATTAAGATTTAAGACTGCATTGCGAACATAATAATTTCAAGATAGTATGTCAGTTTATTGATATGAAAATTTTATTTTTGTCATATTTGTGGATCAGAGATTACATGCTTTCTAAAATAATGAATACATCTGTTTGTAGTGATGTTTGTGCGCGAATGTGTCAATGTGTGTGGGTGTCCATGGTTTGTCTCTATTACGTTTGTGTTTACATAAATCATTTTGTGATGATCGGAAGAAAGGAATTGCAAGAATGAAGCTGCATGAATCTTATGAGAATGAAGCTGAGAACTAAATGAAAAGAATTCATCGTTCAGAAAGACCTTCATGCTCTGAATTTCCCCTAGTTTATCACCTACTTTTCTTGCGCCTTGCTCCATGCTAAAGAATTCATCGTTCAGAAAAACCTTCATGCTCCGATTTTCTCCTAGTTTATCAGCTACTTTTCTTGTGCCTTGCTCAATGCTTCTTTATCTGGAGCCAGAGGCATTTGAAAATATTCTTCAAAAGCTAGTATGTGTGACTGTATGCTACAACATTAAAAAGATGAAGGTTAATTTTTTGTTGTTCTCCCAGCATTAGTGTGGGTTAGGTAGTGTCATATCATTGATGTGGACAATGTAGTATCAAGTCATGAAGCTCTCTCTGTAATAGCTTACATACCCCCCCCCCCCCCCCCCCCCCCCCCCCCAAAAAAAAAAAAAAAAAAAAAAACCTCCCCTCACACAAAATCATTCTTCTCTTCCAAGATATGATTGCATTTTCTGAAAATGTTCTTTATTTCAACTGATGGTAATGCTCTAAACATGTTGATGTGTTACTAATCATGTCTTTATATTTGGTATTGCAGGCAGAGTATTTCCGTCAGTTGCTTAAACCTGTTACGTAGTATAGTAGTACTAATCTCAGGGACTTTGGGACAGACTGCCCTCTGTTTGTGCTCATACATAAGAAGGCAGTAATAGGCATGGAACATTTAGTTGTGGTAACTTTTGATGTGGAATAGTCTCTCTCGTACCATAATGGCGATACTGTAAGTGTATTATTTAGTCTTCTCATCACCTTAGGAACCTTCATCCGATTAAAAACCGAGAAATTGCCTACTCAAAAGCCGCAAGTCCATCTTTTCAGTTAACTTGTTTATTCAGTAGGACTACTGATGCAGGGCAACCAACAATTTTGCCCTAATAAGGCGGTGCGCCCTCTTGCAAATCAAGTGGGTAACAATTATATGCACAATATACCTGTTGCATCAGCCTTTGGTGCAGTTTTACCTCCAGGTGCAAAGTACTCAAGGCCCTTTCATGGTGTTGAGTTTCAACCCTCTGAGGTTTGCCCTAAAAATTTCATCATTTTCGACCAGACTGATAATAGAAGCCAGATCATGTTCCATCCAGCGATTGCCCACAAATTCAGTTGTCCTGGCTTAAATATCCGTCCGACTTACATCCAAGAGAATTTTGAGAGGAGAGATGCAAATAATGAGGAAAGAGAAATATCCGCTCCTTTGAAAGAGGATTCAGCTGATATTGATGCATTGCTGAGCTTGGAAGAGGACGAGGAAGAAGAATATGACGAGGAAGAGGTCAGCACAGCACGGACTAATGGAAACTATGGAAACAATTCCCCTGATTCTTGTTCCACTTATGGTTCAAAACCCAGGAAGATGAGGTTTTCTTCTTCTATTCAGAAGTCCTCTAGCAGTGGAAGCAGCAGTAACAGTGAAAGGAAGCGAATGAAAATGAAGAAGATGGTGAAGGCACTGAGAGGAATTGTGCCTGGTGGCAACCGAATGAACACCGTTGCTGTTCTAGATGAAGCTGTGAAGTACCTCAAGTCTCTCAAAGTAGAGGTACAAAAGCTTGGAGTGGGGAATTTGAAGAACTAAGCCTGAACCCAAGCTGTGGTAACAACGATTGAACTCTCTTTATTTTAGTACGGTATCACTTATCCTCTTTGTCTCTCTCTCTCTCTCTCTCTCTCTCTCAGCAGGTTGGCCTTAGGAGGATTATGATGGGTTGTATTTGGTGCTCTTGTGAGAAACTTCCATTGAGATGCTTATGTTAATGGGTTGTGCTGCTCCAAGGGTAGAATTGGTGGGTGAACTTTCTTTAGGTTTCTAACCTCTATCTCGTTGTTCTCTCGGATAGTTGGGGAGGGTGGGATGAGCTATAAGACTTGATGTGTAATATGCAATATTTGTGTACTCTTTCCTACTTGATGGTTATTCTGTGTAATCTCTTATCTGGCTTGTTGCTTTGACTTTTAATATTATACTCTACATTTATTTAATAATGCACACTATCTCTATCTCTATCTCTCCTATCTTAGAGCTCTGCTTTAACTGCTTTCTCTTTTCAGTCCTGAGCATTATTTTAGTATATCAGTAGTCCTTATTTGGTGCTGGATCCAAATTCTATTTGTTTAATTCCTTGATGGGTATCCATTACTTTATGTGAGCATATGTTGCCCAATTCTTTCACTGTTCCAGTTTCCTTTTTTTTTACTTGTTATATGCTTTCTTGTCTCTCATGTGCTGGAAATCTAGAAACATGGAGATAACTGTCATGCATGCATGGTGCTTTCACATCTCCTTCCACCCCATCGCTAGAGACCCAATAGTTAGAGGTATTAGTGGCGCACCACTGGACCCTTTTTGTGACTGTCTGATTACCCCTGCCAATTTGTTGTGCCGTTGGATAGGCCCCACTAAAGAATCACTTTTGTCAAGAATCTCTTTTGTCAAGTTGGACTTCCTTAAGTATCTACTCTCCAGTTGTTTTAGGGTTTTTTGAGCTATGTTTGTTTTTGGGATTTTTGGGCCATGTTTTGTGTGGTTTTCTTCCTCCCCTGGTCTCTCCCCTCGCAAGCTATCTTTGTTAGTGGGAGACATTTATGGGAAAATTTGAGGTGCAGCATAGTTGCATCAGTGCTGCGTCTGGAGTTGATTGGCTTCCATTATCCAACCTTCTTTTGTGGACCCCCCTAAAAGTTGTGGGTGGAGTTGGGTTTCCAATTAGATGCACTTGATGAATCTGCCTACTCGTCCCCTTTGCCCACACTGTCTCTGGCATATTAGATTTCAAGGTCCACTCAAGGAGGATTTAGTGTCATGAAAATTTTCTTGTACCACTTTCCATATACTCTGTCATATTTTGACCATCTGAACCAAGAGTCGATCTATTATACTTGACCTTGGTGAAATTGCCACTGTTGTGTTCTTTCAAGGGTGTGTTTGGCCACACTTGTCTGCCATACTCTTGCTTTTGAAGTCGTTCAATTCAAGCTGAAGACATCAGTGAATTTCATGTTTTGTATATTGCTGTTTATAAGCCAAACTAGGGAAAATTCCAAACTCCTGTCTACACCCTAAGCATGGACCTCACGTGGAGGTCCCACCTCACTCTCATAATGGGACTTGTAAAAGCGATCACTGGATTTCCCCAGGTGGAGGGTCAGCTGATGCCATTAAGCTGCAAATTTGATGTTTTCTGAAGACCCTGAAATACTCCTGCCAATTGGCTTCCTAAAGCTGTTGCCCTGATAATTCCTTCCACCCTCTTAGATATTTTTGAGTGAGTTTTGGTTAAGGAAAAAAGGTTAAGAGGGTGGGTGGTAATCCCTAACTGCCCAGGGCAATCAATGGGAAGATTGACACCAGTGCATTCGATAGTGCGGTACCGGGTCGAAGCTCAGGCCACTAGACCACACATTGTGGTGGTAAGCTCAGTAATGTTTGTCTAACCTTAGAACCGATCTTAGGTCGCCCACATTGGTATTTTGATGTCCCATTCTAGGAATAGGATCTTCCTGGCCGAAGGAGTTTGTGCAAACTGGAACCGTTACTGTGATGTCCCTCCCCATTTGAGACAGCAGTAAGACTTGTGTGAAGGAGTTTAGTTCATTTCCATTGCTAGGTCGGAGCTAAGTGATGACCTACTCGTTCTTACACTTCAGGCCGTAATCATCTGCATAATCAGATGTCATTTCCCTAAGCTCACTCCAATAGCTAAATATATTCCACATAGCTAAATATATTCCACATCGCATATCTTAGCTCTCTCAATTGACAATTTTTTGCTCCGTCAGTCCCCCCTTTGATATCCTCAATTATGGGGAAAAGAATCAGAAAGTATATAGTATCTTTTGTTCCACCCAACTAAAATTAGGTATAAAAAAAATTTAAAAATGAATGGATTTGAAAAGACTGCAGATGCCCCAGACCACTAGTTAAAGGGACCAAGAAAAGGAAGAAAAAGAAAACAGAGTTTCACCAGAAGAATTACAAACATTTCATCAACTTGAGACCCCCGCCATTTTATTATTCAAATTTAACCAATAATAAGAAAGAGCAAAACGAAATCTCTAATATAAATCCCATGAAAAGAAAAAAAAAAAAAAAAAAAACCAGAATGTGTGTGGACTATAAAGACAGGTTCACACAAAAGGTTACCGAAACAAGAAAACAACGGAAACCTGTCGACTTGTTTATCCTCTAATGGAACAATGGGTACCTCGATTGGGTCGATTAGTTTCTCCATTACATCAAAATGGACCTTGAAAGTCGTCAAGACAAGGGAGCTCTGTGACTTCATCCAACGTCCCGAAGATGTCATCGTCACCTATGTCAGCCATCATGAGAACAGAGAAGAAGTGTTTCTTGAACGAAATTGAATTCTTGAGCCCAAGAAAGTCTCTCGCAGCAAAGAAATGAAATTGAAGGAAGTTTTGTGCTTCTTGAACCCAATTAAAGAAGTATGTATTAACAGCAGGGAAATGAAATGAAGAAGGTGAAGGTAGAATAGTATTGCATCTATTAGTGATCAGAGGTTGTCTTTAGGCGTGTTACACGGGGAAGTGACAGAAATACAAGAAGAAAGAGAGATGGTGAACGTGAGTTTCCGTTTGTAAAATGGGTTGAAATACAAGAAGAAAGAGAGAGATGGTGAACAGAGTTTTCGTCTGTAAAATGGGTTGATTTCAGTGTATTTATAATACACCAAAGGGTATAAAATAACTACCATAACTACCAAACAATCACTAAGTATCATAGTAAAATACGGGACAGAACACGTGTGGGGTATAGTTTGTGTTTGACCAAAGATTTGATCCCTAATCTTCGAGGCACCGAATATGTGTGTGATTGTCTAAAGGCGTGCTAGAAAAGTTTAAACTTCCACTTTTCAAAGTATAAAATGGCTCGAAGGAAGCCAATTAAGATTAGGCGATTGCAAATTGGTTCAAATTGCCTCAATGAAGAGGACTTCAACAAATTCGCCAATATAAAGTGTCTGAGAAATTACAATTTTTGTTGCTATAAAACAAGCTAACAACGCATGCAATAGAAGTGTCTAAAAGTTGAATAAACCACAGCTAATCTTTATTACCTCCATAAATGGTACAGCAATGGAAGAAACAACTGTTAAAATCTTCTTCGAACAGATTTTAGAGGAACTTTGAGGAAGAAGGAGGGAGAAGGGAAGAAACTCACTCAAAGTAATAGAAAGAGGGATGAAAGGAGAAGAAATAACTAACCCTCTATTTGGTTCATGGATTCTACTAAGGAAAAAAAAAGAAAGGGAAAAAAAATGAGAAGGAAAGAAAATGAAAGAAAAAGATAAAATCATATCAAGCCAAAATTAATCTAATTCTTCTTTTTCTTTCAATTTTCCATTGCAACCAAATAAAGAAGAGTACAATTCCTTATATTTTATTTTTTTTCCTTGATAAAATCCGCAAACCAAATAGGGCCTAAGGGATAATTTTACAGGAAAGTTAAAAGATTCTACATAAAAGTTAAAGGATAGATAGAGAAAAAAAATGCTACAGGAGCAATTTATTGGATCAATAATGGTTGAGGAACCCATTTTCCTAATGCCTTGGTCTTCTTTTATAGACTTTTTGACCCATAACCGTCTTTTTTGCATCGTCCAATAATGTTTTGCCAAGTGTCATCCTTTTACCACTGTTCTGGAAGAAAATTAACTGCCTTGAAGAATGTGGCAGCAGTTATGCCTCTCTATGCTGCAAGTCTTCAAGCCAACAAAATTGTGCCATGTTAGCAATTGTGGGTTGCATCTTCTTCCTTCTCTCCAAAACACATACATGTGTTAAATTCCATGTAAATGATTTTGAATCAATTTGAATTTAAATCAATTCAAACTCTCCTAGAGAATTTTCTACAGAAAATAACTGCTGAAGAGATAAAATCTGTTTTCCCTCCCTTTAAATGCTGAAATGGAACACTTGACCCTCTTTTATTGGTCCATTTTATTATTCAAACTTTATTTGAATCAATTTGGACACATGGCTATGTCGTATTGGCTATCTTTTAGCAATTTGAAATCTTTTGAATGCTGCTCGTAAGATAAAAATAGTGATTAATGGGAATATGTATGGCAAACGGAGCATTGCACTACCTCATGAATGGGAATATGTATCGCAAGATATGCCAATTGAGGTTAATCGCCGGCGGCCTAACAGCCCCTCCGCCTAACTTCAATGGGTTCTTACTCTCTTTCGATATTGAGACCGAAAGATTCTACAAGGTCCACCACCCAGATGGCAAAGGCGGCGTCTATAGTCTTCTGGAGAAGAAGGGTTCTCTTTGCTTTGCAGATCATATGTGGACAGAAGATCGATCGTCCGCTCCCGATTTTCGCCCCCGTGTTCCCGGTTTACGACTTTGGATCCTCAAGGACTTTTCGGATAAGAAGAATTCTGTTTGGATGAAAGAGCAGTTCATCGATTTCGAGTTGATTGGTCTAAGTTTTGCTGCCCCATTCTGGTGTTTCTTCGATGAGCTTGTCACCATATAGCTTTCCTGGAAGAGGATGGGATGCTATTTTGGTTGCCAAGAGAGAGAGCCTTGTATCGGTACTCATCAGTCATCATCAAGGGTGGGGAGAGTTGAGTGCCGTACCCATGAAAGACGACTATGTCAGCCGGATGTTTAGATTTTACTATGATTACAAGGTTTCTATCAACAATATTCCTCGACCTCATGTTGACACCCTTGTTCAAATTCACAATGAATTAATGGTTTGTTTGGACGAAGGATTTGAACTAAGATAGAATTTCAAAACCAAATTTTGATAGTAACAATAACAGCAAATGAGGTTGAAATCCCACATTAGTCTCAAATCCCCCATCCAAATGTGTCAGATCCTTAGTTTTGCATTAATTCTCATAGAAATATATATTAGGCCATTTGAAGGCCATTAGCTAGTAATCATTTAGTTTCTTATTCTAGGGCTCCATGAATTTTTTCTTCTTTTGAATTATTGTTATTAATTATTATTTGTTGGGTAAGTTCTATTCAAATGAGACCCCGTCCTTTTGTTTAAGGACCAAACTTTAAAACTCTACTTTGTGACTCATATTTTGCAAAATGCAACTACGGTTGGATCAAATAGATTTATGCGTTCAATACTATGTAAAATTTGTTGAATTGTTTAATTTCGAATTGGACACTCAAACGAGCTCTTAATTCATATGGCACCACTCTTCGCCAATTCGTAGCACAATCAACTTGTGTAAAATGATAATATCAGAATTACTAATTACAGTAAAAAAAGAACAAGATTACAAAAGCGGCTCCCTGTGAAAGTAAAGGTTTGGATCTTGAAAGCTAACAAAACCAACTTATATAAGTTATTCAATGAAGTAGTCAATATTTTAAGTTCATTCATTCTATAAGTCATGGAAGAGACGCCTATTTGCTGCTTTAATTTTCATCTCAGCTGCATTTGTTATTCCCCCCCAAAAAAAAGACAAAAGGGTTCCCATTTCCACTCATTAGACAAGTTGCTGAAGAGGCACCTCTTTGCTTTGTTTTCTTTCTTTCTTTCTTTCCCTTATTTTATTTTTTTTTTTTTGGTAATTCACTTGAAGGGTGCCAATACTTTTTTTGGTAATTCACTTTAAGGGTGCCAATACTAGAAATCAAGACATTTGAGAAATTCTTTTGCAACACATCCAACATGCATGGCTGATAGAGGATTGGCTAGGCACCTCTTTGCTGCATGCATCAATTTTCATCTCACCTGCATTTGTTATTCCAATAGAAAGAAAAAAAAAATCCAAAAGGCTTACATTTTCTTATGCACTTTTTCTTTTCTAACTTTTAGGCTCTATTTGGTTTGCAGATTTTATCAAGGAAAAAAAAAAAATGAGGAATTGTACTTTTCTTCATTTGGTTGCATTGGAAAATTATAGGAAAAAGAAGAATTTGAATAATTTTGGCTTGATATGATTTAATCTTTTTCTTTCATTTTCTTTCCTCATTTTTTTTTCCCTTCCATTTTTTTTCCTTAGTAGAATCCATGAACCAAATAGAGGGTTACGGTTCCAAGTGAATCATATCATTCAATTCTAGAATTGCATTGATAATTATTGATAGTAATTTTCAATTTCTTCCTAAATGGTCATTCCATCTTTAAAAGAATTAAAAATTTAATTTAATTATTTCATGCCTTCATGTTATTAGGAGGCTTTGAATCCTCATAATTAGTGCTTCTAATAGCAGGGATAATGTTCTACATTCGAGAAGGATTTGAACAAGAAAGCAGCATTTCCTATGATTTCACTGCACCCTCCTTGTATAGAAAGAAAGTACAGTTATTTATTTATTTTTTTTTGCCAAACGATAGGAGAACATATGTACTCACATAGAGTCGAAATCAAGACCTCCGCAAAAACCCCACACCTTTATAGGAATGGAATATGCTACTAGACCTAAGAGTCTTTGACGAAAGAAAGTATAGTCCCATCACCCAAAACTATAGGGGCATTTTATGATAAACAATTTTATAAGGTGGAAAAGTTAAAAGGGGTAGAACACAATTACGGTTTTTTTTTCATTTTCCTTTTTGTCTTCCTTCCCTATTGTCATGGTTTACATTGAATTACTCTACATCTCATCCCTCCCTATATCACCTTTATCGCCAAAACCTTGCAATAATTTGCAGAAGAAGTCTAGAAGAGCCAATACTCCAAGGTTAATTTGTTAAAAAAACAAAAAAAAAAAAAAAAAAAAAATACAAAGGATGGACTAATGGTTCTCGAAACTTACATGCTTTAAGAAGTAAAAAGTTCTAAATTCAATTTTCCAATCCCTCTTTGTTCCATTTCATCCTACAGTCGGCCATTAACCAAAATTTTCACTAACTGTGAACTGTTAATGAATGCGGAATGGATTGTGACCTTACCCATGTTCAAAAGAATAGATTGAATGTTTGATACCCTGGTGGCCCCAATAGAAAACTGTACAAGGAAAAAACAAAAAAACATTGGTTGTGTGTACTTTCACTTTCTTGCAACTAGTCAAGAGAGATGCATACAAGCTTAATAAATGAATTTCATTCCTCAGTCTAGTGAAACTAAAAGATTGCACTTAGTTCTGGTGTGCACAATGAGGGGGGTTCTAGTGTTTTCTCTCTCAATTCTAATATTATTTCGAGAGAGGGGTTCAAATTGGGCAGAACTTCAGTCCGCCCCACCACCCCCAAAAAAAAAAGAAAAAAAAAAAAGGTGGGGTAGGGTAGGGGGAAGGGAGAGAGCTTAAGTAACCATGGAATGCGAAATCCTAGTATAGATATAGTCAAGGCACTTGCACAACTATGTAACCAGTACTGAAGCAACCCATGAATCAAAATAAAAACAAAGTCAAAAGCAAGCATGGGCACATTTGGATAATAAAACATCTGATGCCTATATATATTGGGCAAGGCAGCATCTACAAGATTTCACCCTTCATTCCTCCCTCCCCATTTTTTGTTTTCTCCTCCCCACCAACCCCAAAAAGAAGGAAAAAAATGGGTGTTTTAGGGGGGAGGAAATATCTCAATTAGCATATTTTGCTGCTATATACATGCCTGAATGTGAAAAATATAGGGCAATGGCAACCTTACGGCTGTAGTTCAAATGCCCCCTCAATGATGCAATGGACCAGCTTCCTCTGACACCGTTGCATTGTCATAATCCAACTCATCTCTGCAAAGATCTTCCCACAATTCCGTCCTCTGGGTTCATGAATTAGCAGAAAGAGATTATCATCGAACATGCATCAATACATGGTTTGCAATTTATATAGGACTTGCTCTTGATATCTGCAGTATAAAGTCGAAGTCACTGAGAGTCTCTTAACTCTCTTTTATTCGATAATCTGAATGACCATGCTTCAAACAAAAGAGAGACAAAATAATTTGTTACAATAAACATAACCTGCATTTGACTAGATTCAAGTCAACTATGGGAGTATTGACTCTAAGTAGGCAACAATGAGAGAAATGTTATCAACCAGCTTCTATTGACCTCTCCGCCTCGTTAATGGACATAAACTTTGGATCCCAAAGTTTAATGTCTCAGGAGTTTTAGGATATTCTTCCCATAATATGGTCAAGTATCATAAGAGTATGTCATAAGTAATAATTTGTTGGTACCTACAACTACGTGCACTCAAAAAAGAATCATGCTATAGCTCTCAAGATACATATGGCATTAAGGCATACCATTAAGGGCATAACCTTTGCAGCAGATAACTTGCTTCTGTAACAGGTACCTTATCACCACATTACTAACACATCCACGAAAAGTCCTCGGTGTTATTGCTTCGAGAGGGAAATACACACCAAAAAAATGGTTCATAATAAATATGGGTACCATTATACAGGGAAGGAATTTAGTATCATTGACAGAAACCTAATGAGAGTCTATGTTGGAAGTTGGAACATAAAAACTATAAGAAAACTGAAGTGCTAAGGGTTCTTTTTCTTTGTTTTTGTTTGATGAATAAAGTATTAAGCTACTGTACCTAATATTTAGGAAGACAGTAGGCTCCGTTTGATTCGATGGAATTCATTTCCTGACAGATAAGCTCGAGCTTCAGTTAATTACTTCATTACACGATTTTTTTAACTCTACATGATGGCAGCTAAACTAGATCATGTCGTGTGCTTTTGCTTTTGTTTTTGTTTTTGTTTTTTGTTTTTTTCTGTTAATCCGAAGAGAAACATGTATATTACGATGTTGTTACAGTTAAAGTCCAGTGTTTATAACAGGATATGCTTTCCATCACAAGTAATGAGAATTAGGGAACCCATCACTTTTCATCATTATTACGTCTGACCAATAAAAATTGCACATGTTAAAATCAGGTAAGGAGTTCCCAAAAAATATAGATAGATTAATAGATAGGAAAACAACTCTCTCACAGAAGATTGCATGAAAGAACTTTAGAAGAATGAATAAAACATAAAAACAAAAATAAAAAAGAGCATATGAACCTGATTCTGTGAGCTTGTGGCAGTAGTCCACCGCTGAGGATGACGTACTACTGAACTATCATTAATAAAAGTTATTATTCCCAGATCTTCTTGTCTGTTAGCTGCAATTGAGGGCGGTAGCTCTCTCATGATCCATAGTACAAATCCTGAAGGTACTGATGCTCCTGGCAAAACAAAGTGAACTTGAAATCATGAATTTGACAGTTTCCATGCTAAAATGCAAAGACAAAGCAGCAAGTAACTATGTAAGGGCGACAAACTATTAGATATATGTTTGAACCACTAATTATGGGAAGCAGATTCCATGCTATGTCCAGTTTTTGTTGTCATCATGCCCCTTTTCTGCTTCCACACTACGCATAAGTACATGATCATACATTCATACCTATTGGCAGTAATGATCTCAAAAGAAGTTTATAGGGTTGGTTATCATACCATTCATAGGACAATCCAGCACTCAAGTTCTTTAAAAGGTTTGCGTGAGAAATTAAAATTTAGGTTAAGTTAGCAAAATAGAAAAATAAAAAAATAAAACTCCACAGATATCATTAACCACTAACTTTTATAACTGGTTTTCTATAAGATCCATTGCTATCTTTACAATATATATATAAACACTTACTAACTAATCCTTTCAAGCACATAAACATGCCACGCATTAGTATTTTAAAAGGTGAAGGCATGATAAGAGGCAACCACCCAGAAAAGAAAGAAACACAAAGACACACGCACACACAAAGACACAGACACACTCACACAGATAGGGGTGTAATTGTGTAAATGAGCCAAGTTGAGTTGAGTTGAGTCAAGTAGTAGGCTGCTCAAGCTTGGCTCGTTAAATTAATGAGCTCAAAAGTAAGGCTTGAGCTTGGCTCATTTAGATTATAAACGAGCTCAAACGATCCTTTTATCCAGCTGAGCTCAGGTAGCACTTTTAATATGCTTTAAAATGATGTTTGAACACAGCTCGTTTATCATACGAGCAAGCTTGAACGAGCTTTATATCAAGCCGATCTTGAGTCAAGCTCAAGTAGCTTGGGTAATGTATGTGATTCTCCTTCTACTGCTGTTCACTCTGATACTAACTCACATCTTGGTCTCTAATACATAATATATAATCTAAATGAACCTTTCATCCACTTAAATACAATTTTTCATGATATTGTATTGAACCAGAGAGAAATAAAGCCCTAGGCTCTGTTTTCTTCCAGAAATCTGTTACAACTAATTGTTCAATTAAAACTGAAACTGTTACAGCTGATTTCAGCCATATTTATAATCTCTTAAGATAGGAAAAGACTATATTACCCTTCCATTCCAAGTACATAAGCTACTTAACAAACTTAGTACAATTAAGAAACAAAAAAACAAGTAAAAACAGAGAACCAAAGCTCTAGCTGATGCTGGACAGCTTGCATCATTTTCCCAAAGAAGCTTGTTTCCATATAGGAGACTGCACCTACATGCAGGGGAGGGGGTGGTGGTGTTAAATTAAGTTCCTTACATAAAATCGATCCTTTGCATAGAAAACAAAAAGGGACTTGTATAAATAAAAACGGGGGCCTCAGCCATTTTATTTCTTAGCTGACCCATCTACCAAATAGTCCTTCATAAAGGTAATTGGTCAATATTAGATTGATGCCAAGTCAGTACACATTTAACTATGAGGGTATTAATGTCTTCTAGATTTTGATTCTTCTAAGTTACATATAATGCTTGATTGCTTGTCTAATAAGGACTTAGGCAATTAAGTTCCTGGACTGGCAATTATAGTCAATTTTCACTACGATTATAACAGGTGAGAATAATCAAGGATATTTATGGATAATGAAAAATTCACTTACTATAGCATTCATTCATCATGATCAGTCAATTTGTAAACTTGAAAGGAAGCAGTGAATGTCACATACCTATAAAATAATATACAATCAATAGGAGAGAAGCTTTGACAGCAGTTACGTCCTGTGGACGATAAAGCACCTGCAATCATAATTAAATAGTGAAGTTCTAGAAATACATTCAGCAACCTACTCAGAATTGTAGACACAAAAAGTTTTAGGGCCACCAGACAAGCACGCACTGGAGTAAATAGAGCTACAAAAGCACTTGAAGTG
This sequence comes from Liquidambar formosana, assembly GCA_039720395.1. Lineage (NCBI taxonomy): Eukaryota > Viridiplantae > Streptophyta > Magnoliopsida > Saxifragales > Altingiaceae > Liquidambar > Liquidambar formosana. Next base: position 12,385,827 of record CM077835.1, read on the forward strand.
AAACATAGAACAGAAACAACTGCCAAACCTGCAACCTGCACACAGCACAGTAGTTCAACAAGCTTTAGACAATAGAGGTGTATAAAGAGATGGGATAGATGAAACTCTAAAGCCATGGAAAACATAAATGCATGATACTGCTTCCAAATCACAAAATAACTACAAACCAACCTACAGGATTACTAGATGATTTAATACTTAAGGGAGGCCACCAATTATATCCAACTCTGTTGTAAGTATTTGATAACAAATTACATAACAATACCTTCCGCATTTCACATGAAACTCTCTCAGATCTAACTCCACTCATTTTGGAGTATAATCGGTATCCTGAACAACAAACACGGTGAAAAAAGGGGAAAAATTAAGATATTAGAAGAACATCAGAAACTAGGCATACCTCTATACATAATGTACTGACATTTTCACAAATAAAGAATATATAATATAGTTAGTCAACAGAACCTTATTAGAACTATCTGCTGTCAGCAACTACAATCCTGCCCTGCCATATCGACCAGTCAAACGTTCATATCTTCAGATCAACATGGAGATTTTAGTACTCATTCAGTCATTCTCACGCCCTCATTGATTCTTAAAAGGTGGTACTTCCATGTATTGCATTGTATAAAATGAGTGTTAAACTTCCAACCTAATAGCCTACGCTATTAGGTAGAGGGCCTAAACAAGTATATGAAGCCATGTCAAATTTTATAATTAATCGATGTGGGATGTGGTATTTCTCCAATACTTCCCTGCACGTGAAAGCCTAACAAGATAGAAATGGGCCTGTCACGTGGATAACAAAGACGGGCTCACAAATGAAATGGCACAAGAACAACATGCTCTAATAACATGTTAAGTTTCCAACCTTATAGCCTAAGCTATAAGGTAAAGGACCCAAACAAGTATATGAAGCCATGCCAAATTTCATAATTAACTGATTTGGGATGCGGTATTTTTCCAATAATGAGGAGGGTTTATCAATGGCATAAATTCAAACTATCAGTTGAAGACAAACATAATTGAGCTCTTAAAGTACTCTTCATTCACAAATAATCTATGTCCTGCATAAAATCCTCATGAGATTTCGAGATGGAATCTTTGGTAGATAACGTCCTCATGACTGATAAAATTGTTTTGCTTATACTCAGATTTTTTCTGTGGTTGCTTGAAAGAGTAATTTTATTAATTATAAAGGTAAAGGAGGAGAAGGGTAAAAGGAAATGGTGGGTAGGACCTGGAATCTCCTTACCCAACAAGATGTGATTTCTAGACACCCCCCCACCCCCCAAAAAAAAGAAAAAGAAAAAAAGAAAAAGAAACTAGAAGATCATAAAATATGAATACACTAAAGCTCCGCCCCATATTAAAAAAGAAAAAAAAAGTGCATTCGTCCATCCACAGTGCCTTAGTGCAACCCTTAGAGGTTAAAAACTCAACTCTTGCTGTCATTTTTTGTTGGCCTTACTCTCCTGCTTTACGCACATCCAACTCACTGCTTCCCTTTACTAAACAACAATTGGTCTTTTACGTTTTAACTACATAGAAACACACCATCTGTGATCCCCTGAAATGCCTCCTATAGAGGAAATCCTTGTGACACCCACATGTGCATTTTTCTTTTTCTTTTTTTTAATCAGTAACAAAGAGAAATATTATTAATAACAAAAAAAGAGATACAAGAGGAGGACAAGAAGTCCGCCTAGAACCAACCAAAATGAAAAGAGAAGAGAAAACTGCTTTTTAAAGTATGTACCGCTGACCATAAAAAATTCTACTATTCCTCTCTCGCCACAAGGTCGAAACAATGGCATGAGACGCCATCCTCCAAAATCCTAAAGGTTTTTTACTCCTATTCCTATACCTCCGAGCCTCAATCATCCATAAAATGGACTGCGGCATCATCCATTTTACCCCAAAAATTCTGAAACGGAAACCCATAATTATGATGCTACACAACAGTGCTAGAGAAAAGCCACTGTCTCCGCCTGCATCTTACACATCTCACATTTGGTAATCATATCAAAACCCCTCATCTGAAGCACATTAATAGTGAGCCATTTATTCAAAGCAGATGTCCATGAGAAGAACACCTTAGAGGGGACCATATGCAACCAAACCTTAGAAGCTGGAAATGTGCCACCAGCACGTCTGAACAATTAGTAAAAGGACTTGACAGAGAACAACCCATTGCACCCCCACCCAAAACAACACACTCCTCCCAATTTGAATCTCACCTTCTCTACAAACTGAGTCAGTCCCCCATGATGGCTTTCCACACACCCACACCATGAGACTGTGGTTCCCCTCCTTAAAACCATCCTTCCATTCCACAACCTTCCTCTAGAAAGCATCTTTTGCACAGAAAATCACCATAACCACTACCATAACAATGCCTGATTAACATTGACCAAAGGCCTCACTCCCAATCCTCTCACCTCTTTTGGGGAGCATACTGTCTCTCACCCATCCTACCCCATAGGAAATCCCATTGTAGCTTCCCGAGTCTCCTAGCCATAAAGACCGGGATTTCATATAAAGACATTAAGTCCATAGGTAGGCTAGCCAACTACCACGGATCAGCATAGGTTTTCCACCTTTGGTCTAGAAATATGCTTTTCTTGCTCATGCACTATCTTACTCTGTAAAGCACGACTATTTTTACTATTTTTCCATGTGAATTGTGTCTTATTTTCCTAGATCATGGTTCTGAAACATACAAAACAGTTCAATTTTTGCATTCAAAAATCAAAATTATTGTTTGCGCTATTCCACAGTGGAATTTCCACTTCCAACCTTCGAACTCCAATCCTAGAACTAGTAAATGCATTTTGGGCACACAATAGAGAGTGGCCCTCATGGACCTGTCAATAGTTATGTAAGTCAAACACTAAATGGAGAATTGGCAATCAGAAGTACACACATTATCCAAATGTTCTTGAAGACATTTGTTCAAAGTTATTATATCATATTTGTTTTTTTTTTATAAATTTATTTCTTCATATCTGGGTCATAAATTCATACTGCAAATTGTCAGAATCATGAGATATGAATCAATGCCCGCGATCAAGTGATTTATAACTAAACAATATTTAATTATATTCTGCTGAATAGATTGATTCAATTGACTAATAAACCATAAGCCTTTAACAAATGAAAAAAATTACATATCTGAAGCCATTCACTATTTTGAGTGACGGGCAAAATGTCATCCCCTTAAAAAACAAAGGAGACAATAAGATGTGCAGAATTACTGAAAATTATAAGAAAAGACATTTATAATGATAGTTGCTCACCATAAAATGCTAATGCTCCTCCTAATAAAATTATTGCTATGGCAAAAAGATCTACATATACCTGCATGATAATTACAATCACTGTATAATGGCTTCACTAGTCATTAATTATTATATAAAAAAAAAAAAAAAAAAGAATAGAAAACTCGACAATAGCATTGGAACATTCATCACCAAATTTTTATAATCAGAAAAGCAATTTATTGACATTCTAAAACCACATATAACTTCTTAACTAATTTGTGCGCACACACACACACATACACACAAGCAAGCTACTTTTGTAGACCGTAAGACCATTGATATATTATAACCTACAGATAGCATATTATTCAAGTTCAACACTAAGAGTAGGGTTTAAAGAAAGTGAAGAGCATGCAACTGTTTGAATTAGTTATATGTCCAGGGTTAAGAGGTAAGTTTGGATAAAAATGGTGTCATAGCCTCTCTCTAGTCTCACCAGAGCCAACACTCTAGTAGCTAGATCTCCAAAAGCCACTCTCTTTTGTTAATAAAATAGTCAGCCACCTACCAAACCCAAGTTCATTGTCTTTCCTGCGTGAGCTGCAATCATTTTAGCAACAGGAATAAACTTGATTTTGAAAGAGAAGGGTTCCCAGTAGGCTTCATAAAAGGTTCAGGAGAAGCATCTCCTAGAAATTACATTCTGTATTACAATAATTTTCATCTTGATCACTTTTCTTAGAAAGAACACCTTGAAATTCCAACACCCCCTCTGTATAATCTTTCTATAACTTTTTAAGGCCTCAAGGAGCTCCTTTTCTTCCGACCAAGAATATATGGATTGCGTTGGTTCCTACTAAAGTGGCCTTCTTTTGTTGGTTGGTGGGAAGTGATAAATGCTGGACTTTGGACCACCTTATTGGGAGAGGTTTATCTATGCCTAATAGATGTATTTTATTTAAGGGGAAGGCGGAAACGGTGGATCATCTTTTCATCCATTCCATTGTGGCTAGAAGCAATTGGATGCTCATCTTTAAATTGTTTGGGATTCATTGTTTGGATGCTCATCTTTAAATTGTTTGGGGTTCATTGGGCTCTTCCTTCGTCTACTTATGATCTCCTTTTGGGTTGGTGGATTAGAGGAGGCAATAAAGAGGCTAAAGTGGTTTGGAGGATGGTTCCCCATGCGATTTTTTGGTGCATTTGGAGAGCGAGGAACCTTAGGACTTTTGAAGGGATTGAGAAGTCGGTCATTGATCTCAAATCCATACTTACTAAGAATCTCTTTTTGTGGTTTGTTAGCAATTCTAACTCATACAAACCTTCCTTTTTACATTTTATAGATTCCCTTAAGCTATAAAGGGGTCTATCTTTTGTGCTTTTTGCTTGTATATGGCTCATGTACTTGGACTAAGCCTTTTCTTATCAATACATATTTTACTTCATCAAAAAAAAAAAAAAAAAATAATAATAATAATAATAAAATAAAAATTCCAACACCCTAACCCCCTTTCTTCTTCTTTGAAATTCATTAAACAACGAATAATTTGGACTGTGTACTCCTCTATTGTAATTGCAAGAGAGGCAGACAGGAATTCCAGCAGATCCATGCCCTAAGTAAGACACTAAAAGTCATTACAGTGACCTATAAAATTAGAAGCCATTTTTCCTACAACTTGCATCCAAATTAAAAGTAAAACTACAATGAATGATTAGGATCTATTAGAGTTCAATCAAACTTTGTAAAAGTCAAGATGCTTTTAATCATGTCTAACAAGCCAATAGTGTCAATGACAAGGTATATTTGTACGTAAACAAAGTAGAAAGCTAATGTGTGCATGTGTATAATACATGGTTCAAAGTTTCGGTTGTCTCGGACGAGATCTCGCCTCGCTGCCCTCCGATACAAGAATTGGGGCCGTTACAAGCATATACGTCGGAGGTATCCTTCTCGGCCGAGAATTTCGAGATCTCGGACGAGACGAAACGATGTGGGCGAGAAATCGAAGACTCGGTTGGATTCGAACGATTACTCGACCAAATCGTTCGAGACGTTACGCTTGCCCATGTGAGCTTGAATTGAAAAAAGAAGATGCAAATGGGCATAGGAGACCATACAGCCTACCTTGAGGTCGTCTCCGTCGCTCGAATCTAGATCTGGTAGTCTGTTCACCAATCTGGTTGTCTCGGGTGGGCGGCAGCGGCATCTGTCTCGTCTCAGGTGGGCTGTAGCGGTGGCGGCACAGGTCGACAGTCGAGGCCTTCCAAATCTGGTCTCCATCGCGTGACTCGAGCGGTTCGAGTCTCTCTTCTCTCTCGCATCTCTCTCTTCTCTCTCGCGTCTCACCCCTGTTCGAGTCTCAACTGGTTCGAGTCTTTGAGAACCACCGACTTAAGGTAAGGTTAGTTTTTATTTTATTTGTTTTTGTTTTCCTTTTTTAAAGTGCTGTTGCGACTTTGAGAACATATTATTATTATTATTATTTATTTTATTTTATTTTAAGTGCTATTGAGAACTATATGTTTATAGACATACACAATTCTTTTTTTTTTTCCCCATCATTATGAACTTATAAATATATGTTTTTTTTAATTATTATAAATGCTAATTTTTTTTATTAAATGATAATTTTTTTTAAAAAATTCAAAAATACTAATTTTTAAATTTAGAAAATTGTTACACATTTTTTTAATCATCATGATATTATAAATATGCATAAATAATATTTTGGAAAAAATATATTAGCGTGTTAGCGCCTATTTTTATGTTTTTACCATATTATGTGCCTTAAGTTCATTATTTTTCTTTTTTGATGGTTCCAACGTAATCATCATATTTTTTTACAAATTGTTTATGATTTTTTAAAATTTTTTCATGTGTAAAATTGCATCTCGCCCGAAACGCGACGGGTTGGACGAGACCAAGATGAACGAGACCGAAACGCGACTAAGACCGAGACCGAGACTTTGAATCATGGTATAATAGGGCACTATATATATAAATATATAATATAAATAAAAGATATTATGTATAGGAGGGCACTCTATGACAAGAGTGCACACTAACACTAATCAGAATAAGTCCATACCTGAGCCACAGATGATGAATCCGTCCCAATCCAGATAAGCATAGCAGATGCCACCATTAACACAAAAACTAACACGGCAACCTGGCAAATAAGTGATTCATAACAGATTTAGAGGATTACATAGTAGAATATTTAACTGCATGATCATCAACAAATAAAATATGTTGAAATAATAATGCATGAGAGATACAGACAAAAAGTTAAAAACTAAACATGAAAAATTTTATGATTGGCATACCAAAATCACTATTTTTTGGCGACTTCCAACATGGATTGATCGGAGAGGAAAACATGTACTGCGATTATCTGTGCTCAAAGAAGTTGGTTTATTTGTCTTTTCTAACAAAGCTTCCTCTGAACTGCATTCTTCATCCTCATCATGCTCATCATCTGCCTGATGGCAAAGGTCGACCCTATAAAATCGTCCCCCCAAAACAGCATAGAATATAGCTCATAAATGACACAGATTTTTAAGATTAAAAATAGAAAGCATCATCTTGATAAGAATGATATTCGAATAAAACTAGAAGAAGATTATAGGTTCATTCATCCAAACATTACATTTACAAACATCTATTTCAAATTATTCAAATAAGAAACTTGAAGAATACAGACATTATTTAATGACACCAGAGCCAAATGTTGGTTTAAAATCTATTTCAACTTCAGAGTACCACAGTTTCCAGATAAATAAAAATGTGATTAAGGACATATACGGTATACCAAATGGCTCTAAATTTCTGTGCGAACAAACCTATAGGGAAACAGAAACTAATAATAGAATGAACACATGAAGTACCTGACAATGCAATTGATAAAATTCTGATCCATAATCTATTTCTAAATAAGGATTTTTATAATTTTCAAGTTAATACCAGCATATGATTAGAAATATATATAAAGAACACTTTTTTGCCAAACCAATATAAGCATGGAAACACAGCCTGGATAACTGCTGCAGCATTTTCAGTACAAAACTAAAGAGACACACACAACAGCAAGGTAATAGATTTTTAAAAGATTGATTCTGCATAAAACTCAAAACAAGTATAACCTGAAAAGAAGTGAGGGAATGCAAAAAGGAGATTGAAACTCTAAGAATGTGGCTTGCAGTTCCAGAATTTAGCAAAGCTTGAGATGCTTGGCACCCAAATTATAAGGTCCTTACAACCCCTCATACAAGAATATTAAAGAAAAATTCTGAATTTTTTAATGCACAAAGTTAAACACATACCAGAACGATAATAGTAGAAGAAATGCGGCAAGAAACAGAATTTGGGGGCAAGCTGCAGAGAAAAAATTTTCAAAATGTAAATTTCTCCATCAGGATCTTAATATAAACATCTAGCAACTATTTGAAACTGAAGCATACCCATGAGGATAAAGCCACAAGAGTGCAGCCAGCATACCCAGTCCTTACAAGAAGCAACAAGATTTAATACAAAATAGACGAAGTAACCTGCCAGGACAGAAATTAAATTCTGCAAGTCAGTTGAATTAAAGAAGATACCAGTGGCAATAAAAAATTAATGTAAAAAACCTAGACAAAAACAATGACTGCATAAAACTTACGATGAACTTGGAAAAATAGACTCCCAGATCCAGCAATCCTAACTACCATGACACAAGTCCACTAATATCCTTGTGAATCCAGGGGTATTTTATGAAAGTTGGATCAAAACGTATGATACTAAATCTAGAATACTAGTATTCTATGATCCAGACAGAAAGTTAACAACAATGGGCAAATGGAGATCCATGTCTAACCACACTAATAGTGCAACACAAAAAAAAGAATAGAAGGTTAACTGCTACCAAAACTATTAGTAATTATAGAGCCTCATGAGTATCAAATACATATATTGAGTAAAGAAAAACTAGCATCGTAAATGAAGGTGGCACTTAATATCAGAATAGAAGGTTAAATAAACTAATCCTAGTTAATTAAAAACCAGATAGAACTCTTCTAAAGACTTCCTAACTTCTATATCAACTCCGATGTCGCCAAAAAATTGTAGCTTCTGAATTTAAAGGCATCCATGCATCTTCCAATGCGATGGCTATATGGTTCACCAGTAACCCTCCATGCCCACTAGCATTCAAGCTCCTTGAAGGCTTTTAACAAAAGAAAAAAGGAAAAAAATTCTTTAGCCATGATAACTAAAGGGTTAACACAATTATCTTATGATCGATAAGCTAATCTAGCATCAAGTCTCAAACAAGAGCTATTTCTCCTATGGTGAACAGTTAAAATTGATACTCTTACTGCAAATATTTAAGTAAAGGAGAAGGTAATGATGAACCTTCACAAAAGGAAATGTTCTACTAACACACTCATCATAAACTGGTAATGGAGAAAGGTCAAAATGTAGTGTTAAAGAGATTAGGAAATAAGGTACATAGTATGGAGCCGCCCAAGATCTCCACATAGAAAAAATTATCAAGCAGTGGACTTGTCACTACATTTTAAATATAATAATTACCTGATTACTAAAGAAATGTAGTTTCACAGTAGTACTGCATGCTTAACATACTTAAATATGCCAATTAGAAAAGTTATAGGGACATTATGTTTAATAATTACATCCTGATAAATAAGTAGTGGAGTATCAACATTATTCTAAATATGTTTATTCGGGAAGCTAATAAAGATAATCATGTGAATCTCAATGAAAAGAGATTAAATAATGAATGAATCCCTCTAAAATGGTATCAGATGTATTTCTCCATCATCTTCGTTCATTTTTCCTTTTTACCAGGTTATCTGCTTTATTTACTTGTTGGATCAATTAATGACTATTCTTGGAGGTCCTTGATCAATCAGGAATCTTATAATGCAATAACCAAAGGTTATACCAATAAAATAGTCCTATAAAAAAATTATAAGTTCAGAGCATTCACTGGAAAGGTTGAAGTTAACCATTGGTCGACTATGGCAAGCTAGAGAGGCTCATTATAACAGAAAAAATATATGGCTGGCAAGCACCATATCTAGAGGCAATCATATTTCATAGTGCATCAAAAGGACCATTGTAAGACCGTTAAAAGAACAAAAAAAAAAAAAAAATTTCCCGTTTAAGTTAAAGGAAGAATATACATTAGATAAATCATAAATGTAGCACAAAATGTACAAATGCTTTAATCATCATTAAAAAAATGTAGCACAAAAAGGCAGCATCTTGAAGTGAACACAACTTCTTACCTGCATTTGAAGAGCCAATAATCAGATGAAACACCTGCAATTTGATACTCATTTGTATCAAGATCATGCCGATATGCTCATAATTGAAAATAAATGTAATAACAGAATTGCACAACAAAACTGGACCAAAAAATAAATAAATAATCATTCACATGCATCATAAGACAGTGAGTTCACTTACACCTGATAAACCATGCAAGAATTAGAAAATTAATGAATCAGTTCAAACCGTCACTTAAAAAAAAAAACCAAAACAAACTTAAAATTATCGAGAGAGAGAGAGAGAGGTTTATCTCGCAGGGTTTGTAATGTTTCTCGGAATATATTAGTCTGCTTGTGGGTTGTGGGAATTCGGTCCCTTTTTGGGAGGATGTGTGGAGGGGGGATATTTCGTTTTCTAGTCGGTTTCCTCATTTATATAGCTTATCCTTAGCTCATAATGCTCCTATGTCTTCCTTTGCTTCTTCCAATTCTTTTCCTCATACTTGGGACTTTAAATTTTTTCGAAATCTCAATGATAGGTAATGTGATAAATTGTCTCCTTCTTTATCTTTGCCAGATGGGGTGTCTTTGAGACAGGGTGTTTCTAATAAAAGAAAATGGAATGTGGATCATTCTAGGGTTTTTTCTTGTAAATCTTTTTTGGTGCTTCAATCGAAAATCCTCATATTCCAGTTTTTCTTCCCCATTTGATGATTTGGAAAGCAAAAGTGCCTTTGAAAGTACAAGTGTTTTCTTGGTTTGTTGCTCATAAGAAAATTAATACCAGTGATGTTTCAAAGGAGAAGACCCTTGTTTCGTTTTTCTCCTCAGAAGTGCATCATGTGTAAGAGGGGGGAAGAAAATGTGGATCACCTTTTCCAACATTGCAAGGTAGCTAGGGGACTATGGAAGCACCTTTTTCAAAGGGCTTAAGTATCTTGGGTATCTCCAGGGTCTTGTTCTAGCATGTTTGAGATAGATTATGGTGGTTTTGGGAAGAAAATATGAGAGCACTTACTTTTCGGTGGTGTGCTATCATGGCTATGTTTTGGGTTATTTGGTTAGAGAGGAATGCTAGAGTGTTCAAGGATAAGTTTGAGTTTGAAGATGGGTTGTGGGGGCGTGTAAGTTTTCTAGCGTCACTTATGGCATCAGCTTCTAAAGCCTTTGAGGGAATTCCTTTGTTTATTATTAAGCAAGATTACAAGTTGGTTTGTAATATGTAGAAGTTTTTTTTTTTATTTTTAGTTTGTACTTTTTGTTCCGTAGGAGGACATCTTGTCCTCTTCCTCTTGTAATTTTGTGTTGGATCTAATAAAATTCTCTTTGTTGTTGATCAAACAAAAAAAAAAAAGGAGAGATAGAGAGATGAAGATTAGCATTAGGGGTACAATTCAGCTCAGGTTGGTTCGGTTTATTGTCAAAATGGAACCGAACAGACCAAAGTGGCTCCCACAATTTATAAACCAAAACCAAGCAGATGATATACCAAACCAAACTGAAGATAAATCAATTTGGTTCGGATCAGTTTCTCTTTTTATTATTATTTTTTCCCTGATGTGAGTTCTATTGGTTTAGACATAAAGACATAAAGTCAAGGGTAATGACAACTGGACCAGACCATCAAGCTGGCCAGCCCATTAAGTGGACCAAACGTAAGCCCCTTAGAAAAGAGAACCTGGAAGGTGTATATTTATGAGGGGAGCTGAATAGTGTTTTACTCCCATTTGATGTGGGATTGAGGGACTCCTTCAAGTCTCACAAATGAAAGCAGGTGAAGTAAAAGGCATACGTTGGAACTTCTAAAAGTAAAGGGAATCACACATTGGAAATAACAAACAATTCCATCCTTTACACTCCCTTCCCATTATTTTATACTCCACTGTATTCAAGTGTACACTGAAGTATGATAAGCTGAATGTATCTTTCCTACTGCAATGGTATAAGGCAGCTTAAGGATTCTTGTTTTTGCTTTCCTTTTTCCTGGAGCCATTCGACATTTTTATGAGATCAAATGAGCTTTCAGAACTTACAGGAGTCTTTGATCTGGTAGACCCTTGATTGGCCTTTTTGGTATACTTTTGGTATACTTGCGCATGGGTTTTCACCCTTCTTTTTGTGAATAAAATTACCTTTACACACACACACACACACACACACACACACACACACACACACATATGAAAGGGTGGATACTTGGGTTGGTTCAGTTTATCCAACCATTCAACCCAGAACCAAACTGAATTTAGTTTGGCTCTTAAAACATTAAAGAGTGACAGTGTTGGTCAATTTGGCTTGGCCATCAGTTAAAAGAAATTGTCTGGAATTGGCAAAGGGATTAAACAGTGATAGTAGAAGATAACATATCGCTTACTTTTTGGCGAGTCCAGCCAAGTTGTGAATCCCGTGAGTGAATCCTTATTAACTGGAACAGCAAAGTGGAAACACATTACACTCATTTCAAAGATAAAATAAAAAGAACTTGTTCAATGAAATTTATGCCTTCAAATTTTCTTAAAAAGTATCTCAAACCCATAAATTATGATAAAATTTTCTTTATTTGAGAAAATACATAAATGGATATGAGAAGCAGAGAAAACATTAAAAACTTCCCAATGATGAAGTTTGCATAGCCGTAAAGGATATTTGAAATAATTTAAATTTTGTAAAAATCAGAAAGAGAAAATAAAAATAGAAACCAAAGCGTACAGTTACTAATAGAGAAGTCTATCTTTCAGTATCACATGATGAAGTGTGCATTGCCATAAAGGATATAAAATAATTCAAATTTGATAAAAATTAGAAAGAGAAATTAGAAATAAAAACAAAGCTTCAACCGAAGCATGCAGTTACTCACAGCGAAGTCTCTCTCGTTCTCTCTCTCTACGCATGGGTGCAAGTGTGCAACAAGGATAAGAGGAAGGCCAAAAGGAATGCATGTCAAGGCAATGGAAAAGACACAATCCACAATGGCATACTCCCTCTGTACTGCAAATATAGTCCCCTCCGACAAATCACATTCTTTTAAAAAAATTGTAATTAATGCATTCACATCCATCAATATATTTTAGTATTCAAATTTTGCCTTAATGGTAAAGGGTAGTTTAGTCCTTATTGTGTAATTTATAACATGAAAAAGGGTATTGTAGGAAATGGATCAAATTTATTCATTGAGCTTTTGTCAGTGGACAAAAATTATGGAACAGCCCTAAAAGGAATGTGGACTGTTTTTGCAGGACGGAGGCCCGAGGGAATATGATTTAAAAGGAAAAGGTCCTAGATGCGCTAAATGTAGGAAAAGGATTGTTGTTGCCAAACCTAATTGTTCAGATATGAGGTTTGTTAAAATGAGATAAGTTGTGATGAAATTCATTTTGCCAAGCATAATATCTTAATCAATGAGATGAATTATTTTTAAATTGGTTTCAGGGTTTGTGGAGTAAATCCATAAGTGCATTGCTTGCTGCATTTACGGTTCCTCTAAAGTCCATGACTTATTTTGACTGGATATAGAAAAGTCTGCCAAGGTTTAAAAACTCAAAGCGTAATCAAACTATTTGTTTTTTTTTAGTTTTGTTTTGTTTTTTTTTTTTTAAAACCATATTGCAAATTTGTAAAGTTTCCTTCACTACTTTCTTTACAAACTTGGGTACTAATTCAATGACAATAATGAAACATAGAACATGTAAGAAAACTCATATGATATATAATTTGGGTGGCCGCCTAAGCTGCATCTGGGCTGGCAGTAAAGCAACCAACAAGGACATTACATAGGCTCTCCCAGGTGATTTGACAAATATGGAAATGGGTTGACACAAAAAAACGTATTACATGTTCAGAGGATGTGCTTCTAAAAATTTCAAAAGCTCCAATGTATGGCAACTGCATCAATGCAGTCATTCTCAAATAGGATGACAAAATCCCTCAATTCAGTCATGTGTTAAGTACTATCAAAATGTAAGTCAACTGACTATTAAAAAATAAAAAATACCCTTTCCAATAATCTCACTCTTACCATAGCAAGACAAACACAACAAAATCAACAGTCTATCAAAGCTAACAGATTTCCCTTTCCATCTAAACATCAAAAATGAATTAACTCGTGAAAACCCACAAACCAAAATCAATAATTCCCATTGACACAAAATTCCCCGCACAAAACTCTTATGGCCTGTTTGGTCGTCCCATGAAAATTAAATGGCTCCACCGTACTATACATAGCATTAAAGGTACAAGTCCTTCAGTTGGAATGGGACAGTTAAAAAAGGAAAGAACCATTTCAAATTTATGAAGTGACACCATTTCAAATTTCAAATGTCATTTATGATGCTAGCTGCCATTCTCTTGAAATGATCCATTCACAATGATGGATTTGTTCATAAATTATATAGAAATCACAACAAAACATTTCAATTTCGATGAAACATCCAGACAGTCCCTTAATTCTTTCAAACCCAAAAACGCATTTGAAAAACTGCATTGTTCCACTAAAAAACGAAATGCCCCATCCATACAAACACCAGAAATTGAATAAACCCATGAAAGCAGAGATTGAATTTACATAAGAAAAACCAACAAACCATATTCAATCTCTCCCATTAGAACACAAAATGCCCATTTCCGAACTCTCAATTCATGTGAAATATCTGCATTATTCATCTATTGCATAACTTCAGAACCAAACAACAAGTAAATTTTCCCACGAAATCAATGGTAGAGATTGAATACACAAAAACCCATCAACAAAAACGGATCAAAAAGTAAAACCCACCTGCCAAATTGCAAGAACAGCAATTACACCATCAACACAAGCAAGACCCGTATTCACAACCACCAAATCGCGACGTAAGCAACTGTCTTCTCTCAATCCAAACATCATCTCTCTCCAACAACCAACCTCTCTCACTCTCTCTACTTCCTCTCTCTAAGGTGCGAGAGAGAGAAAGTGGGTTAACAAGGCTTTTTCGTTTAGAACTATGAACTGTACCGTTTCAAATATGAGAAACCTTTCGAAGGTATCTTTCATGGCAGATCTGCCTGCTGTCTTTGGGCTTCTTAGAGAGAGAGAGAGAGAGTCGAGAGAGAGAGCGAGAGGGGTAGGCTTTTAAAGGAAAAATCTTTTAAAATATGTGGTATTCAATGTAATTAAGTTGAAATTGGATGGAAACAGTTGTAATTTGGTGAAAGATACGGTCTTTGTTTGATATGCTATCACGCGGTCGGCGGGTGGCTTTCAGGCGTTGAGAAATAAGGATTCCCCCAACCTTTTTGACCTATAAAGCCCGTGTATGGTCTGTTTGTTTTTATTTATTTATTTATTTTTGGTGGTACAATGTCTTGTATTTTTTTTATTAATACCTTTTTGACCCACAAGGTCATTTTATAATTATATTTATAAGTAGGTTGATTTTGGTGTGACAATTTGATTTAGACCCTCTTCATTTTATATGGGTTCATATGGCCGCCTAATGTCTTGTCATGTTAGCATTAAGGAACATCAAGACTCGTGATTTGATTATGCTTTTGCTAGTTGATAATAAATTATTTTAAACTTTTTGATTATAATGATATGTTGTATTATTTAAAAAATGCAGAAAATGCTTTGAAAATGGTTGGGGAAAAAGAAAATAAAACAATATATTATTAAAATGTTATAGAGTCTGGTGAAGATGACTGTCAATCATTACTAACAATAATGGTAAACATGGGATATGCATTCAGCCTATTGTTTCAACATGGGAGCCTCATTTTATCCGCATACTTTTTTAGGTGTATGTGTTTGTATGTCCTGTATTTGTCATTAATTTGCCATAATAATTTGTCGTGAACGCATTTTCTAATATTATAATGGTTTTTAAATTTTTTTTTCTTTGGAATAACGATAGTAGTTGGACACATTAATTTGAGAGTACGAATCTAGTTCACTAACTTGATGTGATGAACTTTTCAAGGTAAATTAGGATAAACAAAAAGAAATAGACGGATAATTAGGATTTATTGCAATGGTGTAAAAAAAAAAAAATATGGATCTCTTTTGTCATGCATGTTCTCCCAATTTTCAAAATACAACAACAAATACTAAAAACATGTCATTTTCAATGATTTCATTATTCTTGAGCCAAGAATAGAAAACAAAAACCAAGAAAATTATTATAAAATTCTCCAAAAACATGTTGTTTTTCAGAAAAATGAAAAAATTGTATTCAAAAACATATTTCTAAATAAACTTAATGCATTATTTCAGACATTTGTGACTTTGAAAAAAGAAAAATGTTTTTTAAAACTAAACATGCCCTATTATTTTTAATGCATTGATTCAACGTTTGATCATTAATTTTCATAGATTTATTTTAGCTATTCAAATGATTTAATAGTTTGAATTGTAATTTGACCTATTTATAAGACCTTTTAACATTCGAAAAATGACAATGCTAAAGAGCCTAACTTTTCACTCGAATCTAATTGATGTGGTTTGGTCAGCCCAACATGAATAGTTATTCTTTTGATGAAATTGGGGAAATATCTAAAACCTCCCTAAAAAATTAAATCATATCCAAATACCCCATTATTTATTTTATCTATCCATCTAATCCAACATAAGCAAAATCATATCCATTAACCCCAATCCGTTAACTTTCCACCTTTTCCTATTAAAAAAAAATAATGATAGGAATAAAATACCCCCCGTGATGCTAATATATTTAATGACTAAAATTACCCATTTTATTAATTACACTCTTACTCCCTTCCCTTTCTTAGTACGTGCTTCCCCTCCTCTCTTCTCGATGTGCTGCTACATATGATTTGTGAATCTTCTTTTTGCAAAGTAGGAGATTGGTTTTAACCAAAAAAAACAAAGAAGAAAAAAACGAGATTAGACAATGGAACTTCTCCAAATGGGTTCTCAAGAAAAATTTCTCCGGACAAGAGCGAATTCCTTCTTGTGTTATTGAGTGTAAGAGCAAGGCATTTACTGTCGAGCTTTCCAGGCATGGTGGCAAGGTTTTCACGAGCACACTTAAATGCTCGGTTCTGTAAGGGAATAAACATTCAGAAGCTCTAAGACAAATGTTAAGGCAATCATGCTTCTATTGCTTGCTCTTCCCAAACTACTTGAATCAGGGAAGTGTACTCTATATGTTTGCAAAAAGGTTTGAAAGACAATAACAGAAATACACGTGGAAGGAGTCTCTCTCTCTCTCTCTCTCTCTCTTTCTCTTTTTTTTTTTCTAATAAATATTTTGTACTACAATTTATATTTTTCTTTATTCATTTTACCCACTTTGACGTATTCCTTACAAGAATTAAAAATAAAAGATAAAAAATCATTGTGTGATATATCATGGAGGATTGGAACTTAAAACGAGTAGCCATTATGTAATACTACAATGAGGGCTGATCATGTGCGGGATATCCTGAAATATCTCGTTCGATCATGACCGTTCGTGAGCGACACACGTGCATTCATGTCCGCGCACGTGTTGCTCAGTGATGGTTGTGATTGAACGGGATATCCCACATATGATCAAAGCTAATACTACAATATACATTTTGGCATATTTTGGAACTTAAAATGTTCTATTGCTGGGGTATGGGTGGCACACATATGGGGGAGGAGAAGGATAAGAGAGAGTACTTCGATGGATGTGAGAGGCGACATAGAGGACATGCCTTCTTTGTTTAATCTAGAGTTTTCTTCTGTGCATGTAGAGTGGAAAAGGGGTATTGTAGTCCATCATTAATTTTTTTTAATAGAAGCAGATGGAAAGTTAACAAATTGGGGTTAATTGATATGATTTTGCTTCATTTGGATTTGATGGATAGATAAAATATTTAATAGGGTTTTTAGATATAGTTTTATTTTGTAAGGAGGTTTTAGATATTTACCCAATTTTTAATTGGTTAGTGGATGAAGTTGCCACATTAGTTAGATAAATAAAGTTAAGAAATGAGCCGGATTATATATATAGCATTATTCTTCGATGAAAGGAAAAGAAAAGAAAAGAAAGAAAAAGCTATGGAGCACCTAATTTTAACTCTTCATTTTAAATAAACTTGGGCTTCTTTCTTGACCACAAAAATGTTTTTGAGACTATTTCTCTCTTTTGAGAACTTTGATTGTTGAGGAATTTAGCCATTTTCGAAAGATCAATTTTCCAATGGCATGATAGTCTAATAGTATTTGCCTCACTTGTTTAGTATGTAATCCTAACTTCAAACTTATAGAAAAGCATTGATACCCAATTGCCGATATTAAAGGGGTTAGGGATAAGGATAGGTTCTATCTATTGTCCCAAAAAAATAAATAAATAAATAAATAAATTAAAAGACCAATTTAGTTTTGGGTAATACTTGCTCCCCTTTAGTATTTGATAATTACAGATGCACCCCTTATTGTTTATGAAATTACACTTTAGCCCTCACTTTTAATCTCGGCCCTCCAAAATCTCATCCAATGGCCCCAATCACCTCAGCACAGTGCTAAGTTTTTACAACTTAGCATCGAATCTGCACTCCAGGATAATAGCCGTCAATCATTCCATCATCTTTTGATGATATGATGCTAAATAATTTTTATTTTTGAAAATACCAGTTTACCTTTAGATACATAATGTTTCAGGATTTAAACCATTTAATCCTACTTTATCCCACTTTAGATACTTTATGGTTCAAATATCTGTGTGTCATAGGCTTTTTAATGACCCTTACGCTAATTTTATTGTTTTCCCAAGGTTCGATTCTCTGGTTCGATGAATTTGATTTTTTGTAAAATAACTTACACTAGTCAAATTGTCAAACTGGTCCGATTTGGATCGATTCAATGGAAAAATGTGTGGTTCAACAGGTGTAAACTGATTTTGGATTCATAAACGATCAAATAAAAAAAATGAAACCAAAAGAGTGACCGGTTCGCCTATTCATTGGATCGATCGGCCGCTCTAGTCTGGTTTTAATAACGTTGAGTCTTAATTGTTAAAAACTTAAAGAATTATAATCAAATCCATATTAAAGGGTGGATGAATATGGTAAATTTATTAAATATATCTAGTATATCTATCATCCTTGAATAGAAGCTTAACTAATTTATTAATTAAATACTAGTAATTGAGCATACACGATGCGTGTGCAACACATCTTTTCAAATTTTCGCTACATCAGTAGAACTGTTATATCGGTTTTCAAGTTTTTAAATCGCATGTGTGTGTGAGAGAGAGAATCCAGGGGAAATAGGTTGTAGTAGGTTTTTCAAAGTTGGCAAAATTATCAAATCGTCTCTTAACTTTATTAACTTATAAGGGTATTTTAATATTTTTAGGTGCAGTCCAACCACAAAAGGAATTGGCTTTATATAGTAGTACAAATGACATCATAAATTTTTAAAAAATCCATGATAGAGTAAGTTCCATCATAAACAATAAGCCTTACCCCAAAATTTTAAGTGATGATGAATTAACTCCAACAAAACTTTTCAATCATTTAGTATTCCTACCTAGGTAGATAATCCTTACAATCCAACCTTAGCTAGAACCTGTTTGACTAATATAAATGAGTATCTTCGGAAAAGAGCACACCATATAGTATGATTGAATAACACCACAGAAGTTGAGAAGAAGCGTGGAAAGATGCTTCATAAGACGGAAGCAAAGGGCTAACTCAATTGGGATGCACCGATTGATGATCTGAGTTTGCCTGATGTCACGAATCTCTGTCCCACATCGGATAGGCACTAGGGGAATCTTGGGCATATAAGTGAGGAGGGCAACTCCACCTAATAGGCTAGCTTTTTGGGTTGGAGACCTGACCCGTGACAAGTGGTATCAGAGTAAACTCAATCCCTCATCTGATGTCACGCTAAGCGCTTGGGCCCACGGAGTACCGAGGGCGTATATGACTCGCTAGGGATACGAGGTGCGAATAGGTAGGCAGGGTGGGCCTAACCACGACGAGAGCATCGTGCGGGTTGGGTGGGGGAGAATGTCACGGATCTCTGTCTCACATCGGATAGGCATTGGGGGAATCTTAGGCATATAAGTAGGGAGGGCAACTCCACCTAATGGGCTAACCTTTTGGGTTGGAGACCCGACCCGTGACACTGAGCTCGAGGAATTAAGCGAATCATTGGGTCAATTTCTTGAGTATGTGAAATTTATCGTCAGCGAGAAAGATGCAAGTTCTTCATCGTTGCTCCAAAGAAAGAATCCAGTCTAGGAAACTGATGCATTTGTTGCTAAAAAAGTTTGAATCATGTTGTTCTATCATCAACCATGACTATGAATATAGTTATGGTAGATGGGCCTTTTATGAATAAATTATCTTAACAATAAGTGCTTAGTGTTCAATGCTCCTGTTTTTATTATCAATGTCAATAAATATGTAATTGTCTTCACACGTGCTAGTGTGCATACATGCACGTACATGCAGGGGCGGATGGAGGGGGGTGCCAGGGGGGGCAGTTGACCCCCCTCACTCATTGAATTTTTTTTTTTTAGTATACATATTTACTTATATTTTTAAATATGCCCCCTCTAAAATATATTTTTGGCCCCTCTAAAATATATTTTTGACCCCTCTGATTTTATAATTGACCCCCTTACTCTTCTCTCTTTCCTTTTTTTCCCCTTTATATAAATAGCTCTTACCCATGTTTTACTCAAGTTATGTCTCCTGTCCTTGGGTTATGCCCTCTTTTTAGTTTAATACATACATTATTTCATCAAATATATATATATTATCAATGAATATTTAAGTTTTTGTGTTAATTATTAAGTTTAAACAATTTTCTTTGTTCTTGTTAATTTTTATTATATAAAGAAGGCTACTTCAAATGATTATTTAATGAGTGAGGGTATTGCCACCACATGAAGTACTCAAAGCCCCCCATTAGTTTACATTTTTTGAGGTTTTATGAAAAATATAAAAAAATTTTACCAAAACTATTAACATTGTTCATTAGAAAACATCATTCTGAACAACTTTGTAGAAGAAATTTTTTCCAAAATCTATCATTTAAGCAGACTTTTTGGCAATTTACAATCTCTATTTCATTTTCCATCAAAAATTGACAAAAAGTCTACTTAAATTATAGATTTTGGAAAAATTTTATTCTACAAAGTTGTCTGAAATGATGTTTTCTAATAAACTATGTAATTAGTTTTTATAATTTTTTTTTATATTTTTCATAAAACCTTAACAATGTAAATTAAATAGGGGGTTTAGAGTATTTTATGTGGTGGTAATAGCCTGGCCCTTATTTGATTTATAGAGTTAGAAGAAAAAAATTAAACAGTTACATCCAAACAAAATCGCCCCCCCTAGGATAAATTCCTAGATCCGCCACTGCGTACATGGTACAGACGCAGATATTACAGACTAAATGCAATAAAACTACACAAGGCCAAGTGTTATTACATACGCGTTGAGTGTTGTGGCTAGTCCAATGTATACATTGAAAATGCCAGAATTAGGATGAAATTGCGAAGGAAGTGATTAAATAACGAAGTGAAAAATGTGACCTAATTGTGCTCTGCGTCTAATATGACCTTTTTTTAGTAATGGTCATAAATATATAATTGGCTTCACATGCTTGTGCACTCTGGCACATGAAATGCGACCTAATTTCTTTGGTTTTGGATTCATGGGCATGCATGGCCACACATAAAATGTAACCTCATTGAGTAAAATGCCCTAGGTACACGATGGTAGGATCTCATCCCAAGATGGTTTATGTTGGAGTAAAAAGTGAGAATTAGATAGATAAATCTAAAAAAGACTACACCAAAATATGAGAATTAAACATGGTTCACCTGTGTTAGAACCACTTTTAAGGAAGAAGATTAACAAAAAAAGGTTCAAAAAAATTGATTATTATTAGAACATGAGTTTTTCCAAAAATTCACAATAGTGAGACATATATGACCTTAGAGCAAAAAAATTGTCTCAAGTTGTGAGCTGGGCACTCATAAGACATATGCTCCACGCTGCCTTAGAGCATCTCCAAGGCGGTTAGTTATTCATTTTCCTTAGCTATTTTAGCTAGCGTAATCATATTTTAATTTCCTTCTCCAAGGAGCTAACACACCTTTGGGAAGCACACTCAAAGCCTAACCGTTCGGCCAACCCCACATGGACGAATAATTTTCATGTTACATCATGTTAAATTTCCAGTCATATGAAATATTTGTTCCATGCTCTAGGTTCAAACCAGTTTACTAAAAGAAACTAAAGGAAAGAAAGAAATTTCTTTAAAGAGAACTCTTCCCCTCTCTCTCTCTCTCTCTCTCTCTCTCACACACACACACACACACACACACATGAAACACATGCCTTTACATTTTAATTTAACTTGGGCTTCCTGCTTTTGACTAGAAAACCATTGTAGAACTGTTTTCTATACTTCTAGAATTTGATTGTTGAAGAATTTTTCCATTTTAAACTTGACCAATTTAGTTTCACTTGGAGAATTCAAACCAAGGAACATAAAAATGCATTCACATATCACATACAAAAACTGAAAAACACGCACATATATATATATATATATATATACACACACACACGAATGTTCAACTCATTGATTTGGTATAAATTCTTTTGGAAGCCTTCTATAGACACGTTTAATTGGTCGAGCTTATGCAAACTAAGTTCCTCGATATTTGCTTCCCATCAACCCATGCCATGCACTCTTTCCATTCATGTGAGCCTCTTTCCTCGCTGCTTCTCAAGTTCGAGTTGCTCAAGATGCTCTTTGTATTGTTGGTTAAGCTCGTGAATTCGAATTCTTCGGTGAGCCTCAACAAAATAGGTGATGCTATCATTTAGTGGTGGGTTTTGGTTTAGAATGCAGTTTACAACGGACTCAATATGTGGATGACCATAAGAGAAAGCCTTCTTGGCCTATTGAAAAAAACCCTTGCATGACCATAAGAGAAGGCCTTCCCTGTTGGAGAAAAGATGGTGGCGATTTCTGAACCACATTAGGTACGATTCAAAGCTATCTTGCTTCCTCGATGGTCGTCTTCTCTCCAACAGGAAAGGCCTTTGCTTATAGTTATTCAAGTATTGAGTCTGTTGTAAACCAATTTTTAAACCAAAACCCACCACCTAATGATAGAACCACTTGCTTTGTTGAGGCTCACTAGAAGAATCGAATTCACGAGCTCAACCAACAATACAATGTGCCTCTTGAGCAACTAGAAGTTAAGAGGCAGCGAGAAAAAGGGCTCAAATGAATGGAAAGAATGCATAGCAAGGGTTGGTGGGAAGCAAACATCGACGAGCTTAACTTGCATGAGCTTGAAAGATTGAACGCGTCCATAGAAGAGTTCCAAAAGAACGTACTTATACCACCAAATCAATGAGTTGAACATCGAAATTTCTTCTTCTTCGTCTTCTTCTTCTTCTTCTTGTGGTTCTTCTTCTCCAGTGATCAATGCATCGAATCCTATGCAGGGAACCCATTCTCATTCACTACGACAAATCGTACCCAAGTGATCCATCCATTTAATGAATTCTGCCTAAGAAAACTACCCATCCATTGATAATTGAATATTTTCTTCAACGAAAAGATAGGCCCACCCTAATCCATTTGTACCACTGTCTATAAGGGCTTTCATTAACTTAACTAGATAGGCTCAATGAATATTCATCGACAGGTGCTAATTAATACGTTCTCAAGTTTTTTCATGATATTATAACATGATGATTTTCGTTTCCCCTTGACAAATTTCCAGGGAATTAGTCTGGCCAAGGTTTAGATATTCCTGTTGGCAAGAAAAAAAAAAAACAAAAAAAAACAAAAAGGGTTAGCAAAATTTCATACCAATCAAATCCATTGCAAGATCAGTATCTACGTAAGCAAAAGTCATATGGATCTTTTTCATTTCTATAAATAAATTTTCTTCTGTCCACTACGACAACAACATATATAAAAATGATCAACATGCATATAAATAATCCAATATTATTAAGTAAATTGTTGAATAGATAAATATACAATCCTAAAGGACCTTTAAGCGTGACAAAGATTGAAGGATGCCAAACCCAAAAATGGTCCTTTAACTAATGGGCCAACTATTTTAGCAATATTTTTTCTTCTTTATTGCAAAAGATTAATGAGAAAAAGGTAAGTTCTCTGAATTTATAGTTCATAATAGTAACATCACTTTTATGGGATGAAAATTTAATAAGTGGTAGGAAAACTACAACCAGGTTCTCTTGGAGTTCTTTAATAAAAGAATGCAAGATACTACTACCATGAACAATTAATCTTTATTGTTTGAAATTTGTGTTTGAACAACTCAAGTTGTTCGAATTTAAATCCAGATTTGATTTTGGATAAGTTAATTTAGACAATATATTCAACCCAATTTGTTCAAATTATACTTAGACGGGTTAATCTTGGTTCACAATTATATTAGGTTCTCATTTGGAATTAATTTGAAATTCGTCAACCCTAATTTTCCTTCTAGTTCTAGGATAAAGATGTGGGCACAAGAAATATATCGATCTCTTCTATTATCAGGTTCTCGTTTGTACGTCAAGAGGCTGGGGTCACCCCGTACCTCTTGATGGGTCCAAAACCGTGCGTAAATGGGTTTGCAAAAAGACTTTAAATTAAAACTCATTTTTCTTCATTTAGTTTGATAGATTAGTTTATGAGAAAGATTTTTTGACGCCTTAAAACATGTTTGGGATGATTTTTGGCCATCTGTTTGTCAAATTGAATATCTCCAAAAAAAGGACTTTCAATGGTTTTTTATGTCGGACGAAACCCTAAGATCCAAAAAACAAATAATACATTCCAAAATATGATATTTCAACTAATTAAAACATTCTACAATGAATTTCAAGTTCAAGAAATTGTATGGCATCAAAATCACTTAATCTTTGACATGGTTTTAATCAAATTAACATTTCATGAAATATAGCTCAGATATGTACTATAAAAAATTCACTTGATCGAATAAATAAGCTTCCATAACACTATCTTGACCACTAGAGGGAGTGGAACAAAACTAAGTAAATGGCTTCATTGATCGATGGTCGAAAAAGTGGCAGTGTGGGCTGGGGTTTCTGGAATAACCCAAAAACCTTTTATTTAATTTTTTAAAATATTATTTTATAAAATCAATAACCAGGTTTCCAGCCCTAGCATACTTTCTTTGATACCAATTGTAATAAATATACATGAAACATGCTAAGAAGTAAGACACAAGTAGTCAAGTATATTAAAAAAAACAATATATTAGGTATTTGACATACCTTCAGAAGCCATCGTAGTAGGAAGCAAATGCGCACGAATTGCAAAACAAACTGATGTTTAGTACACATCGATCTTCTGCTTGTTTTTCTTTTTATGAGCCATCAATGGGGTAGGCCCTTTGTTATTCTTTGAAAGATATTAGAATAGATGTTTGTATGTATTGAGTGAAGAGCGGACCTAGCCTATTTATAAGAAAACAATATTAGAATAGATGTTTGTCTGTATTGAGGGGAGAACGGACCTAGTCTATTTATAAGAAAACAGAATAAAATATTTCCCAATATAGACTCCTATTCAAAATAGGAAACTATGGCCTACACAATTTAGCAGTAGTCCGGTACGATAATTAATCCCACGCAACCAAGGTGTGCGGCCATAACCCAATGAACTTAGTCCATCAC
Organism: Liquidambar formosana; assembly: GCA_039720395.1. NCBI lineage: Eukaryota > Viridiplantae > Streptophyta > Magnoliopsida > Saxifragales > Altingiaceae > Liquidambar > Liquidambar formosana. The sequence goes on from CM077835.1 coordinate 12,411,026, forward strand.
GTACATCTTTATATTCAATTTCAACTATGTATCCATTATAAGCTATATGTTGGACCCATTTTTGCAAACTGGAAACTCATAATCAATATAAAACCCAATGATAGGAAATTTTCCAACACGTTATGGTAGGATTATTAGTAACTAAACAAACAAGGACACCCAAGTTATTTTTGTTGAGAAAATACAATTAAAAACTAATTAAACTCTTAAACAACAATTGTGATTTAAGAGAATAACACCATTTCTGCTCCAATATTTGTTGCCAATGCTACATTTTTTTTTTAATTTTTTAATTTTTTTTTGTATTTATTGGAGTCTTGTTATCTCACAATTGTTAAGGGAAACCGTTTAAAAACTCGGATGACTTCCATTGGTGTCAATGCTAGAATGTCACCCTTGATCCAATTAGGTACTAATCCCCGCGTCACTATGTTTGTTGGCCATACTAAAAAAAAATACTAGATAGGTTCACTTGATCCATTTTACCGGTTGAGATGCATGTTAAGGGCCATATTAGAAATTTATAAAAAAGTTGACTCCCTTTCGTTTTGAACTTAAAGTATGATTGTGAAATCCACATTGATATATTGGTTGATGTAAATTTATTCAGTATATAGCAACAATCAATTTCTTGTAAATTTTATTACTTGGTTATAAAGTAGCAAAATTTTAAAAATTTATATTAATGGTGCAGGTTCTATCATACACAATTTGTCCTACCCTTAAATCTTAAGTGGGGAATCAACTCCTTGAACAAAAGATGGAGCTATTTTTAGGGAGAAAGGAATACCATATAAGATCATGGATTAGCTAAAACTACAATAAATAACTTTTTGGAGAGGAGATGTAGATAAGATTTGCTTAAAATCTTATTTCTCAAAACTTAATATGGTCAGTTTGAATTTAATTGTGTCAACCAAAAGAGTTAAATTTTCATTATGGTAACAATTCACAGTATAAGAAATATAATTAAAGACTTTCTAAATTGGTTTAAGCAAAATTAGATATGGGAATAATGAACAATTAAGAGCAATACAATTAGAAACTTGGTACTCCCTTTTTGTGATATATATCCAAGGCACGTATGTACTCGTTTAATATTTCAGTTATCTACTGCCAAGTTTAGTTATGCATTAATTGTTAGACTAATTAAAATCCACCAAAGTAAGAAAGATAGTTAAAGACTTTCCAAATTCACTGAAGGAAAATCAGATAGGGAATAATGAACAATTAAGAACAATAATATATATTAGAAACTTTTTTTTTTTTTTGATTCAAAAATATATATTAGAAACTTGGTAACCCCTTTTTGTGAGATATATCCGAGGCATATATGTAGTCCTTTAATATTTCAGTCATCTACTCCCAAGTTTAGTTATGGATTAATTTTTAGACTAAAATTAATCCGCTAGAATAAGAAAGTTAAAGATTTTCCAAATTCATTGAAGGAAAATCAGATATGGGATTAATGAACAATTAAGAACAATAATATTTGAAACTTGGTACTCCCTTTTTGTGAGATATATCCAAGGCATGTACGTACTCCTAGCCTTTAATATTTCAGTTATGTACCCCCCAAGTTTAGTTATGCATTAATTTTTAGACTAAAATCCATCAAAATAAGAAAGATAGTTAAAGACTTTCCAAATTCTCTGAAGGAAAATCAGATATGGGAATAATGAACAATTAAGAACAATAATATATATTAGAAACTTGGTAATCCCTTTTTGTGAGATATATCCAAGGCATATATGTAGGCCTTTAATATTTCAGTCATCTACTCCCAAGTTTAGTTATGCATTAATTTTTAGACTAAAATTAATCCGCTAGAATAAGAAAGATAGTTAAAGATTCCAAATTCATTGAAGGAAAATCAGATATTTGAATAATGAAAAACTGAGAACAATAATATTTGAAACCTGGTACACCCTTTTTGTGAGATATATCCAAGGCATGTATGTACTTCAATATTTCAGTTATCTACTCCCAAGTTTAGTTATGCATTAATTGTTAGACTAATTAAAATCGACCAAAATAAGAAAGCTTTTTAAAGATTTTCCAAATTCCCACATAGGTACTCCTTTAATATTTCAGTTATCTACTCCCAAGTTTAGTTGTGCATTAATTGTTAGACTAAAATGGTTGGATTTTGTTTATCTATCTATCTCTTTATTGTCTCTTCTCTTTTTTTGTTTTTATTTTTTTTTTGGCTAAGAATAAGATGGGGAAGAGGGAAAGTCACAAGACTCGAAAGCATGATAGAATAAACGTGATGAATAGCCACATAAGACTGACAGACACACCACACTCCAAAAGCCTAGGAAACTTTTGGAGCAACGAACCTAAAGTGCTTATATAATGGGAAGAGGAGGCCTCGGTTTCTCACGTCTATACTGACGGTTTTCTTATGATGTAAAATTCCACAATACCCTTATAATTACAATTATAGCTAAAAAACTAGGGTGTAACAACACAATAATATCATATTAATTTGAATCACAATCCAACTATCCCACTATTCCGTGATTCTCTCCAAGGGCATTAATCATCACGTTTATTCTATCACTCCCAAGTTTAGTTGTCTACTCCCAAGTTTAGTTGTGCATTAATTTGAAACACTTGCACGCACAAGTGTTATGTGTGCCATCTGTTTATAATGAAAATAACGAATCAAACAAAAACTACGAACATTAGTTTATGGTGACACATCATAATAATAATAATAATTATAATTATGATAAATAAGATAGCAAAATGAGCATAAATTAATGGGTTATTTACTAAATAGTAGACTAAATTTGACATCTCGGCATTCAATACACACTAATTGGGTGGTAAAGCTAGCATGGCCCTTGAAAATTTTGAAAAAAAAAAAAAAAAAAAAAAACTTAATATTGTTCTCTTTTGATGATGATTTCCCAACTTAATAGCAAATAAAGAAAATTACTAGTGATTTTGAAGTATATATACGGTCAATTTGCAATAAGTTGACAAAAAATATCCTTTATATGGTATTAAGTTAAAAAGGGATCACTAAAACGTAATAAATTGCAAAAAACTGCCTCACTTGAGATTAGTTTCTTGGCTTTGCCCCTGACTGTTATTGTTGTCTTGAATGTATTTAGAGTTGGTTAAACTATATCAATAACAAAACCTGTTGAATTTAGGGTGGCAGGTAATAAAGAACCCATTTTAATTAAGATAAATCGGAGTTAGAAAAAAGTGAACTACTTTGTTACTGTACCAGAAATATTTGTACAAGATAATTTAAAGATTGAAGTAATTGCATTATTTTCACAAGAATTAAGAGGTCGTGGAACTTCACAACTGAAGCAAACTGAATATGTGAAGCCACTCGATCAGATTGTAGTAAGGTTATTTCCTCAACTTGATCATTGTTGAATTGGCACATGAGCCACAGGTATTTAACTGGCTTAATCACTGGTAGCTAGCAAAGCACTCAACGCGATCAAAACATTTAGGTTTGGCTCAAACACTGCAAGCTCTAGGTAATTTAGTGGTCGATCTTAAGGTTGGCTTAAACATTGATAGCTAATGTAACTTGTCATAGGTGATTTAGTGATCTTACCTTTTAATAATTTAATTTTAGAATTTTCATTTAATCAAGTTGGATGTGTGAGTTTTGGTCCCACGGTCGGTTTTGAGGCAAAGCAAGCAAGGCGGCCTTCTAGGGCTCTACATTTTGACTAAAAAATAAGGACCCCGTTTCTGGACTAACCCATATAGTAAGCTTAATTTTTTTTTTTTCTATTTTTTTCCAAAAAGAATAGTTCTTAAAACCCCTTAAATTTATTTGCACATCCCACTAATTTTTATTTATCAAGGTTTTTATGAAAAATATAAAAGGTTTTTATAAAAATTTGTTGCATGATCTACTAAAAAACATCATTTTGAATAACTTTGTGAAAGAAAGTTTTTTCAAAATCCATCGTTTAAGTGGGCTTAATTTTTGACCAAAAAATTCACTTAAACAAAAGATTTTGGAAAAATTTTCTTCTACAAAGTTGTTCAAAATGACGTTTTTTTAGTAGATATTGCAATCAGTTTTCTTAAAAACCTTTTATACCTTTCTAAAACCTTAATAAATGAAAAATCATTGGGATGTACAAACAAACTTTATGTTAATACTAAGGAAAAAAATTCGTATAGAGGGCCCCATTGTAAGATCAAGTTCACCTATAGTCCCAAAAAACTCAAAACTGGCCTTAACCTGTTTGGTCCACGCCTACTTTGAACATGTTAAACTGTCATTTATATTTACAAAGGGGTGAGATTTGAGTTGTATAAGAATGTGTAAGAGCCGGAAAACATTGGCCGGAATTAGAGGTACAAATAGGTTTACGTGGTGGCTTGTAGAGCCCAATCTACCCAAATTTAACTTGTTCCCATTTTTTATTCAGTTAAAAAAAATAATCTTTGAATTTTTTTATTATCTTACAATATTTTTAGTGAATAATAATATAAATGCCATGGTGGCTGGGTTTGGATTAACCAAATTTTCAGCTCTCACCCGAATGCAAAGTACTTAAGAAATTACATCATCTAAGTGGAAGAGATTCAGGACTGCACAGAAGATATAAAAGGTTTTTATTCTCCGGATATTATGAAATGAAAAATTACTTTAGTTCTATGGTTTTTGAAAGGATTTGGCAGTGTGAGAAGTGTTATTTCCAATTTCTTGTCATTTTTTAAATCCTGAAAACTTGTGCCAATGAAAGAAAAAAAAGCACAAGATTTATATATAAAGAACATTATATTGGTGAAATCCTTGAATCTTTGAAATGTTAATTCTGATGTTGTATTCTCTTCTGTTTTGGTTGAATTTGGATTTCATAGATAACGGGAGGAGATAAGGTCAAGGGTTATCATTGAATTAGCAGATTTGTTGTGTAGTAAACTTAGGCAATTTAACTTGTGAGGGTAGGCCAATGGCCCTCAAGTTTAGTGGCATGTCCTATCCCAATAAAAGTGTGGGGTTTGTAAAAGTCTTGGTTTTGACTCTGTGTGGGTGCATGTATTCTCCTATCATTTGGCAAAAACAAAACAAAAAAAATGAAAACCTGCAAGGGGAACATAGATAGCAAAGGACTATGGCTCAAGAACTATAGTTCCTAAGTTCGAGCCTATACTTCTTCATTGTTGGATGCACGGCCTTTGCATGCAGGTGGTTTGTGCATCACGGAAATTAGTCTGAGCCTAGTTAATAGCTTGAGAGATACCCCTCATTTAGCCAAAAAAAAAAAAAACTATCTTAGGCAATATGTGTGGAACTGTAGGAAAATTTTGATAGGATGGTGAAAGTCTATTAGAATAATTCTGTACTTTTAAAATCATGGAAAAAGATTTAGAAGATCGTTAAGAAATTAAAGGAAGGAAACCATAAGAAAAAATAAAAACAAGCTAGAGAGAGAGAGAGCCTTTTGAATTTTAAAATATCTGTCAATTGAGACAATGAATTGTGAGTGAAAAAAAAAAAAAAGGAAAAAAAAAGAGAGGTTTGGAATTGTTATTTCGTTGACAAAATTTTCTTATATTTAGCATTTATGAAGCATATGCTAATGCCATGAATGTACGCACAAGGAAAATAAGCACAACCTTAAAACTTTATAGTCACATAAAATTCATGTCTGAAGGTGCATGTGGGCGATAAGACATGCACCCCATGCCGCCTTTATGTCAAAAATATGCATCTTATCACATTGTTTGTCAACCTTAAGTGGACAATGAATGATCTACAAATCACATTGCATTTATTTTACATTTTTGACCCTAATATTTTTGTTTTAAATATTACGACATGTAATCGTTATATTGTTTTCTACTCTTTTTCATCGTATTACTCATTGCTCATATCTTGTTTTTAATTTTTGTAAAGTCATAAAACTGCCACCCCAAAGCCACGTGCCTTCTATACAAAAAAAAAAAAAAAAAGGAATATGTACGGACATGCAAAATAAACCTAACTTGCTTTTCATCCAATATTTAGGACCTGTTTGGATGTCTAATTCAAAATTAAACAATTTTACAACCTTCATATATTATTGAAAGCACAAATGTATCACCTTGATTTGACAAATTCATGAAGATGAAAGAGTGGAAAAGAATTGGTCATATTACATCAACTATATAGTACTGACCGTACTCCAACCTTTTTAAATATTCTAATTCGACGTGCTTTCAATAATATGTGAAACTTGTTAAATTTTTTAATTTTGAATTGGATAACCAAACAAACCCTTAGTGAAATAAAATTAAAATATTCAATTATTCAAAGAAAGGAGTAAAATTTTCATGATGTTTATACTCGACATCAACTGTACAAGATTTTTAAATGAAATAATGGAGAATTAAGAGCAAGAATTTAAGATTATTTTACTCATTTAATATTGCCCAAAAAAAAAAAACGTTTTTTATTTGTGGTTTCTCCTATAAAGATCCCAATCCGGCAATCCGTTTACCAAAACAACATACTTTTTGTGTTGGGTACGTTCTTATCTCATAGTTGTAGTCATGGAGAGGAAGCAAAAAGGCCGCAAAAAGATTGAGATAAAGAAGATAAGAGACTCCACCACCCAACTGGTTACCTTCTCAAAGCGCAAATATGGGCTTTTCAAGAGCACCAGCGAGCTTTGTACACTATGTGGAGCAGACGCTGCCATAATTGTCTTCTCTCCCCAAGGCAAACCATTCACTTTTGGCCATCCTGATGTCCATTCCATCATAAACCGGTATTCGAATCAAACCCCACAAACAAATGATGGTATTGCTGCCATTGAAGAGGCTCTCAAGCGCGATAGAATTCGTGACCTCAACAAACAACTCGACGAGCAGCTTAAGCAATTGGAGAAGGAGATGGCACAAGGAGAGGCACTAGATAAGATGATTAAAGAACTCCAAGACCATTATGGGTGGCATGCACCCGTCAATGAGCTCGGTTTACATGATCTTGAGAAATTATCCGTGTCACTGGAAGACCTTAAGAGGAATATGGACACCTGGATTAATGAGTTGTGGATTAACGAGCTCTTGATTCCATCCGAGCAGTCAATCCATTCATCATCACTTGGTTCCAATCAAGAGGTTGATTAATTTTGTTACATACAACTGATTGAGGCTACTATACTTTTTCTGCTCATTATGCCTACATGCATGATTTCAGTTATGCATGCATGGGTGAGGGGTTAGAATAATTTTAATACATTAAGCATTAGGATTTATCAGTAAATGAAAATATAGTTGCAAGATTTTGTACAGAAGACAAACAGTATAATTTATTCCATATGGCTCTTTTCTACTACATTATATCCCTCTTTAGTTTGACAGTTATCGAGACCACAAATGTCGCAAGCATCCATCTATATATTATTTTGTTTCAGACAGAAAGAGTGTATAAAATGAAATGATTTGAGCCCTAACATATGGATCATTGAAGTGGGAATGTTTCTGCCATTCTGGGCCATTGGGGTTGGAGTTCATATTTTATATAATTCAACTCTTTGATGACATTTGCATTTGTTAACATTTCTTCATAGTGAAGAAATGTCAATATTCTAGTAATGACATATTGGCTTATAGCATGTTTAACATGTTTAAACAATTTTCATGACGATGAAAGAGTATTATTGTTTATTTAAAAAATAATCATTTATAATGGGTTGACATGACAGCTCGCCACGTCAGTTGGGTAAACAAATTTGGACAAGAAGTTGGGGTTTTTAGTGTTTGCCTACCACGTTAATTGGAAAAGCAAATATGAGTAAAAAGTTGGGCTCTTTAGTATTTTTCTTTCTAGAAGCTGATTAAGCACCCGTATTCAATTAGAAAATAAAAATTAGGCCACATCACATAAAATATTAATCAAAAGGGATGCTTGGTTGCTTCATTTCTGTGGGGATTTCCATTGTACTCAGACCAGAAACAGAGAAATGAACAACCAAGACAAATATCAGAATAACAATGTTCAGTAGAGTGTTTCACATCCCAGATATATGTACATATACCTAAATAATGTTCAATGGAGAGTCTATTCCCAATTTCTGAGCAACACCAGCAGTTGCTGGAGTATATAAATTAACGAGTTTATAACATGCAAGGGAAGAAAAATCACAGCATTCCCAGCTGTAGGTGAAACTCAAAGGGCAGCTCCTACGTACATACCAGTGGAACCGTCAGAAATATATAGAGATTGCATAGAGGATTAATTTCTTTTCCTCTACACTTCTTGTCACATACCAATACATCTACAGTGCAATTAATGAAACCAGATTTTTTATTCGAACATGCAAGGGAAGGAAAATCAGAGTGTTTTTCTCCCCCTTACATGACTTGTGTCATAATGTGAAAATTAAACAAATATAGAACTATCTAGTACTAAGTGATACTTACCATCCAATTTATTGCTACATATAGCAGAATTGTTAGGCACCAAAAGTGTCAGATAAACACCAATAATGATCTCTGGCTTGTTAAAAATACGCTGTGTTTATATCATTTCTGCATAGAAAAGAAAATAAATTAGCAAATGCACCAAACTTCAAAAGCCTCTAACAATTATAAAAAAAAAAAAAAAAAAAAGACACAAACACGACTGTTGATGAGTGATTGAGAATAAAGGAGATGCATAAACATGAAGAAGCAACTGAGGATTCCCTTCCATATGCATATGTCATCAGCTTTATTCTTTATCAATATAAATCTCTAGGATCTAAGCGATCTTAGGGCAGTACTCACCTGTTTCCTTCTGGCATATTTCCAATAGCTGGGGACACTTTGAAATTTCCAGTCTCTGTAATGTCGTCAGGTAGTGTAACGTCCCTTCTGGCGGTGATGTCAATTTGGGACAATCAGAAATTTCAATCTGTCGAAGTAATGTGAGGTTGCAAATCCACTCTGGTAAAGTGATCAAACCAGAACAGCTTTTAATGCGTATATCTTGCAGTGTGGTAACATGTTGAAGATCCTCAGGGAGAGACACAATCTTTGGAATATCTTCAATTGTCAGTGAACGAAGGCTCCTAAGGCCTTGCAATCGCATGCCATAATCCTCTTCACTATATGATAAATCTAGCTCTCTGCACTCTCTGATCTCCAGCTCCTCTAGGGCTGTTAGATGTTGCATCCCATGAGGCAGATACATTAGGCTTCCACAGCCACTAATAGAAAGAATCCGGAGGGAAGTTAATCCTCTCAACCCTTCCCCTGGCAAATGCAATAGTCTGGGACATGACTCAATGCAAAAACGCTCGAGAGAAGTAAGGCTCTGCATCCCCTCTTCTGGTAGGAAAGCCAGATCCTCAATGCTATCAATATGCAGAGATTTTAATTTGGAAAGCATGGAGGAAGAGGAGGAGACAGATGACGAAGAAGTTGCAGCTGTTGTTATTGGGATGGCTGGTGCTGCCATCATCATCTGTCGTAATAGCTCTTCAGAAACATTCTTCAGGTACAATTCTTCGAGATTTGGATGCAGGGGCATGTATGTCAGTTTAGGGCAATGCCCTATAGTTAAAGTTGAAAGACAAGGAAATGATGGCAGTAGTCTTTGTTGCTCTTCCATTGATGCTGCTGCTGCTGTTGTTGTTGCTGTTCTGTAATCATCCTTTTTATCCTTCCACCATCCCATCAAATTTCGTGAGTCAAAGAGTCTGAATTCTTTGAGAGATGGGAAGAATGCTGCTGATTCTCTTCCTCCTCCACTTGCTCCCCCTTTCACCATGTTGCCCCGCCATGAAGAGGAAGAAGAAGAAACTGAATAAGATAAGGAAGACTCCTCGCTACCATTGTCTACGTACTCCAGGGCAGTCACCTCTTCCAGTCTCAGAACCTTAAGCATAGGGAGTTGTCCAAACAGTGGTAGATCTCGGCACCCATAACATCTCCATATGGTTATTTCAAGTAGATTTGGGAGAAAGCGCGACATGTCAACCATCATCCAACTCGGAAACCTTCCACCCTTATACCTGTGAATGTGCAATTCTTTTAAATTTGGGTGTGGCTGGAGGCCTTCCAAAAACATTTTATCATCCTGATTATTCTCACCATCATCTGCTGCTTGCTTCCATTCTAAGGTCAAGGCTGTAAGGTGTTGTTTCCCATTTAGGTTTGCTTCCTTGGATTCCAATGCAGAATTTTTTAAGCATCCAAATTTTGCAATTGTTAACTCTCCTCTTAAGTTGTCGAGGCCTTTCAATTCACTCAGCCCACCAATAAGCTTAGAGAAGGTACTATCTTTGCCCACCACAAATCGTGTTAATGTCTGAAGAGAAGTCAATTGACCCAGTCCAGATGGCATATGAATCAAGCCAACACACTGATCGATTTCAAGATGCCTAAGGCTGACCAATTTTCTCAAATCTCTTGGCAATTCTTCCAACTTCTTGCAATAACAAAGCTTCATTGTCTGCAAATTCTGCAGCTTGGTAATAGAATTGGGGAGTTTCTTGATACCTTCATTCTGAGAAAGATCGAGATACCTTAAATGCTTCAACTTACCTATGGAGCTCGGCACAACTTCAACCCATGTATTATGTAGATCCAACACGCGTAAGTAACCAAAACTTGAAATAATTGTTTCAAAAGTTGCTGAATTCAGTCTTCCACGATAAATTGGTCGAACTGGCAAAAGAAATGTCCGTAGTCTGTTTGCTTCGAGCAAGGGGGTTGGAATTACCCATGATGAATCCAAGTACGAATCAAATGATACATGACGAATTCTCTCATCGATACATTTGGCATCTGAATCTGCCAGAGAGGTCTCAATCCCAGCAACTAATTGTGCAAGATCATGCATAAGGTCATGCATTTTGCAACCTGTTACATTGCCCCATTCATCAATTATAACATCTTGAAAGAAAGACCGCCTCAGTAAATCCATGAAATACTGGTCACCAACATCCTCAAGACTTTGGTCTATGCTAGATGACTGAACAAACCCTTGTGCCATCCAAAGGTTGACCACTGTCCACTTATCGATGTCGTAGTCTTTTGGAAACAAAGAACAGTAAGCAAAGCAATGCTTCAAATACGATGGGAGGTGATCATAGCTCAACCGTAGAATTGGTAAAATATCATTTTCATTTTGAGTTATTTTTGAAAGTTCGTTATTTTTGAATGACAACCACTCGCATTCTGTATCTTTAGAGTACAAAAGGCTTCCTAGAGTCCTTATGGCAAGAGGAACTCCTGCACACTTCTCTACAATCTTCTTTCCAATTTCTACTTGGCTTGAATCCTCCAGATCTTGCCCGGGTTTGAGGGCCATTTGCTTAAATAAAGACCAAGACGTGTTTTCAGGTAGACCTTTCAGAAAATATGGTGAAACAACTGGGGCTGTAATTTTCGCAACTAATTCTGAGCGTGTAGTTACGATAATTTTACTTCCCCTCGCACCACCCATTAACAAATTTTCCAATTTCAGCCATTTCTCGCGGTTATCATTCCATATGTCATCTAAGACAAGTAAATATCTTTTCCCATCAATTTCTTTTCGAAGGTGATTTTGCAACCGATCGATTCCAGAACTCTCGATGTTCTTATCAGTTGCAGATTCCAGGAGCTTTTCTGCAATTAGTTTCACATCAAAGACATCAGAGACACACACCCACATTTTTAGTTCAAAATGTGTTTTGACTTTCTCGTCATTGTATACAAGTTGAGCAAGTGTGGTCTTTCCCAATCCCCCAATTCCGACAATTGGAACGATGGACACATTTTCTTGGACGTCAGAGTCCAACAAAAGTAGTTCTACAATCGCCTTTTTATCGTCATCTCTCCCCACGACTTCTTCCAGGCGTACAAAAGAGTGAGTCTGCTCTCTCTCCCTAAGCTCAGCTCGTGTCTCTACAGGCCGGTCCGTGAAGTGGAATTTGGTCCTGTCCACTGCAATCCCATCTAGTCTCTCCCTAATGGCCTTGACTTTATGACACATCTTACGACTGAAAGCAAGCTGGTTTGAACTTGAAAAGAAAAGGCTTACCTCCTTTGCCATTTTATTCTGAGTCTTCACTTTCCGTTGCAAGGCTGTCGTAGAGAAATCATCCAGCAAGTCATCCGCATCATACACTGCATCCTTGAGCTTTCCAAGCCAATCTTTAACCTCGTGGCTCTTCACTTGCCGCTCCTCAGCATCGAGAAGTAAAGCCTTGATTGCGGAAACTGTGTTGTTGAGTTTTGCAAGCTCATCTTTCACACCCCACAACAATCCAATCTCTTGGAGAGCTAGAGAACCCAGTTTTCTTAGGATTCCCTCTGCAATGTTGAACAAGACTGCTTCTGCCATTCCTTCTTGGTCAGGGTAGGAATACCTAAAAGTTCTCTTGAAGTGGTTCAATGTGGTAAGAGGACGATGAAGTTGGTATGAAAGAGGATGGACAAGCCATACATGACCAATATAGGCACTTCCCAGCATCTTCCTTGGGAACTGGAATTAGGTAATACGTCCCTCCTCGCCTTGTGGAACTCCCATGTGCGATGTGGACCTGCTGCCATTAGTCAAACATAAAAATGGGGAGAGGGAACCACATGGTCACATGGCCACATGGGTAGGCTTTGAACGCAGAAAATTAAGGGCAACAATAGCATTTAATCGTCACTCTGCTCAATGGCATGAAATTTTTATTTATTATTTTTTTTTTTTTAAGGGGCGGCCATTGTCATTTCTCAATTTCTTTGCACCCTCATTTGTTTTAAACTTATCTAAATTTTATGAAAAGTATAAATGATCCTCATGAAAATTGATCATAGATAACATCCAATTAAAAATATCATTTTGAATAATTAACTTTGCGGAAGAAGTTTTTTCACAGTGAACTTTTGACTTTAAATGACCAAAAGGTATTGATTTTGGAAAAACTTAGAATGTAATTGGGTGGTATTATCCATCATTACGATTGTCTTGAATGGATTTAGAGTTGGTTAAACCATATCAATAACAAAACTTGTTGAATTTATGATAAGGGTAGTAAACACCCCATTTAGTTTAAAATTAAATTCGAGTTATAAAACTTCGTTACTATGAGATTGAAGTAATCAAATTATTTTCACAAGAGTTAAGGGCATGTTTGTTTGGCCAAAATCGGAGGAAATCATAATAGAATAGAACCTTATTATTTCATTCCATTTTGATTTCCTCCAATTCTAGCCAAACAAACGAGGCGTAAAAAATGGTGGAACTTCTTGACTTGTCAACTTACTAAGTTTGAAATCCTGATTTTAATTCCCGTGAAGCAAACTGAATGTGTGAAGCCACTCGATCAAATTAATAATGGGGTTTCCTTAACTCGATCGTTGTTGACTTGGAATGGATGAGCCAAAATCACCAACTCTCAATACTAATAACTAATAATACTAATTAAGTCGAATTTGATTATTTGAGCAACCGAGTTTGGGTGCCTATGTCAGGCCCAACGTACCCATTTACTGTCGTGTTGAATTTTTCAAAAATATTTTTATGTAGCTTATTAATAACGTTTTTTTTTCTAAAATTACAAATTGAGTTTATCAATATTTGTCAATTGAGACAATGAAATAGAGTAAAAAAAAAAATTAGAGGTTTGAATTTTTTTTTCTTTGGTTGATAAATGATCAACTAAAGTATCCTAGACATTACCAATCTATTTTTACACGTCTAAAAATTATTGGTATCATGATAGTGGAAGAGTTGGTTGTGATCACTTGTGAGGAGAGTTGGTTGGGCCGTGGTCGTCCTTATTTCGAACCAAAGGTTAAAATGTCTATATAATTTTAAATAAAGATTATATTGTTAATTAAAAAGTTTTTCTACTTAAGAGAGTTTTATTAGTATAGATATACATATTTCAGTGGAATTCAGACCGGTTCGGTTTTGAAACCTCCTAAACCATGGATTGAACCAGATTGATTGGTTTTTATAAATTGAAACCAGTATCGAACCGAATACTGTTTGAACTAAATCGGACCAAATTGCTTCGATCGGTCCGATTCTCGGCTTTACCTGAACCCACTTGAACTCCTACCTTGTGGTCTTGTGGGTTTTGCTTGTTTTGTCCTGAATTTTATGTGAATAAAAATAGTTCTTTTTTTTTCTGCGTGAGGGCCCCATTTGTCCAGGGAGGTTTATTACTCGTTGAGGCTGAGTTAGAATCCAATCCCATGAATCATTGGTGGCATTAGAAAATGAAAATGAATTTATCATAATAACTTGGTGGTTTGAGTTCATTGTTATCTTTTTATTTAATTATTTGCTTATTTATTTAAATTCAGTTATATCCTGTTATTGAGTTATTAAAATTTTTTAAAAATGTTGGTATACAGTTTTGAAAAATATATCTTATTAAGCCTTCATTCACGCTCCTTTTTAAAGATTTCTGCAGACTTTGATAAAGATTAAGACGATTCTTTTGAGATCGGAGTTAGCTTGGAGATGTTAAAGATTTCTGCAGACTTTGATAAAGATAAAGACGATTCTTTTGAGATCGGAGTTAGCTTGGAGAGCATGGCATCGCATGTGAAAATTTATGTGGATATGTAGTATTTCATTTTATAGCTTGTATTATTATTATCTCAATTTGGACTTTATTTATTATGTGTGTATGGATGGTAGAACCGTAAAACTCTATAGACTTAGATACCACCTTTAGTATGTCCTATTTATTGATGGGACCACATCAAATTTTTATTTAAAAAAATATTTATTTAAATCAAACTTTATTTCTGAAACTCCATCCTAGTTCCAAATAAAATGTATTTTATTTATTACTGCGTCTCGACCCGTTTCTAGATCGTGACAATTAAGCTCAACTTTGTTTAGTTGAAAAGGAAACTGAGAGCTTGAGAGGTTTTCAATACCCTGCAGTAGACATATGAAGTATTTCTCAAAAACAGATAACTTGAAAAATGTATGCAAGGTTTTGTACTTGTTATATATGGTTCCATATATGAGCTCTACACCTTCACATCCCCCAACGATGAATTAAATTATACTCCTTTCACCTTTGAAAATTTAATTTGGAGAGATGTACTTTGGAAAATTCATAAAATGTCTTATTTTGGTTGGAAAATTTATGCAATGTCCTATTTTGGTGTAATTTAATTGCATATCTGCAACAAAATTATTTCCCAATGAATGTCGCAATGAAATTAATACCCATTATAGTGATCCTTGCTGGCTAATATCGGATGGAAATTATTGATTACCAGAAGAGGTGTGTCAATGTCATAACATTATGGTTTTTTCTAGAATATATCTTTTCTCAAAGACAAGATAAGGAAGAAAGTTAAACTTGTCATTCAAAATGGTAAACCAGAGTTATTAGTCCCAGAAAATAAAATTTATATTTCTATAAGGGTGCATTAATTCTCAACTTCTCAATTTGGAAGTGAAATAATGCATGGAAAGAGATAATCACCCTAATTCTCTCCCATAAATTTCGAAAACCAAACCAAGAAGAGAACTATCTTTTGCTAGAAGCTGTCAATCTATCCCAACAAGATAGTTTTTCCCCTGCTCCTTTCCCCATTTTTCTTACTAGTATTTTTGGTTTGCTCATCATTTCGCTTCTTTTGCCTTCCATAGAAATATTTAAAATGGAGAAGAAGCAGACCAAGGGTCGCCAAAAGATCGAAATGAAGAAGATAGAAGATGAAGGGGATCGGCTCATCGCATACTCCAAGCGTAGATCTGGTATCTACAAGAAAGCGAGCGAGCTTAGTACCCTATGCGGTGCAGAAATTGCCATGGTCTCTTTTTCTCCATCAGGGAAGGCCTTCTCTTACGGTCATCCCAGCATTGAGTCCGTTGCAAACCGCTTTTTAAACCATAACCCGCCACCTAATGACAACACCACCCGCTTTGTCGAGGCTCACCGACAGGCTCGAATTCACGAGCTCAACCAAAAGTACAACGAGCTTTATGAGCAACTAGAAGCTAAGAAGGAGCGAGGAAAAGGGCTCAAACGAATGGAAAGAAATCGTCCCAAAGGGTGGTGGGAAGCAAACGTTGACGAGCTTAGCTTGCATGAGCTCAAACAATTGAAAGCAACCATAGAAGAGTTCCAAAATAACTTATACCAACAAATCAATGATTTGAACAACGGAATTTCTTCTTCTGCTTCTTCTACTCAAGCAATCAATCCATCAAATCCTGCTCAAATAACCTATCCAGTCACTGCGACGAATCCCACCAAAATGACCCATCCATTCGCTGCAGCAAATTCTGCTCAAGAGAACTCTGTTGATAATACAATTGGGACTAGTACTCCCAGTGTTCCTCATGGCTATGGTTATTGGCGTGGGCAGTTTTGATTAGTTCGACTGTGTTAGGCTTAGTGAATATTTGTAAACCGCTGCTGGACATCAGCCAAAAAAAATAGGTTCTCATATTTTTTTTTAAAATATATTTTGATATTCATCATGTGTCTTGTAATCTTGTTTGATAGATTTCGATGAGTAGATTTTAAAAATACTAATTTTATGATAAACTGACTTGTAGAACAAAATTTAGTATATATTTAAGTTTAAAAAACAAAAATGACAACTAGGAAGATTTGCCCTCTTCCGCCAGCATTGGAGGGTATTTTCGTTAGCGTTTGAGGGTATTTTTGTTAGAAAACTAGACAAGGGACTAAGATAAGGGACCTTAGGCATCAAAAACTTTTGGGTTGAACCCTTGATGCTATAGGTCTTATGTGGGACTCTTTACAAATGTACATGTCCAGGCGTTAGTTAAGTCAAGGTTTGGATATCCCTATTGGCTAAAAAATAAAAAATAAAAAGGTTTAGTACATTTTCACACAAATTAAATGAAAGGGAGTAGCACAAGCTATATGTATCTTTTTCATGCCTATTCAAATTGAATGGCATGTCCCATTTAGAGGTGTGGGGTTTGTGAAGATCTTGATTTTGATTTTACATGAATGTGTGAATCGGTGTGTGTTCTCTTATCATTTGGCTAAAATAAATAAATAAATAAATTTTCTTTTATCCATTTGGAGGACGACAAGAACACACATAAACAAGTACAACGGGCCTATAAACAATCCAACGCCAATGAAAAATGGGCCAACTATTTGACGGGTGGATAGAAGACCAAATGATGCGAAACCCAAGATGGTCCTTTAACTAACGGGCCAACTATTTAACCAATGTTTTTCTTCTATATTGCATAACATTAATGAGAGAGACTGAGAGATCAGTTCCCCAAATTTATGTTTCATAATAGTAGCATATATCTATTTTATGAGATCGAAATTGTAATGAGTAAGTAGTAGGAAACTTACAACCTGGTTCCCTTGGAGGAGTCCAGTAATAAAAGAATGTAAGATACATACTTCAAACATGGACAATTAATCTTTATCTTCTGAATTTGCATATATTCGAACAACTCAAGTTTTTTCTTTGATCAGCTATAGATAAAATTTTATTGTTGGTGAAAAAATGATATACATGAAGCAATCACCAAACACACAAAACAGAAAACAAGCCACCCCAAATAGACCACCCAAACACAAAGCAACCCCCAATTCAATTCTCAGCAGGGAGCTGAGAAGAGACTTAATTACAACTTGCAGGTATCCAAAACTATCACCAAAAATAAATAAAATAAAAAAAGGAAAACCACAAAATAAAATATAAAATATAAAAAATAAAAAACAACTCGAAACCCGACTAAACTAAAGTAGAAAACTTGAAATTCACCAACCATGATTCTACTTCAAGTTCTAAGATAGAGATGTAGGCACATTATAACTAAAATATCATTTACTTTTTTCTTGGTCTTCTCAATTAAATAGCTTCTGGTCTTGTGAGAATAATAGAGGAACATGAATTGCCAAAATTTTGTTACTATGATTTTGTTATAGCTTTTAAATTTTTATGTAGAAAGATGAGAAATCTCCACAACACCATTCAACTAGGAAAAGGATTGTCAACTGCCAAGCTCCATTAAAAATTAAGGGCTTAATGACCCTACAAGCACAACGAAATTAAAATCTACCATGATATATCAAAAAATGATATTCATTAATTGCATGGTTCAGGTTGTATCAGAAAAAATTAAGCTGAGATATTAATATATATTCTTATAACTATCCAGGAAATAGTGATGCATTTGGTTATGGAAATAAAAAATTTAAATTTATTTCAGTTGGCATTGTTACCTTCATATAGGGACACAAGTATATGAAACAAAATTTTCCATCCTTTTTCATTTTTAAAAAAATCCATTAAAAAGAACATCAATCGGGAGTCTTCTTTGCACTACAACAAACGTGAGTTTCCACGACTTGAAATTAATGGCGTGCATGTTTGCAAGTCGTTAATATGGGTCTTTTACGACATACTTATTTAGCACGTCATTAAAAGACCCCATCTAGACAATATTCACGACATACAAAGGAAGCGTGCTATTAATGACATCAATTACGACATGTTTTGTGTGTCGTAAATAATGTACCTAGATTAGCCTATTTACGATGTGTTCTACACGTCGTTAAAAATGAATAGTTCCATTACAGTTTTAGCTAGGAATTCCACTTATTTTTTACGACGTGTTTTGTACATTGTAAATATTATCACAAGATTCACTTATCAACGGCGCATTATGCACATCCTTAATAAAAAACCAGAGTTCCGTGAAATTTTTAGCGGGCATTCTACCTCACTTTACTGAATTTGAATTTTGCAATTTCCTTTTTTTTTTCTTTTTTTTTTTTTTGGTGCTTTGCTCTTCCATCTCGCAAACTCGCACCCACACTCCTTCATCTAATGGCCATTCTAAACTAGGCTAGGGCACACTCCATCTCACAAACTCGCACACTCCCTTAATCCCTCAATCTCAAAGCAGTAAAGTGAACCAGGGCGTGTTCACTGTCAATTGTGAACTAGGAATCAATGGTGAGTGTTCACAATTGGCGTTCTCTACACGGCTGATCGATGTTTTTCCATCTCTCAATCCCTCAATCTCCCAAATGTGATTGTGTTAACGGTGCGTGTTGATGGATGATGCTCTTCCATCTCTCAATCCCTCTTCGATCCACACGACGGTGTGTCTCGACGGTTCTGTCACATTGGAAATCGACCATGTGATGTCTCATCTTCAAACTAGTTCTGAAATCGAACATTCGGTAGAAATCTGTGCGTCGCATCTTCTGAAATCAACCATACGACGCATTTTACACATCGTTAATACTTATTTACGACACGCATTGCATACTATCAATAAGTTATTTAAATTAATACATATACTATCCTGATTTCATGAGAGGGGGGGGGGGGGGGGGGGGGGGGAGGCCGGACAAAACCCCTTAGATGGCTTCACTAATTGGTGGCCAAAAAATGTTAGTGGCGACTAGGGTTTCTAAAATAACCTAGAAACCCTCTTTCTTTTCTTTATAAAATCAATAACTAACATCCTAGCCCTTGAATGGTTGCTCTGATACTAATTTTAAACAATATAGATTAAACATGCTAAGAACTAAACCACAAGTATATATAAAATAATAAATTAAACTAAGTATTGATGTACTTGCAGAAGCCAGCACAATAGGATGAAAACGGGCATGTGCTATAGAACAAATCGGTGTTTAGACTTGGTCTTCTTCTCCTTGCTTTCTCTCTCTCTCTCTTTTTTATGCTGTCTCTGGTCGGGTCCTCTATTATTCTCTAAACAATATGAGAGTAAGATATTTATACGTATAGATCGAGAGGTGAGGGTACCTAGCCTGATTATAGAAAGATTCAATAGTCTTTGTCATTATAGACTCCTATTCCAAGGTGTACCATAAGCTATATATTCAACCGATTTTCGCAAATAGGAAACTCATAATCAATGTCAAGCCCAATGACAAAAACTATTTTAAAATTTAATGGTAGAAATATTTTTGACTAAACAAACAACCTCCTGAAACCATAACAAAGAACAAAGATGTAATAGAACCCCATAACAATTCATTTTGTATTCAAATATAAGGGTCTGTTTGGATAAGTTTCTATTTTCTATTTTTTACTTTTGGAGGTAAAAAAAAAAAGAAAGAAAAAAAAGAAATTGTTTTACAGTTTTTTATAATGCAAAATTTTGATAGTTACTTTTAAAAGTTAAAATAGTTGGAATTTCTTATTAACTCAACTTTTAAAAGTAATTTCCAAAACTTTTACACTCAAAAGTATATCTAGCACCACTCAATTATTTGGATCGGAGCCTAACAAATTTTTCACTTGATTATAAACTAATAATTTTAAAAATCTACGATGGAGCAGTTTCCATCATACACAATGAGCCTACCTGTAAAGTTGTAATCATGAACTCATTAACACCGCCATAAATGTATTACTACTTCTTGGAATGGAGATTATTTATGAAGACTTAAATTGGTCAGCCTGAATTTAATTGCGTCAACCAAAAGAATTAAATCTTCATTATGGCAATAATTGATACAATAAGAAAGATAATTAAAGACTTTCCAAATTAGTTGAAGTAAAATCAGATATGGGAGTGATGAACATTAATTAAGAACTATTATATTAAAAACTTTGTACTGTTGTAATTAATTACGTGTAGAGCAGTTTCCATCATACACATTACCCTACCTTTAAAGTTGTAATCATCACATCATTAACACCGCCATAAATGTATTACTTCTTGAAAAGGAGATTATTTATGAAAACTTGAATTGGTCAGCCTGAATTTAATTGTGTCAACCAAAAGAATTAAATTTTCATTGCGGCAATAATTCATACAGTAAGAAAGATAATTATAGACTTTCCAAATTAGTTGAAGTAAAATCAGAATGGGAGTGATGGACAATTAAGAACTATTATATTAAAAACTTTGTACTGTTGTAATTAATTATGTGTATTTATGGGGGCATTTCAAAATATAACTCTAGCTTTTTTTATTTTTATTTTTTTAAAACAAGAAGGGTATATAAGGTTTTGTCTCAACTAATCCTTTGGGCATGTGCAATCCCTTCTTCCCACATACATCGGGCAATTACTAAGTCCTTCGAAAGTACAATAATTAGTTCTCTCCATCTCATATGCACAATAATTGTCCAAAACAAGAAGGATTTTTATTTTTTAAATTTTTTTTAAGGGTCCAAACCAAGAAGTGGGTTGTCTTTGACTAGTCCAAATTTTCTTAGAGAAATGCTTACACCATGTGTCTATATTGTTTGAGTCTGGCTCTTTGCACCACAACACGCCACATCAGTCAACACACTACATCAGTCAATACGTTCCATCTTTAATTTCCCCAATTTAGAATATGGACTTGGTTTATGAAAATGAAAACTATTTTCAAAAAATGAAATTATTGAAAATGCATTTGGTGTTTGCTAAAGCTATATATATATATATATACAATCTAGCAGCTGTTATGCAAATTCTGCATTCCGATTCTACTTCTGTTTTAGTGTTGGTGCAAAAAAATAACGGAGTTTAAATCATGTCCATGCATATGAACATATCATCATTGTAAATCACCCTACTAGATTGATTAAAAAAAATGTCCACTACAAGATTCCCATTTAAATTGTGCTATTATGCACAACCTCGATATAATTAAATCCTCCCATATGGATGTGGCAATGTTATATGCAACTTGAGCCATAGGGGTGAGAAACCCAAATCACTAATTTATTTTTAAGAAATAAAGAAATCATAAAAATTAATTTATATTTAAAACCCAAAGTGACTCTAAATTTAGGAAAAAGCTAGGTCTCAAACAAAAAATTAAAAATTTAGGGACTAAGTTACAATGGGAGATGATTCCGAGTAAAGCCCAATTAAAGACAAACACATTGCCCGAGTCAATCTCATCAATTAATTGGACTAAACTTAATTTCTTGTCACAATAAATATCAATGAATTATCACTACAAAAAAAATTATGCTAACCCATATTCACCCAAAATCCATCAATAAAATAAAATAAAAAATAAAGAAGTATAAAAGAAAAACCTAGGATTATTCTATCTTAGGGTGGACTTAGCTCAATTAAACCCTATCTAGCTCAGCACAAGCTAAGGATACATCAACTCCAAAACCATCTAGGGTGGTGGTCTACTGGTAAAGGTACGGTGTAGGAGGTTGCGTAGGCAAGGGTTTGCGTCTCACGGCCAACCAGCCGGGGAGGGGGGGTGTGGAGTGAAGGGGGTGGCGTGACATGTATTTGTTCCTTCATAGTCCTACTCATACACTAAAGCAACTACCCTCGGTGGGGCTAAGATCAGGTTATGGTTCAACGGATTTGAAGGAGTACCTGCAGATCCATTTTTTATAGGCCCATCTATACCCTCGATCAACCCCTATGATTGATGGGTAGGGGAGCAAATATGGTCACTATAAGCATCGTGTTTTAACATGTGCAGCTTGGGAATACACAACAAGCGAGATACAAAGATTAGCGTGAAGAGGAGTCGCCACCTGGATAGGCCCAAAAACCAACTTGAGCTCTTACAAGGGTTCAACTCGTTAAAACTAGAGAATCTGGTTCAAAGATAGGATACATCATCAGGAAAATGTTGAGCACCCAACGACGTTCGATCATTAGACCAACCCTTACTTTGTGTTGGTTAACCATGTTTAACAAATTAATTTAATTAAGATTACCCATAAATCATACGAGTAATTAAGGGCACACACACTAACAAATGGATAAGCAAGTAAACTGGACGAAATCTATGCTTTCGGAGAATCATAATCAAGAATCAGTATCATGTAAATGTAAAATTGTCAAATCCTAGATATGCATATGCATATGAAAAATACGCGTAAGCGTAATTTAGCTAAAGAAAGTTCCTTAGGTGACCAGCTGGCCCAACCCAACCAACCACCCAAGAAAGCTCTCTTTTGGTCCCGTTTTCGTCTTCTCACTCCTGATGGAGTATTTTGGTTAAATTAACTTTGATTTGAGTGATTCAAGAGCCAAAATGACCGTGAATCGAAGGATAATGAATCCAAATGATTCCAATGGTGAAAATCATCAACCATGGTTAAGTGGTTAGGTTTAAGAAAATGGTTAACCGTCAAAAGTTCAATGAAAGCAATTTTGACAAAGTAAGGTTTTACCCTCCAATTGAACCAATTCTCATTTCAAATTAATATGAGACCTTAAAAAACATATTTCAATATAAAATTAGGTTTGCATAAATGTAAATGAAGTTATTTAATTGAAAATCCAAGTATGAACCATAAGTCAACTTTATGATTAGAATTGAAAAATGGTTAATTAGCCAACTTAAATCATTATGAGCCAAAACTAATCCCAAATCATTGAATTATCAATTTGGTCCTATAAATAGCTTCTCTACATTAACATAAACCCAGTGGAATAACTGAGCAAGAATTCCGAGGTTAAATAGAAATTACACAGACAAAGGGACAAAATTGCCCTAAAAGCTGCAGATGCTCTAATTAACCATCCAAACTTATCCGGATTCAAACCAATATATACCAACATGTTCTATATGCACCTAAAAACCTAATGCAAGTAATGGAATGCAAAAACAAAGGAGAAAACATGCATACAATAATAGCCTTAACTTAGAGAGGTTAAAGGGCAAAAATGTCATTCAAAGCTCAAAAATTATAAATCTCATCATAAACTTAACCAAATTCCAAGAAAATACCAAGGAAACATTAAGGGTTAAAAATGGGGTGTCTATACTATGATGCAAATTAAGTTAATCATGATTCTAGCATGTCCATGTCAAACAGTGAAGCCAAACCCTAATTCTTTGTTGAGATTGCATGATGTGACTACTTATTTCTTTTATTTTAAAAGAAAATGACCAGCTGACCTATTATTTTAAAATTTTACACATATGCCATTGCCACAACAATTAAAAGGGGGAGTATGTACAGTTCAGCTAAGCAGAAAAACATATTTAACAGTCAATTAAATTAAATAGCCCAACCAAAAGATTAGATTTTTTTCTTAATGTGGATACCGCATTCATTAATGAGAGATTTTGAAACATCTGGATTTATTAAAAAAAATCATACATGGAAATGCCATAGAATAAAGTCCATAAATCGTAATTTAATACAGCTTTAAAAGGAAAATTTTATGGCACTGTCGTACTTATATATATATATATCACATGTTCCTTCCTCAGATTTATTCAATCACCTTAATTAGCATCTTTCTTCCCTGTGTTTCTAGTCATGGAGAAGAAGAAAACTTTAGGACGTCAGAAGATCAAAATGGAGTTGATAACAAAAGTAAATGCTCGGAGGATTGCCTACTCGAGGCGCCGGCGTGGGCTCTTCAAGAAAGCGAATGAGCTTTCTACTCTATGTGGTGTAGATGTTGCTATAGTAACCTTCTCTTTAGGAGGTAAGGCTTTTTGTTTTGGTCGTCCATCTGTTGAATCCGTTATAGATCAGTTTCTAAACCAAAATCCACAACTAAATAACCAATCCCTGGAGCTTGATACGTCTGAGCAAGATGATAGATTGCATGAGCTCGACCAACAACTCTATGATCTGCAAAACCAATTGGAAGCTGAGAAGGAGAAAGGAAAGAAACTTCGAGAGATGAGTAAAGAGGGCACAACCTATCAAAGTTTGGAAGAGCATATCAATAAACTTGGTTTACATGAGTTGGAACAATTAAAGATGTCCATGGAGGAGCTCAAGCAAGATATGATCAAACAGGCTAATAAGTTGATGATGGAGCCTTCTTCTTCATCACCGCTTATAGAAGATAATCATGTCCAAGAAGTTGATGAGCTAGTTGATGGAAAAACTAATATTGATATTTCTACCATACCCCATGATTGGTTAAAGTTATGAGCAAATCAATGAGGCATTTTCAATTATTCTAGTATGTACTAAGTTTTAAGTGTAGTTGTGATTAATATGCATAGTAGTCATATATATTTGGTTTTCTTTCCCTTTTTATCTCCTTTGATGTATTGAAAGTGCAAATGAAATGAAAATGAATTGGGGTTATTTTGTTTAATTGAAATTAGTAAACGCTATTAAGAATTTCAACACACTTGTCTTTGCCCTAGTGGTAACTTGTGGGTAACGTGTAGATCTGGGTCTATCACTCATTTCTCTCACTTGAACTCGGGATTGAAAATTTAGTGGTGAATCAAATTTCCATCCGATGGGATTCATCAAAGAGATAAGAGAAAGGATAAGAAGATAAACTTTTTCGAAAAAGGCCAAAAGCTTAAATGCCCTTCAAAATTCTAGAGTTGTCTTTTAACTATAAGGTTTAACGCTACATTTGGATGAGGCCAGCATTTGGAACTTACGAGGAAGTTTCAAAATGATGGAATTTAAAATGATGAGATTTAAAATCCCATCGTTTTTTAATTTCCACTTTTAACTAAATAGTTTCACAAATAGGGATTTAACTATGGTAGTGGTACGGTGGCAATGGTGGGTGCGTGGTAATTATTAGTGATTGGTGATATGAGTGGAAATGGGGGTGGGTGGGTGATGTTTAATTATTGTAGCGGGTGGTAAGTAGTGGTGATGGGTCATAATGGGTGGTGGTGATCGGTGGGTGGTGATGGGTAAAAGATGAGTAGTAGTGGTGGTGATGGATGACGGTAAACAATGGCTATGATGG
Organism: Liquidambar formosana; assembly: GCA_039720395.1. Classification (NCBI taxonomy): domain Eukaryota; kingdom Viridiplantae; phylum Streptophyta; class Magnoliopsida; order Saxifragales; family Altingiaceae; genus Liquidambar; species Liquidambar formosana. The sequence continues at coordinate 12,436,604 of CM077835.1, forward strand.
CGATGATGGGTGGGTGGTGGTGGTGTTGGTGATAGGTGGGGTGGGCAGTGGTGACAGAAGGATGTCGCAGCTATGGTCTTAGTTGCCCTTTTGAAATCCTTTTTTTGGATTTTGTAAATAATGCCTATTGAGATGGGATGTGAATGAGAGTTTTTGAAGATCCCACATTCAAATTAAATCCCATCTAAAATTTCAAAAATTCCATCTTTCAACTTCCCAAACATGGTAATTTGTCTTACTGGAATTTAAAATCTCATCCTAACCCCAAATCCCACTGGAAAATTCCGTAGTCAAACACCACTTGAACGCTTGAATAATCATTGGCATAGAGCAACCCTCCACACCTTAGGCAGAGTCCCAAGGGCACATAATACTTTCTAAACTAACACACTAGCTAGTTTCAATTAAGAATGGGCATGAAAACAAAACTTTGATTAAAACTTACTTAACCACTACCTAATCATAATTATAAGAAGCTTTTGGGGACTTGCAACATGATTACTTAATATGACCTCTAATCTGAAAACTAGGACAAGTAAATTAAAGAGTTGAAATAAGCTAGAAGCCTAGAACAAAATTTAAAGTAAAAGGAACATCCTAGATGGCTGCAAAAATGAAATTTTACTTTTGTGGCCGGTCAAATCTAATTCAGCTCACAGTGTCTACCTATTATATATGCTGCACACCATCTCAAAGCCTTTAAGTGGTTTCTAACAAATTAGCTCTTAAATCAAATTCTCATATAAGGGGCTAGAGTCATGCATTTTACAAACAATCGTCCGTGTTGACTCTTTTTTTTTTTTTTTTTTTTTCCCTGTCTTGCTTTCAAAAATATGCCTTTCGCAACTGGTGTTTTGGTACTCTTGTTGGGCTACGCCTCCTTGAGACAGCATAAAATAGGCTGGACAATATCCGACAACTTCATCTTAGTAGCCCATCAAAAATGGCAACTTTTTTTACAGCGTAAACTAATGCTCGTCAAGTGTTTGTTTGTTTGTTTTTGTTTTTTTTTTTTTTTTTTTTTTTTTTTTTATTAAATATATAAATATTTTATTGAAGTAACAAAATCATGGCTTAAAGCCTACATCAAAAAATACCTTTTGTTGAAATCCTAAGAAGCACAAACACGAACAAGCAACACAGTTACCACACGATAGGACACGCGAACATAGTAAGTTCTTAAAATCTAACACACATTATTAATAAAATGCATATTTTATTAATAACTAGATAATATCATACAACTTAACATACATTATTCAAATTGCATCTTTTGTATTGTTTTTGAAAACCCTAATGAAATTATTCATTGATTAAAAAAAAAAAAAAAGAAAGAGGTCAGGAAAGAAGATTAAAAAAACAAAAAAAAATGAAAAAAGAAAGATGACGTATCGGAGGTGTGCGGAAAGAATGTCATATCCGATACCAGTCCAACACATACAAACACGACACCTCTAAGAAAAATATTTGTGATTACTAGTTGAAGCCATTCAAGACAGTCTATCTCCGAAACCTTCCTCAAAAGACAGATTGCGAGCATAACAAGCTATTTTATAGGCTGCTCGATTACATGATCAACGCACATAAACAAAGAAGGAAGAGGAGATCTTAACTGCTAAGAGTTTGAGAGAAAAACTTCAGTGTAACTGTGATACCACGTCATTGTGCAGATGTGTTAAAACAGGCCAATAGAATTGCAAGAAAGTGGAGGTGCCAGGCATATGTCCCATTGTCAGAAATCACCACCAAAAGGAGCAACGCCATCTGCGATTCTGTTAAACGGTAAGCTAAAAATGAAATTTAAAAAAAAACCGCCAAATTTTGAGAGTTTGAATTGCAATTTTAAGACAAAGATAGCCAAAGATTTCACCATTTCATTTCTGTTGGGCTTCTATTTTTTCTATCGACTATTTTTTCTCTCTCCAATGAACACCATTGTCTCCGAGGACCATCAATCCATCATCATTTGGGATGATCACTGCCGACTTCAATGACCACCATGCTTGAATTGGCATTCTCTTTTGACCACCACGCCTCTGATGATCACTGAAATTTCTAATGGTCTTCTCTTTCTATTTTTCTTGTTTGTTTTTTTTTTTTTTTTTCTCACCTTTTTTTTTCTCGTGTCAGGTGGAGAATGGTGTAACCAGCCGATGCTCACCGCATGTTTGGAAAAATTCCTAAGAGGGTTGTGTGCACTGTTAGATGCTCACCACAGGGCGATGGTCAATTTTGCCCCCCAGGTCATCATTTATGTATTGTTAGATACTCATATGTGATATGTGGTTGTCTTTTTGTGTATTTTTATATGCTTAGATGTAACTTTTCTAAGAAGTTACATATGTTCTCTTTGATTGCAGCTCACTAGCTCAGTGTATTAAAATTTTAAGTCTGGTGTAAATAATGGGCAATTTAAAATTGATAGTTGCTGAGCCAAAGCTAGAGACTTGAAGAAGAAGGGGTGAGTGGGTGACTATTATCTGCGGAGAGGGATATTGATGGTGTTTATGAGGGAATGGCCTTTTGGCGGCGAAGTTGGCAGTCGTGTCGAGGTTTGTGGTTTTTTTGGCTTCTAATTTGTTCCACTCTCCTCTAGATTACTTTTCCGATAAGAAGATCCAAGAAGAAAATCCATCTTTCGATTCCCAAATGGACATCTAGAGTGGTAAGCTGTTCATGTTTGCAAATGTCCTCTCAACTTGGAAAATTTTGATATGTCTTTGTTTTCCTCTTAAGGACTTTGAGTGGAAAAATAAGGGGCAGTTTGGTGTAAACATATCTATGCTCACCACATGATTGAGAAAATGCGCCTTAGTGGAGTTTACTTCTTATTCTTCAATTTCTCCTCACTAATTCGTCATTTGTGTATTGGTAGATGTTATTTTTCTTGAGAACTTACATATCTTCTCTTTCACACAATATGCTTGCAATTCAAAGGAAGAAAATTCTATGGGCTGTGCTTGAAACCTCACGAATTTAATAGCTAAAAGGGATTCATTTGATCGATATTCCAGTAGAGGGTACCATATAGAGGATCACATCTTGGCTCTTCAAGTTTTCAGGAGCTAAATTTTGTTATTCTTCTCTCATTGTGATTATGGAACTTTTTCTTTTTTTTTTTCTTTCCTAATTATTTTGTACAAAGTTGTACTGACGAGCATTTTGTAAAACTTAGTTGGAATGTTTTTTCATATATATTGTTTTTTCTTGGCAAATAATTCCTTATATATCTAAGGTCAAAGTTGAGAATAAATCATCTCAGGATGGAAATTGCACTTGAGTTTGACAATTTGCTTTAATTTGTAAGGAAATCTAAACGTGTTTATTTGTTTTAAAAGTGAAGATGAAATTTTCATATAATAAAATCAAGATGAGTGGCAATTGGCAATCCACAATAAAAATGCCCCAAAGCTCTAATCATAATGGGGCATGCTTTGTGGTGAGGGTGGGTGGGGTAAAGAGTAGGAGTAGGATAAGTAAGGGATTTGAATCTTTCTATAACATCGGTAATCAAATGAGAATCAAATAATAATAACATGGTTGGTTTAAAGCTAGAAAATTCAAAGTATTCTAAATTTATGGTTGAAATTAGTGTGAGTTTCATATCAAAGCATTTTAATCACTAAGTTCTCATGGCAATGAGGAAGTGTCAAACTTTTCACACTTGACCACAAAATATGGTGACTAATGGAATTATTGTAACATTATGTATGACATTTAATAAAGATTACTTTCTATAACAAGTTCATTTGTCCAGAAGTGTTAATTGTGGAATATTCATTTTTCAAACCCATCACTTTTTTGATGCTCATCCTTGAGTTTACAAGAGTATCATTTATTACATTAAATTAGATTAAATTTAAAAAAATTTTAATAGTGCCCTTGACCAAAGGGCCAATTATTGGTATAAAAAAAACATGACAATGATTTCATATAAACACTCCTTATCTTGATCTGTTTCAAGGTGTATTTGTCATGTATTGAATTATGAATGTGGTAGACCATCTCAATGGCATTGATATATGCTAAAATGGAAGCAATGCTATGAACAAGCAGTAGACTAACAAAACTCTGATTAGTTGATTCTTCCAATGAAAGGAAAAATCGTTAAAAAGCACCAAAACAACCTTCGGTAAAATTTAATATGTAGATGCGATATGTTAGCCCGAGATAAGTTATGAGTGTTTCGCAACCACTTACAAAGTATATGACTTGTGTATGCTAAAGCAAGTCATACGTTTGCGACTTTGTGTTGATGTACATGCTACGACTTGCAAATGATGTGGGATTAGCATAATCTTGGCTTTGGCCAAAATTTTTTGGCTCTTCTTTTTCTCTTCTCTTAAAAATAAAACAAAACAAAATTTCTTTCTTTGTAATGACTAATGAGATATAAGCTGCTAAAAGTTATGATTTATTATCAATGAAATTTCTCTATAAATTCATACTAAACAATTCGAAAAGGAAAAAAAAAAATTATGACAAGAAGAATAATAGAATTCAGCCCCCGGAAGATTTAATCCTCTGTATGGTGCCCTCCACTGGAATATCAAATGCATCCTCTTATGTTCCCGTCCTTAGTGAGCTTCCATGCTTTCTACACATACTCCTCATTGAATTTTAATACGCTGAGCTAGTGAGCTGCAATCAAAGAGAATATATGTGAGTTCTTAGAAGAAAGTTACATCTAAGTATATAAAAATACACAAAAAGACAACCACATATCACATATGAGTATCTAACAATACACAAATGATGACCTGGTGGGCAAAATTGACCATCACCCTGTGGTGAGCATCTAACAATGCACACACCCCTCTTAGGAATTTTTCCAAACATGCGGTGAGCATCGGCTAGTTACACCATTCTCCACCTGACACAAGAAAAAAAAAGGTGAGGAAAAAAAACAAAAAAAAAACAAGAGAAATAGAAAGAGAAGACCATTAGAAGTACAAATTTTAGTGATCATCAGAAGCGTGGTGGTCAAAAGAGAATGCCAGTTCAAGCATGGTGGTCATTGAAGCCGGCAGTGATCATCCCAAATGATGATGGATTGATGGTCCTCGGAGACGATGGTGTTCATCGGAGAGAGAAAAAATAGTTGATAGAAAAAACAGAAGCCCAACAAAAATGAAATGGTGAAATCTTTAGCTATCTTTATCTTAAAATTGCAATTCAAACTCTCAAAGTTTTGGTGGTTTTTTTAAAATTTCATTTTCAGCTTGCCGTTCAACAGAATTGCAAACGGCGTTGCTCCTTTTGGTGATGATTTCTGACAATGGGACATGTGCCTGACACCTCCACTTTCTTGTAATTCTATTGGCCTATGATACCTCGTTTACACAATCACGTGGTATCACAGTTACACTGAAGTTTTTCTCAGAGTTTGATATCTCTGACCAAAACTTCCTACCTCAGCATTAGCCCAACCCATGTTGACCAAAACTTCCACCTCAACGGGAGGCTGTCTAAGTTGACCAAGACTTCCTCCACGATCACATGATCGATGCATAAACCAATGCTGGTCAAGTCTAATCATTGAAAAGATTCGAAATGAGAAGCCCAACCCACAACCAAATTTGATTATGGAGTACAGAACATCACAATAATTTTAAATAAATAAATCTAACAAATTACGTATCGAAAATACCCAAGGTATATTTGGACGGTAATAATAATCCGTTGTTGTGAGGGATGGAACCTTTCCCCAAATTGCGACGGTATTTATTTTCCCTCAACCGTATTGGGACGATCAATTTTACCATCTCCATAGAATTTTTAGGGACAGTAATATGATCCCCAAGGACAGTAAATAACTATGGCTGATAGACCCACACTTTTTTTTTCTTTTTTTTTTGTTGGTAAAGGTATAACGAAAACCTCATGCCAATTTATTGGTGTTCTAAGAGATAGTCAAACCAAAGATTTAGATAATTCAATTGAAAAAAATAAATAAGGGCCTGTTTGGTTGTTCAATTCAAAATTAGACAATTCAAGAAATTTTACATAGTGTTAAAGGTATAAATCCACCACCTTGAATTAGAATATTCAAAAAATTAAGAGTTATCACTATAGTTGATATTATAGGATCAATTTTTAAAAATTCGTGAAATGACATTATTTTGAATTTTTATTCTTATTTGTGATGATGATCATCATTCTTTTGAATTTGTTAATTGAATATTATGGATTATACTTTCAATACTATATAAAATTTCTTGAATTATCTAATTTTGAATTAGACATCCGAATAGGCCCCAACTCAGTATGAACTTCTTAGCTAATATGGGGGCTAAATTAAATTATGACTCTTCAAATGTTATGCTGATTTTTGTCTCCCTGTGGACTGAAAGGGAAAAGAGAAATGAGAATTGAACATGATGTATATCAAACGGAAAATTTTAAAAGCTAATGTGTCACTGACATGACTGTAATTAACTATAAAAAAATATATATTTGAGCCACTAATATTTTGGGGGAAAAAAAAATGGACAACACATCAATGGATGCATGTATTGCATGAGTTGATGTAGCACGACTAATATTAAATAGAACCCATCTATTGAGAGGATGCTTCTAAACTAGGAGAAAAAATTGCCTACCAAGATAATACATCATTGTGTTGAATGCTATGATTTGAAAAACTCTTGCCAATTTTTATTGAACCCCTCAAAATTTTTTGTTTTAACCCTCTAGTTGCTTTTTTTACCCAAAACATTTATGAGTTTAACTCTTTTATTTATTATAATCCTTATTCTAGCCTATCCAAAGTTAAAGAACAAAATCTCATTATTATTCACCATTGAAAATAAAAAAATTTCCAAAATATTTATCATTAGTCTTGAGTCTTGACCCGCAAGATTAATGGTTTAATTCTCCCACTAACTAAGCAATTGCCCTAGGAGAAAAACAAAACGAAACAAAAAATAGAAACAATGAAAAAACAAAAATAGAAACAGAAACAGAAACAGAAACAGGGAAAATAAATTAAAATAAATAAATAAAATGGACCTATAAACTGATTGGCCCCGATCCCTGCATGAGAACTTAACTGGCCATACGATTGGAAATATAGAACCGGAGGACTAGAGACTCCAGTTTGTAGAGAGCAATTAGGAGAAAAAAAAAGATGCCAATTTCAGCGTTACATTCTAAATATTTTCTAAGCTTCAAATATGGAAAGAAAACCTTCTAGTTTTCATAGAAGAACGCATACAAAAAAGGCAATGCAGTAGAGAACTGGAAAGAACCATCTCTATATATATTCCTCTCTCACTCTTTAACTCTCGCCCAACCCTAAGACCAACCTCAGTGCCTCACCTTTGCTTGTCTCCTAACGACCCAACTCCATTCAGTCATGGAAAACGTAGTGAAGAAAAAAAGCATGGGCCGGCGAAAGATCGAAATCAAAAAAATAGAGAACAAGATCGCCCGACAGGTTTGCTTCTCGAAACGCCGGTCCAGTCTCTTCAGAAGAGCTAACGAGCTATGTGTCTGGTGTGATGCTGAGATTGCGGTCATCGCCTTCTCGCCAGGAAAACAGGCTTTTTCCATCGGTTACCCGTCTGTGGATTCTGTCCTCAACCGCTACCTCTCCGAAGGCTCTTCTCAGGACACACAAGCGTGGCCGCATGATGACGATGTGGAAAAGTACTTGCAGGAGGCTCTTAGAGAGTTAGAGGCCGAGAAGGTGCTTGCAGAGAAGGAGGACGAGGCAAAGGGAGAGGGCGAAGGCGAAGGCGAAGGAGAAGCTGGGTTTTGGTGGGATACGCCGATTGAGAATTTAGGGTTGAAGGAGCTTAAGAAGTTCATGGCTGCGCTCAAAAAGTTAAAGAAGAAGGTGGTTATTCGAGTCAATGAGGAGAGGATTGCGAATGATGAGACGATGATTCAGAGCACGCCTCCATCAGTCAATGAGACTATGATTGGGAATGCGGCATCTCCAGCAGTCAATGAGGCAATAATCGAGAGCATGTTTCCGTCAGTCAATGAGACGACGATGATGATGGGGGCTTTATCTCCATCGGATTTCTTGCCTGCGGATAACGACGACCCTCATTATTATGGTTTGGGTGCTGGGCTTCTCCAATTTTGAACCATTCTTAGGCATGAAGTAGGCCGGGTTGGGTCGTTTTAACTTCTTTAATTTCTTATGATATTTGTCCTAGATTTTTTACTGGTAGTTTTTTGGCTATATAATTTAGATAGATGAAAGAATAATAAAAAGTGGTTTTTTACTGTCTTTTTGAATATCTTTTAAAATTCATTCAATTTCATTATGATTTGGTCTAACAAACAAGCCATTAATTGTATGGATAGTGCGCTTAGAGGAGATCCTTTGCCTCTTTGTCCCTCTTATTATTTTTTTATTTTTTTCAGTTTCCTAAAAAGCAACTGCACCCTATAATATTATCAAACAGATAGCAACAATATAAAGTGGGGGACTCATGAGTCATGACCAAGACCCGATATGCAAGAAAGATTCAGGTTTGCCAAAATATATGCACAAAAATTTTGCCTGGCGATAACTGTAACGAAGAGAAATAATCACATCTCCCTACTCATAGGTCATAAGCTCTTGGTCAATCTCGATTTTCTTTAACGTAGCTCCTACAGTCTTACTGCAAGCAAGAGACACCCCATTAGAAACAGCCCACAGCTCTGCATCATCATTTTAACAAATTCCCAAGTTGACCACCACTAAACACCAACCCCACCCCCCCCCCCCCCCCCCCCCTCTCAAAAAAAAAAAAAAAAAAAAAAAAAAAAAAAAAAAAACCCACAAGCCATGCCTAGTCACTCGTGGTTTTCTCTGTACCCATTTTCATGTTGAGGGCAGCTATTGTAATCTCTCAATTTTATTTGTAAATCCTAATTCTTTTCATTTTTTAAGGTTTTATGAAAAATTATAAAAATTAGACATGTTGTCTACTTAAAAGCATTATATTGAACAACTTTATATAATCAACTTTTTCTAAAATCTATAATTTAAGAGCACTTTTTGGCCATTTACAATTTATTTCATTTTTACAAAAACGAAAATTATAAATGACCAAAAAATCTATTTAAACGAAATATTTTGAAAATTTTTCTTTTACAAAGTTGTTCAAAATGATGTTTTCTACTAGACAACTCAATCAGTTGTTATAAATTATTATTTTCTTTTTTTTTTCATAAAATCTTGAAAGGTAAAAATAAGTGGGATTTACTACTAAAATTGAAGGGTTACAATAATCTGTCTTTTTTCATGTCTCCTTTATATGATTTAGACCATGCCTCATGGCAACAACATAATAATTAGATAGACCACCGAATAGTATGAAAGTCGTGCTAAGTGCATCTGTCTCTTCAATTGAATAATTTATAACCATTTAAGTGAAACTGTTTCTCTTTCTAAGACATTATTAGAAGTCCTTCCAATGTTCAAATAATTTCTTAAAATTAATTTAATAGAAAGGTTAATATTGATCAATGATTCAATAGGACTAACTTTAATTTAAAAGGATACAAAGTATTTAATAGAGCCCATGTTCTAGCAGGTCTTAGTTAGTCTTTGACAATAATGGGGCCCAATTTTGCAGAAAATGGCACGGAAGGAGGTAAAGGATTTTTCGGTCGTTGTGCAATAGCACAAGTGTCGAGCAACTTTTGTTAATACATCAAGAGTTCAAAACTTCTCAATGAATACCAGCCCGGTTCTGAACTCAGGCAAGCAAGGCTGTTGCCTGGGCTCATATTTCTGGGGCTCATATTTTGGGCTAAAAAAAAGGGTTTTTATTTATCTAACTACTATACTAGTTATCATAGTTCAAAAATCAACTCAAAGGCTTCTACTTATACATATTGTTTTTCAAAAAAAAAAAAAAGGCCCCATTCTACCAATCCCAATTCTAGCCCAAAAGAAAAGTCGAAAAAAAAAAAAAAAAAAAAAAAAAAAAAAAAAGTTATACAAGAATCAAGGTTTAGCCGTTTAGATCTTAGATTTGAGACCCATTCACAATCCCTTCCACAGTTCTTAAGTTCCACTCCACCGCTCTACGTTTCCACCCTCCGGCCTCTTCTCTCTTAATCAGTTAATCTCTTTGAGTCTCTCACAGTCTCACTCTCTCTCAATTTCTTGTGCGACCCTTGGAGATTCTTTGAAACATAAAGAGTATTTTGATATTGATGGGAGATTTATTTTTATAATTAAAGGTCTTGAAAGAATTTTTACTTACAAATATAAAAAATCCAATTCAAATATTGAATTATTTGAAAGAAATGGGTAGTTGTTTCCTAAATGCTTAGATTACTTAAAGAATATTGTTGACTATACCAATTACAGTTGCCTTTGCAGAAAGAAGTTTTTCAAATTTGAAGTTGATTAAATTTTACTTTCATTCAACCATGTCACAAGAAAGATTGACCGGATTGGCTATATCATCTATTGAAAAGGATATGGTAAAAAAGCTTGATTATATTAGCTTAAGTAATAGTTTTGCAGCTAAAACTATGAGAAGAGTAATATTTAAATGACACTTTGTTATAATTAATTCATTTCTTTTGGTATTATAGTTATAGATTTTAATTGGCATTTTTTTTTTTTTCTTGTGTTGTAAAAGTGGATTTTTCTCAATTATGAATTAAGTAAGAAATATGTATTCTATCTTTAAAAATTTTTATAATCATCTCTTGTCATTTTAACTTATAAAAATAAATTTTTGTAATTTTATATGCAAACAAACTTTATGTTAGTACTTGATGGTAGGATTTTTTTTTTTTTGTTGTTGTTGTTGTTGTTGTTGTTGTTGTTGTAAATGTATAGAAAGAAGAGGGCCTCATTTAGGAGTTCGCCGAGGGCCCCAGATAACTCAGAACTGGCCCTAATTAATACCCATCAAATCATCAAATCAATTAGCTTATGATTCATATATAATGATGGTGAAGGATGTCGATCCCAATTAAGACTTTTAACTAGAAAATCTAGAATATATCCCTATTTTTCCTATATTCCTATATACACATGTTTGCATATATAGGTATGTATGTGTTTATATTTGTTAGTGTCTCACATCGATGGGTTGCAGACATGCACGAGATAGGTTTAATTATAAAACAGCATTAGACGCCCTCTTACTCTCTTAGTAAAGCACATTCTAGGCTAGGTCCAAAAGGATAAACCCATCAGGCCACAGCGAGACTTTGTCTGCAAAACCAATACCAAAACATTTTAAAACGTACACTGATTTCCCTTTTACCTCTTTTTTCCATTCTAATTGAAGCTATTTAGATTCTAGAGGCTAATTTCCAAAGTTGGAATGGTAATAAGGCTTGCCTTCTCGCCTCACCAATATACCATGAGTTGGATTATGACTGTTTAATAAATTTAAATTTTCTGGCAAATATTCCATTTTTCCCTATAAGGAGCAAAGTCTTAGGGGAAAAAAACAAATAAAGACCAGAGAAACTGTAAATCATATATAGATTGCTTTTCCGGTCTTAACCTTTTTGTCATAAAACTTGACTTACCTTCGCACGTGTATAATGTCTTTGCTTTCTTGGTACCATCATTACTAGATTCATCCATAGGCTACAGCACACCCATCCCCACCTCCCACTTCCTCCCCACACAAACCCCAAAGTACCTCTTTTGCCCACTTTAATTTGATAGCTGAGAATGCATTATTTCATAAAGCTAGCATCTCCCATCAACTCTTTCATAAATTAAAAATATATATTTGTAATCAATTAGGCAAAAAGAATACAAGATCCTTCACCATACTCTCATCCACCACTTCCCATCAGTGTTACCTCATAAACTTATATCATGTAATTATTTAGTGTATCTAGAACGAGAGAATTACTTGTACTAAAAAAATTAATTGATCAGGTGCGTAAACATCTTGAGAAATCTCTTGATATTTAAATTTTATAAATAAAAAATACAAGATTTCCAAACAAAGTAGTAACGTGCAAGGCCTCAAGGGGACAACAATGTAGGTGGGATAAAAGAAACCCGGAAAACACTGCAAAGCATTCCAACTGAGAATATATATATGTATTAAAAGTTGATGAGTGATGGGTGTAGTACACTTTGCAAGATAAATGGGGACAATTCATAGATTGTAAAAAGGGAGAATGCGTTGGTGCATGATAGAATATATTTGCTTTGTGGGCAAGGGCTGGCATGGGATTATTTGAGCTCTTGCTTGGAACTGTAGGCAAAAAGAGTGACCAACTCATCATTTGGTTTCTCTGATGTCTTGGACAAATCACAAAGACACAACCCATCAGTTATCTTAGATATCGGATCACACCCTTAATTATTTAATTTGTAAGGCAATCCACTAATATGGATACTCCCTTTTTTTAATCTTCTTTTTGTTAAAATATAATTTTCACCAATGACCCTTTCAGATGCCAAGTCAGGAATCATTTTATCTAAAAGTCCCACCCCCAAAAGAAATAATAATAATATTATTAATATTAATTAATAATCAAAGTTAATCTCAATTTTGTTCGAGCACCGTGTCACTAAGTAGTTAGTCATGATTTTGTACAAAAATTAATCCGAAAAAAGTTAAAGCATACACGTACATTTGATAAAGAACCATGTATATGTACATGAATTGCATACCCAAAATAACTAAAATAGATCGGTAATTGCACTTTATCCAATCAAGTTTGACTCGTTTTCACTTTACTCTTTTATAAGCTTTCACTTTACTCTCATTATAGTCATCAGTGCCAGCAATCTGAATGGAATGTGTTGAACTAGTTTTAGCAGCTTTGAAGTTCCCTACCTTTTTCTTTTTCGTTTTTTCCTTTCGGCAACATCACAAATAATAGTGATAAACCACTAAATGCTGCCACATTGCCACTTACTAAAGCCTGTATCCAACCTAACAGATTCTCCAAAAAAAAAAAAAAAAAAAGGTTCCCCTCTATCAATGTAATTTAGAATAAAGTTACGTGCATGCAATTGTCAAAATATTCCTCCTTTTCCTATCAAATTTGCGTTTTCATTATCAATTTTTGGATGCACAAATAGACCCAGCAGACAATCACGTACCCAGGAATGAAAAAGGAGGGGGCCTATAGCTCTAAACAAAATCTTTTCCTTTGGGCTTTAGCGCCAATGGATTCTTGCAAAAAGAATATAATCTTTGCCAAAGAAAATAACATTGAAAGCTGGAAGAACGATATCATCCCCATACCTGGAATTCTTTAGTTCTCCATTTCCCTTTCTTTTTTTTTCTTTTTTTCGTAATTTTTTTATTATCACTAGAAATTTAGAATTGAATTCTTCATCTTGAAAAAAAAAAAAAAAGAAAAAAAACAGAGCTTATGAATGAGATTTGGCAAATGCCGATTGGTTCAGCTATAGCCTATAGGTAAATAATTACACATCAATACAAATGGCTAAAAACTTCATAATAAATGACTCCTAACTTAACTAAGAATGACTTCTAATTGTAATTATTTGCTAGTAGCTGGACCAATCTGTAATTCTCCCAATGGGGTAAACGCTATTTTATTTATTTCATTTTTATGCTTTCAAAATAATTTAAAAATAACTTTTATTTTCAAAAAAAAAATTATTAACATATGAAAAAAAAATGACTTTCCTTTATATTATACAATACAATAAAAAATAAAAAGGAGAGAAATGTTTTTGGATCTTCCATAACATATTAATAGCCCCTAAAAATCTAAAATGACCCTTGACATGGCTCTCATAAGTCGTAACATTTTTTTTATTTAAGAACAAAATGACTTGTTTGAAATAAAAGAGATGGTCACGTCAGGATTATTTTGGGATGCTATTAAGGGAGGTCTAATAGCACTCAATCCTAATCAGGTTAGCATGTGATGAATCAATTATATCAAATAACTCAATGTTTCTTGTAACCCTCTAATATATGAGGTATAATTTTTAATACGGGTATTGATATAAGTTATATTGCTCATTAGATCATCATCTAAATAGTAATTTCATTTTAAAAAATAGGAGAATTTTAGATTATTCGGGTTATGAGAAAATAATTACAATTCATGATGCAAACCTTAATAATTTTGCCACTCGACCAATTTTGACATGGATGTCATGTTCGGCAAATCCGCTAAAAACAGGTCATAGAAGCTTTTTCCATCAAATTATGGCGTACAATCAACAAGTCTTCGGCGTCGTGGCGGCTCCCTATAGAATAGATTCCGTGCACTGAAGCCTACAACAGCATAACACCCTGAAAAAGAATGCGTACACTCATTTTTTTTACTTCTTCCACAAACGGTAACCGAGCCAAGGTGTGCGAGACAAGTCAAGGTGTGCGAGACAAGTCTAGGTGTGCCATTACAGTTCAATTTGAGTTCATTTAAGAATCAAATTGATCAAATGACCAAATATGGTGCTCATTTTCTTAACCAAAGACTAAATCATATACTAGGATAATCAAATCAACTCAATCCATGCAAATTTCGAGTTGGGTTCAATTTGGAGAATTTTTACGTTACAATAAACGAAAAATTTTATTATAACAAAAAGGTCTGTAAGTGACAAACTAAAACCTAGTAGAAGTTAATTCTTAATTTTTTAACCCTAAACCGACTAAAGTAGTTTGAGAATCAAACCAAACTAACCCAACTCAACTCAAATGATCATATTCGATTTAGTTTTCGAATCAATAGAAAACTTATATGTAACTGTTATACGGTTGATGTGGCATCACGTGTTAGGAATCTACAGTTAATAAGATTTGTAAGATACGAAAGAAAATAAATAAATAATGAAGAATGCAAAAAACAAAGACAAACTCACAACACATAGATTTACGTGATTCACCAAACAAGCGTTACATCTATAAAGTTGCGGCGATTTCATTGTATTTTGAAGATTGGTACAAAGAGGTGTCATAAGAAAATCTTAAAAGAAGCAATAATTTGTATGACCAACAAACCAGGTCAAATTTATATGACCTATCGGTCCAAACCACCATGGACTAAGCCTCACAAAAAAAATCTTATTTAAAACCTTACACCTCTAAAGTTAAACCAGATCGGATGCTGTAAATTGAAACAGATAAAATACCAAACTCTACATGGCCTATCATGACAAGTTATTGAAAATAGAATAAAGTGAAAATGTGGAATCTTTGCTCCACTTTCATTAGTTCTAGCCTAGATACCATGTAGTGACCGTGTCACAGTTACACTGTAGACTTAATCGAATCAAGTTGCGCCCCCATACAAATGTACCACTGTGAAGGAGTGGAAGAGGCATATTCATGCCTGGAAACAAGAGTCATTTTTTTTTTTTTCTTCTAGACGCACTCACACAGCTGTTAACTCTGCTCCCCCACGTTCACACCACCTTCACATTTGTATATTTGACCCGAAGAAGAAACGCGGAGCGGTTATTATTCAACTACTCAATCCAAATTCCCCAAAACAACCTCACCAATCCCCCGAACTGACCAAAACACCCCAAAAATCGTGTTGGTGAAGTAACCGAAGCTTCCCTCCCCCATATAATCTAGCCCCATTCTTCATACTTCCTCCGTCAAAACAAAAACATTCCAGAGAGAAAGAGATCGATCAAAACTGTTTTATATACATAGAGAGAGAGGGAGAGAGAGAGGAAGGGCAGTTTGGATGGGGATGGGGAAGAAGAGGTGGTTCTTCAAGAAGCTAAGGAAGGACCCCTGGAGATGGGGGTTTTTGAGCTCTGCTTTCCGATGGAAGCGTCTCGGCTTCCAGCTATCTTTCATAGATGATGTTCTCTTCAAGATTGTGTCGGTGTTTGAAGCCATTGTTCTCGTCTCTGCTGTCTGTTTCTTCTACCTCTGTTGCGGGTGTCATTTTTGAATTAAGTGGGCATATTGGGATCTCTGTTTCTTCATCATATATACTCTGTTTCTTAGATCTTACAGAGGGAGAGAGATAGAATCCATGGTTGGATTGTTGGGTTTTGCAGATAATGAAGACAAGGGGTCTGGGCATGTTTGTCAGTGCAGGATTTGTACAGGGATGGTGGCCAATCATGAAGGGAAGCTTAAAATTGCACGTCTTGTTATTATTAGTGCAAAAATGAAAATCTCTCTCTCTCTCTCTCTCTCTCTCTCTCTCTAAAATGTAACAGTGGGTTTGGGTATTGAATGTTTTGGGGTTTGGGTCCTCAGTTGAAGAGGAAGTTATTTGGCACATAAGGGTTGCAAATACATGTTAATGCATATATGTTGTATACTTGCTTTTGTTTGACCATGTCCTTTAAGATCCATTCTTCTGAAAATCTAACTTTCATTAACTTCTAAAAAATAATTTAATGACATTTTCTCCTCATTTTTCAAATAAAATATATATGTATTTTTTGTTATTTGTTTTGATTTCTTCTTTTAAGTTCTTCCATTCATATGGGTTCTCAGCATGAATGCTTGTACCTATACAAGAAAATTTTTAGCTTAAATTTGAGTTCCACAAAGTTGGTGCCACAGGCACAGATTGGCCATATACTGTTGTTCGACAGGCACGAAAGATCCTCTCTTTCCTTTCGTTTTTTAGGTAATTGGGAAAGGCACAAGAGACCTTGCTTTGCGTAATGTACCAATGTTGTGGCAGTTGTCAATGATAAGCTAGTACTACCATCTTATTACTAAGGTGTGGAAGTCTTGACCATGCTTGTTCATATATTTACAAATTAGGAGCAGATTGGAGTGATGAGTCAGTTTGAAATTGACAGAAGGATGCAAGTGAAATAGGAGATCCATTTGAGGGTAGGAGGATTTTCAATGAAATTACTTTATCCGTTACTATTTTATTGGTCTCCTTTTTCTTTCTTTTTTGAAATGTTTTAAAATTATAGTCTCATTCAATAAGTCAATGATTCTTTTAATTTGATTTCCTCAAATAGTTTTCTTTATGGGTCTTTTCTCTTTTTTCAATATTTGTACATTTGAGGGTAAAACTAGAATATTAAAACACAAATGTTGATGTGAAATCATTTAATAAAAAAAAATGTGAATTTTCAAAAGTAACGATCAATTAGGAAAAGAGGGTTGAGTATATGGTCTTTCCCCCATTGATTGATTATGTCTTTATGACTTTATGGACTAAATTTAAGTTAGTTAGGTATGGCAATCGTGCCAACCAAATTGAACCCATTTCACATTTTACCACGTAGTCATGGGGTAAGGTCCAAGGGTGGAAGGAGGGGGTGCTAGGGGTGTTAGGGGCACTTGATCCTCCTCACCCATTTGAAAAAAAAAGGTGTGACATTTTATTTGGACACCTGACCATCAAATCAACAAACAAAAAAAAAAGAAAGAAAGAAAAAAGAAGGAAAGGTCTATTCCTACCATTTTGAATGAAGTAAGGAAGATTTGACATTTTATTAGGAATTACTTTTATTTTGACCTACCAATTTGTCATTCTCCTAAAAAAAAAAAATTGGTAGAAAGTTACTTCTTTTTAACGTATAGAGTAGGAGGAAAAAAAAAAAACACACACATCTAAACAAAATTCGACCTTACAAGAGAAAACTCCTAATTCTACTGGTAGGGGTTTACCCTCAGAAAACTCCTTGGAAGTTAAAATCATATCCAAAAATAAATAAATAATAATAATAATAATAGTTATCTATCTTCCTTTTTTGGGTAACTTACCTATCAATTTAATTGGGTTAAATCATATCCAATAACCTCCATTAATACCTACTCTTTTATTTATTTATTCTTTTTTTCCCTCTGGACAATTTTAAGACCCACTTCAAAAAAAGCCACTTTTTTATTAAAACGTCAACCTCTCATAGTTGTAATGCTAAATGATGAAATACCTACTTAATTGAACAAAAGTCGACCTTACAAGAGAAAACTCTTAATTCTACTAGTAGGGATTACCCTCAAAAAACTCCCTGGAAGTTAAAATCATATCCAAAAATAAATAAATAAATAAATATTAATAATAATAATGGTTATCTATCTTCCTTTTTTGGGTAACTTACCTATCAATTTAATTAGGTTAAATCATATCCAATAGAGAACCTCCATTAATACCTACTCTTTTATTTACTTTTATGTTTTTTCCCTTTGGACAATTACAAGACCCACTTCAAAAAAAGCCACTTTTGGATTAAAACGTCAACCTCTCATAGTTGTAATGCTAAATGACGAAGTACCTACTAAATTGAACTAACCATTTTTATCTTCTAGTGTAATTTAAGATATTGTAACTGGTTGGGCAATCAACTACTTTTTGCTCTACACCAAGAATCAAAGGTATAGATTTTGAGGGTCTTGATTGCTTTTTGGACCATACTAATACCTACTTAATTGAACTAACCATTTTTATCTTCTTGTGTAATTTCAGATATTGTAACTGGTTGGGCAATCAACTAGTTTTTGCTCTACACCAAGATTCAAAGGTATAGATTTTGAGGGTCTTGTTTGCTTTTTGGGCCATACTAAAATAGAACGTATAGTAACATATTGGTACTATGGAATGACTTTCTGAAAATGGCTTTTTTCTTCCAATATTACATACAAGTTAATTCGTTGGAAGTGTTGATATATAGGTTAGATGGATGAGTGGCATTACGTCCACCCACCTATCAGCGCCACAGATTAATGTGGCATTCACTTTTAAAATATAAAGAAATTCATTTATCCCCTCATGTGTTTGTGTCTGTGCTTGTGTGCATGTGTGCAGCGTGTATGCGTGTATACATACATACATATACATATATATACAGAGGTGATCCCATCAGCACGTGCTGATATAAGTTACATCAGCACTATGCATTGGGGGTTGTACCCTTTGCATTGATTCAATACACCTCACATCTCACTAATGCACAAGGTACAACTCCCAATGCAGGTTTTGATATAAGATATATCAGCACGTGCTTACCTGATCATAATCCCATATATATATATATACATACATATACATATATATATATACATACATATATATATATATATATATATTTGGTATAAGATAAGGTCATCGAATATTAGAATATAACTAAAAAGGAAACAATACTACACTAGGTTCGAATAAGATCTCCCCTTATAAGAGGAGGAGATATTCCAACAAGTTATTAGGCCATCAAAAATTACATACCTTTATGATTAATTAAAATCATATCCTGCCGGATGAAAGTCATAATCTTAAATATTTTTCTTTCACTGATAAATCAAATATTTATTCAAATTTTTTGTATTTACCCAAATGTCTTTTTGTGTAAAATAATATTTTCCAAGTGTTTGGCGTGGTCAAATAAAAAAACCATGAATAACATGATGACCACCACCCTTTTCCTCGGTGTTTTAACTTTTAAATAATTTACAAGATGTATCAAGACGCCTTCGAAAACTAAGGCCAAGAAATCATAATTACATAAATAAATATCTATAATACTATATAAGGGGGAGTTTTTCCCTGCATATTTTCCTCCCTTTTTTAACCTTTTACTTTTTCTAAATTTACTTATACTTCCTTTGTCTGCATCCTATCATTTCGTAAAGATATTTCACCTATCATTTGGTTTCCTATTTTGGCCTTTTAAACTCATAAAAAAGACGCTCTGCCATTGCAAAATGTCCCAATTGCTTTTCATCTCTTGCCTTTTTTCACCGACTGAAGGTCTCTCCCACCAGGATTTTTTTTAGTTTTGTTCAGCTATAATGATGATCAAAAGGGGAATTATTGATCAGCTCCACATCCTTCCAAATTCTTCTCTTTTGTAGTTTTGTTCCTTCAAATTTGTCACCATCACAGAGATTCATCCAAAGAAAAAAATATTTGTACAAGTATATCTATAAGAAGCAACATTTTCCTAGAGTCAATATACATCACGGGGGCAAACAAAACAAAGCTCATATTGGAAGTGAAAGATACATCAACGAAGATATCATGATAGAGCAATTAGAAGAATAAGACATGAGAAGTGATGTATATATGTGCAAGTTGTTGTATAAATAGATAGGGCGGTTCAAGTGTAGGATATCCTGGATTATTCCGTTCGATCACGGTCATCTGTAGATGACACGCGTGTATTCACGCACGAGCGCGTGTCGCTTATGGATAATTGTGATCGTACGAGATATTCGGGATATCCCGCATATGATCAAAGCTATATAAATAGAATAATGTGTTTGTGCTACTTTGTAGGTGCGATATATTAGATGATTTTTTTAATTATATTTTATGACAAATTTTTATGTTTAACAACATTTTTCCAAGTGTCTTTTTGTGCATCCTATCATTTCGTAAAGATATTTCACCTATCATTTGGTTTCCTATTTTGGCCTTTTAAACTCATCAAAAAGACGCTCTGCCATTGCAAAATGTCCCAATTGCCAACGAGCTGTAGCTCAGATCGCACCGGGTGGGGTGGGGCTTGGGTAGGTGAGGGGTTCTCCCCTCCATGCGAACCAAAAAAATATAAAATAAAATAAAATGTCCCAATGAATTTTTTTAGTTTTGTTCAGCTATAATGATGATCAAAAGGGGAATTATTGATCAGCTCCACAGCCTTCCAAATTCTTCTCTTTTGTAGTTTTGTTCCTTGAAATTTGTCACCATCACACTGATTCATCTAAAGATAAAAAGGAGAATTATTGATCAGCGTAATCTTTCCACCCTTCATCTTCATCATCCACCGCTTTTACAATTCGTCACCACTAGCCATGTTTTTGGTATTCAAATTTTGCCCCAAAGCATATAGTTTGGAGAAAATACTTTTAGATCGCGCAACGAATAAGGTATGTCTTGTTTTTTAATCTTCAATGTCTATAGTTTATATAAGCTTGACCCAAGAATAATGATACGAACGCTTGGGGTAGAACTCACCTTTGAAAACCAGCTATAGAGAGAGGGTATTCGAAAACTAATATACATATGGTCAAGCCCATACTTAACCGACGTGTGACATTAGGATCATAACAAAAAAAAAAAGTATAAGAAGAAAAATAAAAAAATATAAATTAAGGATTCGTAAGAAAATAGGTAAGAAGTTAAAATCTTTTAAAATGTATTTTTTTTATTTAATTATTTGTTCTTTTTTATGTATATAGAGAATCAATATTTTATACTTTGTTTTTATAGAATTCTTCTGATATACGTGTTTGGATGAAATGTTATAACTTTATTATATAAATTTTTGTTATAATATAGTTCTCTTTTATAAAATAAATAAAAAAATATATTTACATTAAAGGCTTCATAATCTAATGACAATCACAGAAACAATAAAGATGACAGATGATAATGGGGAAAATCGTAGGATACAAAACAACGATAAAAATAAAAAGTTACACGTATGTAAAACAAATTATTATAATTATTCTTTATCCAATTTTAAAATTAAAAATATGTTAAATAATTATATTCTTTTTTAGTTCAACGAAGACGTGATTATCATCTTACAACTTTTTGTAATATATGTAAATTTGTTAATCATATTGTATACATAAACTTGTTAATTTATATTTAACTTAAATAGAATTGTTTAAGGATTTCATCATCATTATAGGTACACACTTCTTTCCCTTTACATTACTTCGTTTTTTAACTTCAAAATATTCAACACATTTCAATTATGTGACACATATATGGAAATTTAGTTTCAGAGATTATTACTTCTTCTCAATTCTTCTTATTTGTTTTGTTCATATTTTCTGCCGCTTCAGCGACTCACACTTCCACCGATCACCGACCACCGCTTAGCTAAAATTTTGTTCTTTCACCATCTCACCGCTTTTTTTTGGTCTTTCAACCAATGTATCCCCAAAGCTGACAACTAAGGGACTAATCACTGTCATGACGGGTGGGCAATGATACCATCTCACCGCTTTTGCACACATATATATAGCACTACAAGAAGCAAGACCAATGTAGTGAAGACGAAGCCCAAAAGTGTAGATGGTTCCTCAAAAAGCAAGGTTGTTTTATTGGTCCCATGTTTTATTGGTCACCAATATGACGATTGAGATCTCAACCATATAATCAAAAGCTGCCCATCGAAAATTTTATAGTTTTTTTTTTCTAGTCAAACTTATCAATTCTATATATATTTGGTGCCCTAGATGATGGTTTTCTTGGTTGACTTCTTAATTGGGTGACTAAGGCATATGAGTTTGTGAAATGCTTTCCTTATTTTGAATGAATTAAATGATTTGAGTATGTCAGTTTGTGAATTACCTTTATTGTTTTCTTTTGAATTGAGTGATTTCGATATATGGATTTGTGAATTGTTTACCTTATTGTAAGTATCAATTGCATGTTATTGACATTTGATTTTTATGTTTTTTTTGGGTATTATTCTTCATGTGATTTAGGTATGTGGCTTTTTGAATTACTTACTTTGCTTTCATTTGTTCAAACATATGAAAATTGAGCCAAGCTTTTAGACTTGCGAAAGAGGATTGATATCATTCAAAGGATGGCGAAAGGCATCTCTTACATTCATGAGGAATTTGAATGAATAACTAGAATCGTGTAAGAGGTTCTATAATTTAATTCAAGATTTTTATACAAATTTCAATCATCTGTTGTTTTATATTTATTGTGTCTTCTAAAGATATAGAATTGTAATTTTTTTCTTTTATAATAATGGCCAAATACTTGCATCAAATCCATTTATGTTGTAATAGTAAATCCCATGAGGTCAGTTGCATTTGTCTTAGTACTCATTTCATCAGTTCAACTTGGATGTAACATGGAAATGAACATCTTTTGAAAATAAGATGAACATCTTTCGAAGTCGATCAGAGACTCCCACTCACACTGGGAAAATGGATCAATGTTCAAGTAAAATGTAAATTGGAATGACTTTCGACAGATAGAAGCTTACAATCCAAATGATCAGCTTGTCATCGTCGATTTGGCATTATAATATCAACGGCCCCAGTTATAAGACACTGATTATATTTTTTTTACAGAATCTTTCATTCTTAATATTTAAGGTATTGGTAATAGTTTTATATATATATATTTGTAAAATTCATTGTTTTGAACATGGTTTGGACGAGAATGACTTGCATATGTTTCCATCAGCATTAGCTTAGTTATCTTTGATTGCATTTTCTCTTGCATTGAAAAAACCTATTCTCACGGCTGTATCTTTATGCTTTCAATCATTCATCAATAAATAAGGGACAATTTTCTTTATAGGTACACGACACAAGAAGCACAAGAGCACACAAGGCAAGCTAGACAAACGCCAGAGGAAAAAACTGGAGAAGATTGAGTTTAGATTTCAACAATTATACGATGGAAAGAAACAATTCACATTGTACTTATGAACAAAGCAATGATGGAAGAGCAACAATGGGTCGTAGACCTATTTTGTGCAATCAACATGTCGTATCACATAATCCATATCTTCACATAAATGATAACCTATGCTCTAGCTCAAAAGTTGCAAAATATTTGTACAAGTATATCTTCAAGAAGCAACATTTTCCTAGAGTCAATATACATCACGGGGGCAAACAAAACAAAGCTCATATTTGAAGTGAAAGATACATCAACGGAGATATCGTGATGGAGCAATTAGAAAAATAAGATAAGAGAAGTGATGTATATATGTGCAAGTTGTTGTATAAATAGAATAGGATGTTTGTGCTACTTTGTAGGTGCGATAAGCTAGAGGATTTTTATAATTATATTTTATGACAAATTTTTATGTTTAACAACATTTTTTTTTTTTTTTTTTTTTTTTGAGCAATGAATCTT
This sequence comes from Liquidambar formosana, assembly GCA_039720395.1. Classification (NCBI taxonomy): domain Eukaryota; kingdom Viridiplantae; phylum Streptophyta; class Magnoliopsida; order Saxifragales; family Altingiaceae; genus Liquidambar; species Liquidambar formosana. Next base: position 12,460,316 of record CM077835.1, read on the forward strand.
TTTATGATATAATTAAATGATTTGTAAATAAAAATAATAAAACCAATATATTTAAATCTCCACAACGCACGTGCTAATACCTAGTATATAGGAAATAGGACTATGAAGCACCTTATACGAGATTTCCCTCTGGCCCTCTGTTTGTCCAACTTGGGCACCCCAATAATAATAAATAAATAAAAGCCAACTTAGGAGTTAGAACCATGCCAGTTGAACCTAATGATGAACATTAAAAAATAAGGGGGAATTACAAAATGGTCAAACTACAAGTAAATAATTACATATCAATATATCAATATAAGTTAGTTGTCATTTTTAGCTAAGTTAGTAGTCATTTACTACAAAGCTAGTGAGGAGTAAATAGTAATCACATATAATTATTTGCCCATAGGGGACCAATCCGTAATTCCCCCTTAAAAGACAATGAGAAGCTTAAACCCCCACCAGATAAGGCAAGACGCCGGTGGTTAAACTTAATCTGCCTAACTAACTAGAATATATAGAGTAGTTAATTAAGGTTAATTAGTTAACAGGTGCAAAACTATAGAAATCAAATAGGACCTGACCAGTGAGGCCTGCAGAATCTTTAATTTATACTCCACCGATGTTAGAGTTGGTGATTCTAAACTGAGTAATGCCAGCTATTCTTCTCGACGGTTTTCCTTTCTCTCTCTTCTTCTTCTTCTTCTTCCATTTTTTTTTTTTTTTTTGGTAAAAAAATTTCAAGCAGCATGACCCTGCCACTTTCGAATCATGTTGAAATTAGTAATATTTTGACGCGGCATCCTCACGTTAGCTACCATAATAGCCGGATTAGGAAATAAATAAAAGTGTTAAGAGGAAACATGAAAAGCAGCGTTCTTCTATTAAGTTTGGGCAATGTCAGATTAGTCAGAAAATGAAATTGGTTAAGTGGTCAAACATGTATATCAAGTGTTCGATCAACTAGTTTTTGCTCTACACCAAGAATCAAAGGTATAGATTTTAAGGGTCTTGATTGCTTTTTGGACCATACTAAAATATAATGTATACTAACATATTGGTACTATGGAATGACGTTCTGAGAATGGCTTTTTAATTTCTTACAATATTAAATACAAGTTAATTCGTTGGAAGTATTGATAGGTTAGATTGATGAGTGGCGTTACATCCACCCACCTATTAGCGCCACAAACTAATGTGACATTCACTTTTTAAAAGCAAAAGAAATTCATTTATCCCCTCGTGTGTTTGTGTGCATGTGTGCAACGTGCGTGCGTGTGTGCCTTTTTTATTTTTTAGTACAAGATTAGATCATCGAATATTAGAATATAATTAAAAAAGAAACGATACTACACTAGGTTTGAATAAGATCTCCCCTTATAAGAGGAGGAGAGATTCCAATAAGTTAGTAGGCCATAAAAAATGGCATACCTTTCTAATTAATTAAAGGGTAAAATGCAAAAAACCCTCCTCTATTGTTACCCTTTTTGTACGTAGGATACCCCCTCTAAAAAAACACTCAACAAAAACCCTCATATTGTGCTAGGGGGGTACACCGTTAACGGCGATACTAAATGTCTATTATACCCTTGTCATTTTTTTATTGTTAAAAAGTGGTTTTATTAAATTTATGAAACAATGCCGTTTTGATTTGGTTATTTATTTTTTGCTCCTCCATTTCTCCCCACTATTACTATGAAAATGCAGTGGCATCATCGCCGGCAGCTCACCGACTCCCCATCAACGGCAACTCATGCCACCAGTACCAAACCCCATTTGCATAGTTTTGGCATACTCATTCTCCTCTTTCTCCCTCTCTCCCTCTCTCTCTCTCTCTTTGGTTTTCAAATGATAAATTCATCTAAATTTCTACTGTGGAATTAGGTTCACGAGAGTATGGATTGGAGAAAGGGGACACTTAGTGTTTGCCGCCTTTCTTCTATGGCAACATTTATGATGGAAAGAGTTTTAAAGGGGAAAAAAAGGGAGGAAGGGAGGGGTTAGGGTTTTGAAGATGACTAGTTTTCTCTTCATTGATTAAATTCGGCTATGGATAGCGATTTGATGCTATACTCAGCGATGACGAGGACGACGGGATCTAAGATATAATTGCCGACGATGATGGGGTGTTCTCACCGGTGATGGACTGATCGGTGATGATGGGATCTGAGATATGCTTGACGACGCCATTTTTGATCGAAGCGATCGGCGAGGAAAATAGCAGGTCAATACCTGATTTGGAGAGTGACCATGGGTCCGTAATTGGAGTAGAGGTTTTAGAGGATGGGTTCGAGATCAAAGACAGATTTGCGGAGCATCATTGACCGAAGAAGTTCTTTCTTCCCACAATCATCGGTGAAGATGAGGAGAGAAGGGGACCGTATAGGTGATCGTCCATGGCTGCTTGCTAGGATTTGCATTAGTTGCCGTCATGATCGACCATGAATGGTTATCCCCTTCTTCAAGGGAAAGCGAAGGAGGGAAGGAGATGGGCAGATGGGCTGTGCGCAAGAAAGCGAGGGAGCAAGAGAGGGCTGGAGTGAAAAAACCAGATCTGATATCCCCCCCCCCCCCCTCCCAAACCCATTGCAACTCAAATCTTAAAGAAAGAAGAAGAAGGTGAGGGTATTTTCGTCTTTTCATTGAGCTTGGTGAGGGTATTTAAATTTTCTTCGTCACATGCTAGTCACGTGTGGTTTGGCTGTTAACTTTGCTAACGGATTGTGGACGGAAGGAGGTATTTTTCAACCCTACACAGTATGAGAGGTTTTTGTTGAGTTTTTTTTTTTTAGAGGGGTTATCCTACAAAAAGAGTAACAATAGAAGGGGCTTTTTTGCATTTTACCCTTAATTAAAATCATATCCTGCTGGCTGAAAGTCATAATCTTAAATATTTTTCTTTCACTGATAGATCAAATATTTATTCGATTTTTTTTTGTATTTACCCAAATGTCTTTTTGTGTAAAATAATATTTTCCACATGTTTGGCATGGTCAAATAAGAAAACATGAATAACATGATCACCACCACCCTTTTCCTCGGTGTTTTAACTTTTAAATAATTAACAAGATGTAATGCGTGGCATTTAGAGCCTCAAGACACCTTTTGAAAGCTAAGGCCAGGAAATCATAGATAATTACATAAATAAATATAAATAGGAAATAGGACTATGAAGCACCTTATACGAGATTTAATTTTCCTCTGTTTATCCAACTTGGGCACCCTAATAATAATAAATAAATAACTAAAAGCCAACTTAGGAGTTAGGACCATGCCAGTTGAACCTAATGATGATCATTAAAAAATAAGGGGGAATTACAAATTGGTCAAACTATAAGTAAACAATTACATATCAATATATCAATATAAGTTAGTAGTCATTTTTAGTTAAGTTAGCAATCATTTACTACAAAGCTACTGAGGAGTAAATAGTAATCACATATAATTATTTGCCCATAGGGGACCAATCTGTAATTCCCCTTTAAAAGACAATGAGAAGCTTAAACCCCCACCAGATAAGGCGAGAGGCCGGTGGTTAAACTTAATCTGCCTAACTAACTAGAATATATAGAGTAGTTAATTAAGGTTAATTAGTTAACAGGTGCAAAACTATAGAAATCAAGGACCTGACCAGTAAGACCTGCAGAATCTTTAATTTATACTCCATCGATATTAGAGTTGGTGATTCTAAACTGAGTAATGCCAGCTATTCTTCTCGACGGTTTTCCTTTCTCTCTCTTCTTCTTCTTCTTCCTTTTTATTTTTTTAAAAAAAAATAATAATTTTCAAGCATAATGACCCTGCCACTTTCAAATCATGTTGAAATTAGTAATATTTTGACGTGGCATCCTCACAACAGCAACCATGATGGCCGGATTAGGAAATAAATAAAAGTGTGGGAGGAAACATGAAAAGCAGGGTTTTTCTATTAAGTTTGGGCAATGTCAGATTAGTCAAAGAATGAAATTGGTTAAGTGGTTAAACATGTATATCAAGTGTTCGATCAATTGTCCAACCCAATGGCGGAGCCACGGGGGCCTTTGGGGGCACATGCCCCCACCGGCGTCAAACATTTTTTGTATTTTTTTTTTGGATAAGTTACTATTTGATAACTATTTATCAACATAATGCCAACAAAAGGAGGATGGTAGTCATTTTTAAGCATATATACAGTTCATTTGTAATAAGTTAACACAAGAATCTTTTTTGTGGTATTACATTAGAAAATGATTATCAAAAAATAAATTTATTTTAAAAAAATCTAGAGCTTTTAGTTCCCACTTCACAGAATCATAGCACGGTACCCCTATTAAAGATAATTCCTGGCTCCGCCCCTGGTCCAACCCATCAATCCAATCCGTAAGTTTGTATCACACAGTAAAATACATAGAGAGTCTAACTAACATGATGGTCATCATTATTTTTTTAAGGAATATATATATATATATCACCTATACATAAAATGTGAACCCGTTTTGTATGCGAAAATTTTAGCACCTGGACCCTCTCACTATCGTGATGCATATCACTAATTAAACCAAGTAGAGTTACATGCACCAATGTCACATTTAGATTTAGCATAAGAGAATATCTTTTTTATTAATTTCAAAGTTCGTTCAGTTGGTAAGGGACCATGTTTGGGAAAGTGGAGATCCTAAATTCAACTATGAATGAAATCGGTAACTTTAACATTTCGATTTTAAATATAAAAAAAAAAAAAAATCATCTTCTATGATGATGGCATAATGCTAAGATGGCAAAGTTTTTATTTCATCTTCCATAAAATAAAAAGAATTATTGATTTTTGGAATGTAACAATAATTTTAAAACATCTCCAAAAAAAAAAAAAAAAACGAAGCCAATAATTTAAGAAGGAAGAAAATACCTAATAAAACTTATTATATAATGGGTCCTAATAATGTTTTTGATAATTATAAAGCCCAATTACATGAAGAATGCACGAGAAGGAGCGATGATTAAAGAGCCGAAAGATTTCCATTCGCTTTTGTGACGTTGACAAGGCAGAGTTACTGGTGCAATTTTGTATTAGATTTTAATGCGAATTTAGATGAGTCACACTCAACTAAAAATATTGTAATTGGGAGAAAGAACCCACTGTTGGGGCTATAAGCTACCAAGAAAAGTAAATTAAGCAAATAAAATTCTAAGGGAGACAAACAAGTGGTATAATTAATCTTTATAATTGTCTCTGTTATTATTATAACTGGGTGAGTCTTTCATGTGACTGTGATATCATATGGTGTCATGGGTTAATGGGTTAAGAGGAAGTAAAATGAGATTATAGAACCAAAAAAAAATGTTAATTGTTTTACTTTATTCCATTCTTATTAGCTTGCGATACTGCATCATTCATATCATGGTTACATAAAAAAAATGTTCTCTATCATAACCAGCCACATGGAGGAGCTTTTAAAAGACTAGGAAGTACAAGTGTTTGAGTGTTTTACCTGGAAAATGTTTTGAAGACAAACTTTTTGTCCAAATTTGTTTTTCCAACAGTTATCATAAATTCATAATAGTTATTTTTTTAAATAAAATTGAGTAATACTATTTGACCCTTTATATATATATATATATATATCAAGGAATTGAAATCCTTCAAGCAAATCTCAGATCCACACAAGACCCAACAACTCATATAGAAAATCAAATGATTTCGAAGCCTAAAAGAATCAAAAATGTTTGTGTGGATGGCCTCAAGAGTTTAGCAAGCTAAAGTCGATCTTAGAACTCATATTATTAACTCGAAATAAAATTTCAGATGACATGATTGTTTGTTCGGTGATACCTTTTTAATTAAGACTTAAAAACACATTTGATATTAAATTTTTTTTTTTTTTTACCACATATGATATTATGTCACATTATATGAAATTTTATTATGAGTCAAAATATATGAGTCAAACATCATTTTGCAGTGAAATATTTGACTGAATATTGTCACCATACTTAGATTAGTAAATTTGAGCAAATTTACAAACAGCAGCCCATCCAGGTCCAGACCCATAAGAATTCCACCGCACATATTCCACACTTATAGTCTATGATGTCCAGAGAGTTCAAGACCATCATTCTCCGCCACTGGCGGCCGCCAATTCATATGCTCTAAGCTGTTATTGAATTCCTGCCGGCCGGGATGGGGCAACCTATCCGGCAGCGTCTCCAACCCACCATCTTCAGCATATCCCAATACCCCTGCATATTGCTGCACCACCAGCACCGACACCGATGCCGCAAAATCCGACGACACCAACACATCCCCTACAGCACCCAGCTCCGGGTTATCGGTCCACGCCGATAGCCCCGCCGTGAGCGGCGACACCACCCCTTGCCCTCTCCCTACTATATATAAATCATGATTATGATCCATTGCTCTTATCACGGACACCATGTCTTCACCAGAATTCACCACCTCTTCTTGATATGTTATCGACCTGTCGCTCGACATCCTTATCTTAAACTCCTTTATGTAATCATCATCACGGTTCTTCTCCCTCTCGTAGTCCGTTATTATACTTAGAATCCCATCACTATGACCAGCAACGTCCATCGCCTCGATATCGACGGCATCTTCGCCGGGAAGAAATCGGACAACGTCAAGGCTGACACCTGGATGCCCCGTCATCCTCCACGCGTACGATAAGGCCTCTCGGTCATCACGCCCGACGACGTACAACATGGCAACGCGGTACGAGACGTTGGCGGTTAACGGGGTGGCACCCAGACCACGATCGACGAAGATACCTACCGAGCACGGCGATTTTTGTAACACGTTTCTGTTTATGCCTCTGTAAGCAGGGTGGGCTTCCTTCATTTTGCCGTCGATGGTTAGATGTTTGTGAAATGGGACGATTATGAAGGCCACGCGCTTGTCCTCGGCGAGGTTGCAAATGTCTTCGTCCATGGTGGGATAAGGGGACAAGGCGGTGAGTGGCTGGACGGAGACTCCACCGGTTTCTTGCTCGTAATTTAAGAAGGCATTGATGATGTTCTCCGACTCAGCTTGCGCGCGGCTAACGTTGCGGCCTTCGGATTTTCTCATGGTCTGGACGATGAGCATGGCGGAGGTGCGGCCGGTGAGTTCGATGAGGTGGAGGACAAAGACGAAGATGGGTGACCATCGGGTGGCGTTGGAGGCTTCGATGAGGTTGAGAATCCCTTGAACGTTGCGCGTCTCGTGGATGCAGGTGAGGATTCGGAATTCTGCGTCGGGTTTTAGGCTTTGTATGGTTCGAAGCTTGTGTAGCGTGAAACGCCTTGACGGCTTGTAGATGAGGGACGTGATTGGCGTCACCAATGCCGTCATAATCAGTATCGCAACCAACATTACAGCATACCCTAGGTCATCGAAAACCTGCACATTCCATGCATTAGCAACCAAGGCAGAAAATTAATCTGAAATAATGCTGGCAGCCTGAATTCGGGATGTTCGAACAGAAAAGGTAAGGACCCACTTTGTGTGGCATCTTGAATTCAAAACTGTCAAAGTATTTTCCATTAATCTATTAAGGCAAATCCTTTTAAAAACTAAGGAGTAGTAACTGCCGATGTTATTGGCAATATCTATGCTCCTAATGATGTTGATGAGAGATTCGCTTTATGGATTTTGCTGAGGCTTATCAAGCTGTCGTCTTCAGAGCCATGGTGTTTATTCTTTGTGTTTTGGCGGTGGTGACTGCTCGAGTTAGTCATTGGGGTTTTTTTTGTTGGGAGTTGTCTTCTCTGTTTTTCACGACAGTAGACCTAATGCTGTCTGCTGTCTCTTTGTATGCTCTTTTCTTCTATAATAATAATATCTCACTTTCTTCGAATCAAAAAAAAACTGCCGATGTTACTATCACATCAATTAGGCAAATAGATTTTAAAAAAAATTAAGTTTTGAACTTGTAATATCACTCAAAAGAGTAAATAAAGTGGGCAGCAATATAATACAAGTCCCCACAAGGAGAGAAAGAGTACCAGTTGTTCTTTGGCCACATGAAGGACGACCAGTGCCATGATGCCTTTGGTGTTCATAAGTACTCCAAGAGCCATGCCTTCCCCAAGTTCCATGTCATAGAAGAAAGCAGTGAGGAGAGTGCTCATAAACTTGGCCAAACAAGCAAAGACTACGACCCCCACCACGTCATACACACGCTTCTCCTCTTTCAAACCACCAAGATGGGTTCTCATCCCTATAATCGCAAAGAAAAGCGGCAAAAGAAACAAGGACACAGCATCTTCAAGCCTCTCCACAAGCACAACCCCAATCTCTCCATGCGGCATAATGAGCCCAAACACAAACGCACCAACAAACGAGTACATGCCACACGAGTCCGCCGCCAAACCGCACACCAAAACGCCGGTGAGAATCACGCAAGCATGGAACTCGCCGTACGTCTCTCCTTCGGGACCCTTACGAAGCAACCACTTGATCACCGGACGGACGACGTAGAGGCAGAAGACGACGAATGCAGTAATCCACAAAAACGCCTTGTAACTTTCCCCCTTATTGTTGACAATTCCCATCGCCACGGCGAGAAGTAACCACGTGAACACGTCGTTGATGATCGCCGACGCCAACGCCATCCGTCCCATGTCAGTGTGGAGGAGCTTGAGATCGGCGAGAATCAAGGTGAGGACGGGGAAGCTCGTGACGGTGAGGGTAATACCGCCGAACAAGTAACTCCATTGGTTCAAGTCTCGTTTGTAGCTTTCGAGATAGAAGATTGAGGCTGCGCCTAGGCCCAACGGGAGCAATGTGCCGGAGAGGGCTATGGTTAGGGCCTTTTTTCCGCTGCGGAAAATGGTGCTTAGGTCCATCTCTAGGCCCAGTAGAAATAGGAAGTAAAGTAGGCCCAAGTTCCCCAACGTCTCCATCGTCTTCAGACTCCGCAAAGGAAACATGACTTTGGTGAAAAAGGCCACGCCTCCCAATGCTGATGGACCCATCGTTAAACCAGCCTACGATCATAACAATTCTCTTGTTAAATTAAAATTTAGTAGTTTAAATAATTACCTGTGCAAGACACGAAATATATAATCTTTAATTGAAAAAAATGAGCTTCCATAATAATCATACCAAGGTTTAGCAATTTTTAAATAATAGATAGAAATAAATTTATACATTTTTTTTTTTTCCTTTGATGAGGAAACCTTCAGGCAAACCCTAAATCCGTATAAGACCCAATAAACCCGTATAACCAAGTAAGTCCAAAATTCATTAAAAACTATGAAACCTTGCAACTAATTTGAAGATTTAAGTTTTCTTTTGATGTAATTTTAGTTGGAAGAAGAGGTCATGTAGGTGCCATGTGGAGGGAAGAGAAATTACTATGACTGCTATGTAACTCTACTCATTTGTCAAATTTATTTAGATAGAAATAGATAATAGATAGAAATAAATTTTGGAGAAATATCCAAAACCTCCCTTAAAAATAAAATTATATCTAAAAACCCTATTAAATATTTTTTCTATCTATCTAATCCAAATAAAAAAGAATCATATCCATTAACTATTTAACTCCAATCAATTAACTTTTTGTTTACTTCTATTAAAAAAAAAAAGGATAATCCGCCTAAAATACCCTTATTTGACATTAAAATGTTTAATGAAAAAAATGTCTATTTAACTAAATTTCTACTTTTATTCTTTTAGTGTAATTACTAATTAGAATAAAATTAACTATCATTAAGTAATTCTTCTCCTGTATGCACGTGGGGGGAGGGGGGAAAGAAAGAGAGAGAGTGAGAGATTTGGGTAAAGAAAGGGCGAAAGGAAAAATTTTGTTAAATGTGTATTTTTGTTATTAAACTTATTAATATAAAAAAAAAGTATTTTAGTCGGATCACTTTTTTTTTTAATAGCAGTAAACAAAAAGTTAACTGATTGGAGTTAATAGATATCATTATTTTTTATTTGGATTAGATGAATATGAAAAATATTTAATGGGGTTTTTAGATATGATTTTATTTTTTAGGAAGGTTTTCGATATTTCCCCATTAATTTATACATTTTTTTTTTCCCTGTGATGAGGGAACCCTTCAGGCAATCCCTCGTTATCTTTTGAATGAAATTTTTTTACATATAAAGGGCAACAACTATCATGGAAAGAAAGAAAAGAACTATAAATTGTTTCTCAGGGTCGTCTTTAATGGTTATTACATATGAAGGGCAACAACGAGTGCAATGGGATATGGCACAAGTATTTTTTGTGTACTTACAAGAACTTCAGCAATGAAACGAGGGATGCGGATAGGCCTGAGGACAACCGTGTAAAGGCGAGTAAAGGAAATAACGAGAACTAACTGCATGAATACAAGAGGCACAGACAGCTTCAAGGGGTTTTCTCCTCGCCACAAACCGTTGTGGTTTGATATTGAGGTATCATAACATACGTTGAATGAACTCACCGGCCCAGGTAACAATACTATGCTTTCGTTTACTCTGAAATTTTCCTGTCCCGCCATTCTTGCTTTCTCCCTCTTATTCCTCCTCCTCCTGCCAAGGCCGCCGCCGCCGCCGCCTCCTTGAGGCACACCTTTTGTTATATACAGCAAGAATAAAAGAAATGAAGGAGAAGAAGAAATTGAATGTTAGAGAATGAGGTTAGGGAGAAAAGAAAACAGAAAGGAATTGAAGCCCTTTTGGCATGGACCTCCATTGGCTCCATAACCGTGGTGGGGTGGGGGAGAGTAGAAATGCATGGTTGTCCGCTATTTCTTGGGGTGGACTGTCAATCGCTCTTATCGAGTTGTAGGCATGGTTTTCAGTTTTCACTGTAGATGACCTGGTTTGGGTTCAGTTGCTTTTTAGTTTGGAAAACGCTTAATTATATTGCCAATTAACCAATGACCCGCAAACACGTGTTTATAAAAAGTATTACAAGACTCTCGTCGTATTCACGTACGCCTACATAATTACCATGCTAGTAAGATTATATTAGATTTTGGTTAGGGCCTTCTGTCTGTTCAAGCATCCAAAATTCGGGATTTTTGAATTCAACATATGGTATACACAGTCTTATTGTTATTTAAATTCAAAACAAAAGAAATTTTAGTTTATTACGTAATAATAATTTGCCATTATCACGTGAATTGACAAAATTTAACCGAGGACATATCATTCAGCCCAAAGACCATTAACAAATTACAAGCTACTTTGAATGATTAGAAATTTAAAAATGCGTAGGAAGCATGAGCAATGACGGAGCCAAGAATTTGGTTGAGAGAGGTCAACCATTAAACGTCTTCACGGGCTCGCGGTATCAGTGACACAGTGCATCACTCTTTTGGTGAGGATTGAGGAGTGAGTCGATGACAAGAGTGGAGCATTGGTGACAAAGGGTGCAATCATCGAATGTAGCCGTCGCAGTGTCACTAGTTAAATGTACCACTATAGCTTATAGGCAGATTCAGTGGTACAATCGCGATTCGTAAAAGAGAGAGGGTGAGAACAAAACCCACTGACCTTGACTGTGTGATGAGGGAAGGGATGAGTTCTTTGTGCAGACGAAGTACAATAGCGATATGGGGATGTTATCGTGAAAGTGACAGAAAGATTTTTGGTGTTCTTAGCAAAAATAAATAAAAAACTATAGTATAGAATTTCCTTTTGCTTATATACATTGTGATATGTAAGAGTTTGAGATTTGTTTTTTAATTAATGAGATGTGAGTGACGTGAAAAATAGGCAGCAGGTGGTAAAATTTAGGGGCGCACCAAAAATAAAATGAGAAGGGCCAAAAGTGTAATTGCCGAAATAATCTCAAAAAGGGCTAAAAGTGAAATTACCGAAATATTATAAGAGTGAAAAAATATATGTCTAGGGCCAATATAACCCCGGTTCTTCCTAACTCTGCCCCAGAGCATGAGTATGAAAACATATCCTCCAACCCATACATAACTCAAGCTCAACTTGACTTCAAAAAATATGAGTTCGCATGACCTCAAGTTATACTTCTCGTTGGATTTGGCTTGAGCACAATTTTTTTTTTTTTTTTTTTTTTTTTTTTTGAGGTAAGTGAGCACAAAATTTAACCCTTTATTTTGAGCCTGAATTAACCTCCACACACGTCCAAATTAAATTGCATCCCCTGTCATGCATGGACTTAGAATTCAAATCTTTATCACTTAAACTTACGGACTATTAGGAAAACATATATATCAAAAAATCTTTTTTTTTTTTTTTTATGAATTTATTCAATCTTATGCATAAAATAAAGGGTAAAATACATCTACACCCCCTTTATTTACTGATTATTACACTGACACCCTTTATACTTTCTGAAATTACACTGCACTCCCTTACTTTAGAAAATAATATACACTTCTCCCCATCCGTCAAACAGCCATAAGAGCCCGTTAAAGCCTTTAACATTTGTTGCTGACATTAGCCAAAAATGGGTTGAAAATACCCATTTTAACCTTCTTAAAGCCAAACGCTGCATTTAGTAGAGGGCTTAAAACGCAGCGTTTGCTCTCTCTCTCGCCATCTGCCCCATCTCTTTCTTCTTCTTTACTCTCTCTCTCTCTCTCTCTCTCTCTCTCCTCTGTTTTCCTTCTCTCTTTTTTTTTTTCTCCAAACCCTCACACAATGCCTCCCATCGCAGCAAACCCCACTCACCGTCGACTACCTGTCACCGCCACAGCAAACCTCCACGGCCAGCAAGCCCCTCGCCGCAGCTCTCCATTTTTTCCGGCAAGCATTTTTTGTTCAAACTCATCCCCATTGATTCCCTCCCCATCAACCCCCTCGTCAAAGCTCTTCGCCGTGAACTGCCGTGAACCTCCCCTATCGCAACCCTCACACCGTGAACCGCCTCCGCCTCGCACCATCATCGGCGAACTGGTAAGCTCGCACCAAGTAATTCCTTGCGAGTTTTTTCCCTACCTGCGACGGCGTCTCCTTCCATCTTGCCAACGAGGATGAGGAAAGAAGGGGAGAACGGTGGCTGCAGATTTGTAATTAACAAAAAGGGGGGTATTACAGAGAAAAAAAATATGATCGATCGCAGCGGCCATGGCTACGTCTAAACAGAGCAGAATGAAAAAAAAAAAAAAATACACACACACACACACACACACAATTCGCCGTGAAAAACGGAGTTGGATGGAGACGCGGGGTGGAAGAAAAAAGGATTGAAACAAAAAGGGGAAGGGGAAGAGAAGATTTTTTTTGGGTTGAAACGCTAGCTCCTTCATCTCTCTCTTTCTCTCTCTCTCTCTCTGTCTCTCTCTCTCTCTCTCTCTCTCTTTTGTTGAGGTAACCTACCGCCATGGTTGCCCTTCCTCTTGCTGCTGCTGCGCCAGTAACCCCCTATTCTTCTTCTCCTTCATGTCTTTCATTTTTTTTTTGGGCCCCTGTTTAGATCTTCCCCTTCATCTCTCTTTCTCTCTCTCTCTTTCTCCCTTTCTTTTTTTTTTTTTTTTTTTTTTTTTGGGTTCTGTTGAGGTAACCCACCACCATGGTTGCCCCTCCTCTTGCTGCTGCTGCTGCACCAGTGACCCCTTCTTCTTCTTCTCCTTCATCTCTTTCATTTTTTTTTTTGGCCCCCTGTTTAGATCTTCTCCTTCATCTCTCTCTTTCTCTCTCTCTCCCATCTTTTTTTTTATTTTTATTTTTCTAATTGAGGTAACCCACCGCCATGGTTGCCCCTCCTTTTGCTGCTGCTGCTGTGCTGCGACCCCTTATTCTTCTTCTCGTTCAACTCTTTTATTTTTTTTTGGCTCCTGTTTAGATCTTCTCCTTCATCTCTCTCTCTCTCTCTCTCTCTTTTCTTTTTTTCTTTTTTTCTGTTGAGGGAACCCACCGCCATGGTTGCCCCTCCTCTTGCTGCTGCTACTTCTTCTCTTCTTCTTCTTCTTGCTATTTTTTTTTTTACTGTGTTTTAATTTTTTCTTAAAGCTTCTTCTTATCTTGGTATAATTGGGATTGTGAAAAAAAAAATTTCACCGAAAAACATAGAGTTCGCTGGAACTTCATGAAGCAGAGGAGAGATAGTAGAGGACTGCACCGTTTGGCTACTAAATGGCTATGTTTTAAGAGAAGGGTATATTGGTCATTTCGCAATTCTGTTTACTTCGTTAACTAAACTGTTCTGACAAGGGAGGTCAATGTAATTTCATAAAGTACAGGGGGTCAATGTAATAGTCAGTAAATAGAGGGGGTATAGATGTATTTTACCTAAAATAAAATACGGAGTATAAACATAACTCTTTTTTCAAACCACATATAAGTTGGTATATTTGAAAGGGTAAATTAAACGTAACCTTCTTTAAATAAATAAATAAATATGGTTACAATGTCTCTCCAAATGGTTTACAAATTTAATAATTAGCACCACTATTAATCGTTATTTATGAAATTAAACAGAAAAACATAACGTAACTATTATTAGTTCCCTGAACAGCATTACAGCAATTAACATTGATGTTAATCGTTAAATTTGTAAGCTATTTGAGGGGACATTGCAATTATTCTTTAAGAGTATTTCGTGAAAAAATGGCCAAACAATAAGGTTATGTTTGTTATGAGGAAAATCATCATTCCATTCCCAAAAAAGAAAAAAAGTGAGTGCTTAGTAGTACAATGGAATGAAATGACCGATCATTCCATTCTCACCCCTTCCCAAATATTGGGATAAAATGACCATTTTTATTCTAACTGTTTGAAGAGACATTGCAATTATTCTTTAGGAGTATTACGTGAAAAAATGGCCAAACATTAAGGTTTTGTTTGTTATGAGGAAAATCATCATTCCATTCCCAAAAAAAAAAAAAAAAAAGGTGAGTGCTTAGTAGTACAATGGAATGAAATGACCAATCATTCCATTCCATTCTCACCCCTTCCCAAATATTAAGACGAAATTACAATTTTTATTCTATTCTCATTCTCATTTCATTCCCTTAAACCAAACATAGCCTAAAGGGTTTCTTGTAATTTACCCTATTTAAAATCCACATGCCAGTATTAACTAACTAAGCCCAATTCATTTTCCAAAATTTCGAAACGGGCCCTCACCGAGCAGATATTTACCGGATGGAGAAACCAAAACTCCAATAGTTTAAAAGCTGCCACCCTCTCTTATCCCTTCCCTCCAGGTCCAACTTCAGCTCCAGAGAGAGAGAGAGAGAGAGAGATGCATTCCTCAATCTGCATGCCCATGTCAACCCCTTCTCACTCCCTCCTGAAACCCAATCACAGTCTTCTACAGCTGGGTCAGTTTCCTCCCTCAAAACCATCTTTATCTGTGAGAAGAAGAGTTTCTCTAATCACCAGAGCACTTCTCTCAACTACTAAGGAAACAGTCTTGAGAGATTTCCAAGAAGGAAGAGCTCTCAAGGTAGTACTAAACCCAGTTCCCAATTACTGTACTCTCTTTACTTCCTTTCTGTTTGGTTCTGAGAAAATCTAGGAAAAGAGAAGTAAACAAAATTTGTTAAATCTTAAAGTTTTCATTGTATGGAAGCTGAAAAAACAAAAAATTTCACTCAGCTGAGCTCAATACGACTGTTTGCTTTGTTGAGCTGAGCTTTTCAAAAACCAAGATAACATAAGATTCAGGATGTGTTTTGCTTTCGTCAGTTTTCTTAGGGACCAAACGGGGGTGAAATTCAATGTTTTGTTAGAAACCCATCTTTATGTTACAGCTTTATTTAGTTTTCACCCTTTTTTTCCCCCTTTTAATTGGGTATTTATATTGAATGTATTGAGTATATATTACCTTTTACTCTGCTTCCATTTGAATGACCATGGTATTTTAGAACTATGTTTTGCGAATTTATGCTCTGATTGGTTGCTGAGAAACTGGAGGAAAATTTAAGGAAAAATTAGACCTTAGAATTTGTCAATATTTTGCATCCCATGAAAAAATAAAAATCTGCTCAACTAACTTATGTACAATTGGTTGCCTCTGAAAATTTTGATTTTAAGACATCAATTTCTTAGATTCATTCCATCATATACCATGATTTTTACGGATATCGGACACAAAATGCCTATGAAGAACACACAGTTCATATGGAAAGCTTACATCCAAGCCACGGAATGGATAGGATAGCGTGGTCATCAAACTAGATCATACTAGACTCATTACAAATATGTCTAATATTTTAGCATTTATTATCCAAAATTTAGATTTTTAAAAGTTTTTTCTGTTCTTTTCTTTTATTTTCTTTTCTTTTCCCTTTTTGCCTATTGAATTTATGTAGCTACACATGTAATTGTTTTTCCCATTTGTCAATTATATCAGAATTTATCATGGAATTATGTTCTGCTTTACAGATTATATCAGGCTTGCAGAATTTTAATAGAGACAACATTGCCTCTGTTGTTACTGCTGCAGATAAGGTTTGTTTCATCGTAGCTTATCCTTGGTTACTTATTTATGAACTCGCTATGAGTCTAGAATGTTAATGCATGTCGTTGGAGTACTAGTTGGTTTATTTGATGGTAAGTTGATAAGTTGATCTGTTCACAGACAAACAATTTACTTACTTTTACATCTTAGCAACACATAGGCCATGTTTGTTTGGTTGGAATGGAATGGAATCACATTCCAATTCATTCCAAACAATGTGTTTGGATGAGGTAATTAAATGGGAATAGAATCAAATAATAAAGTGGATTATAATTATATTCATTCCGCAATGCTTATTTCATTCTCCTTTCATTCTAGACTATTTTGAGTAAGGAATCAGATTCCATTCCCATTCATTCCATTCCAACCAAACAAACATGGCCTTAGTACTGAACTTGGCTCTAGTCGATGATGTGCTTCAAAAACCTTAAGAGTGCTTAATTGCACATGGTATATTCATTTATCCTTTTTTTTCTGATGAAGGTCAGCTTACTCCATAATTAATGTCGTCATGATTTCTTGTTCTTATGTCTAATCAAACATACAGGGGGGTGCAACTCATGTAGATATAGCTTGTGATCCAGAGTTGGTGAAGCTCGCCACTAGCTTAACTTCTCTTCCGGTAATCTCTTACTCGTTAATCTGAATTTTGACCATCCTTCTTTTGAAGCATATCTTTGCCATAAGCATTCTTGTAATTTTCTTTGACTGTCTTTTCAAATTTTCATAAGTCATCTCACAGGCAATCAAATTACATTTTCCAAGTTCAGATCCTATAATCAAAATATGCCATAACAAAATTTTCAGAGTTTGAAATGTCTATGGGATATGCTCCCGAAAAGCAATCGGTTCACGAACTGTTTCTCAGACATTATGGACTAGATGAAGTGTATTAGTACTAGTTTTCAAGCTTCGACCTGCCCTGGCAACCCCTTGCCTGGCCATGATACTAAGATTTTGGAACTATTTGTTAGAATATAAACATGGTGACATATTTATTTATTTCTTTTGTCTAAGAATCTATGATGAAATTCGGGCTTATATTTTACTTAATATATCAGAATGTTATTTACATATTTTTCAAGGGCATTTTTTTTTTCTCAATAGTCATAATTTATGCGTGAGAAGTTGTCCATTTGGGTCAGCAGGTTGAATCATTCAACCCACGACCTATCCAGATTTCCTGTTTGAGGAATGAAAAGGGTTCTAAAACACTATCTTTTAACTGGGTTGAAAATTTGGGTGTCCTTTTTTCAATGGAACTATTATACATACATAGTAAGCTTTCACAACTTTAGCAGCCTAGTGCTTCCTCCAGAGATGCTGATATAGCTCCAAAACAGAGTGACAATATTTAGATCATTGTTTAACCATCCAATGAATATTGGAAATGCCTCTCTTTTGCAGGTTTGTGTTTCTTCCGTGGATCCAGCAGCATTTCCAGCTGCTGTTGAAGCAGGAGCACTGATGGTTAGACCACAAACTCATTCACTATTAGCGTACATTTCCATGAGTGTATATATTTGACCCAGTTCCTGATTACTGGAATGCTACATTCATGACAAGAAAATCACACTGCTATTCTGTTGATTCTTATTAACAAAGTTGCTCGCTTGTGCAGGTGGAGATTGGAAATTATGATTCCTTCTATGAAATGGGAATCAGTTTCTCTCCCGAGCAGGTAGAAGATTTATTGGGTCACCGAAAAGATTTCTTGCATTTCAATTTCACTAAAAGTTTCATTCTAGAGTGAATGCAAGTCAGTATGCCTAATGGAATCCAGAAAGAATTAGTTGAAGGATTAGAGCTGACCACATACACACAAACAATTCAAACGGCTTCCACTTATCCATTTAGGCATTTATTACATAAACAAATGAGAAAACTCTGGAGATGAAACTTTGAATTGGAACCCACTCCACAGAAACCATTATGATTCAAATTTAAGTGTTGGTAAGATTTCTTTTCAAGTGAGAAAACAATTACAAATGACCAAAAACAGAACAAATTAAATTTAGGGGAGGAAAGGCTTAAAATGAAAATATAGAGGAATTAAGAAACTTCATGATATACTCATGTAGAACATATAAACGCAATGTGCATACAAAAACCAACATATATATATATATATATATAAAATGCTAGTCTTACCGCCTCCCCCTTGCTGCCTAGACACATGGCATGGGTTCCACCCCATGTGTCTAGGTGGTAACAATTGAAGCACTCTAAGAAAGAGAGATGAAAGAATTTCTATGAGAAGAAACTTAGAAAATGTTGTCATTGTGTTTCACAGTCATTTCTGCGTAGGTTTTATTAAACTGTTAGTAAGGGATTCGAGGACTTCAAAATATTTTATCTCATCATCCCTCTACATGTTAATTTTAGGCTTATCATTTTCTTAGCAGTTCTTTTTGTATGAAGTAGTACTGGTATAAGCCTTCGTTCTGGTTCTAACAGTTCAAAGAAGCTTTCCATAATTTCTCTTTTCTAATTCTGTATTTAGCATTGTTGTAGATACTAAATCTAACAAAGGAGACTAAGAGGATTCTTCCATCTGTCACACTATCAGTCACTGTGCCTCACACGATTAGCCTCCTTGATCAGGTTACGAGCAATCTTTGACTTGAGATTCTTAATCCATGCTGGTCATTTTCATTTGATTTACACCTGGCATTTGAATAACCAACAGATCAAGCTAGCAGAGTTGTTGGAACAGGAAGGTGTTGACATTATCCAAACTGAAGGAGGAAAATGTTCTAATCCCTCAAAACCTGGTGTCCTTGGTTTGATAGAGAAGGTAACCTGAAAAAAACTTATACTTGGACAATGTACATATTATGTTTATATATACAAGGTCCTCATGAATAGAATCTGGGTAAATCTTGAGTTCTGGTTCAAATGCTTGTTGCAAGAATAAATTTGCTAAAACTAGTGGAAGAACTACCCCTTAACCAATGCAATATACTTGTCCCTTCCTCCAGGACAGGTTAAAGATTTGCAGGCTTCTATACCCTTTTGCACCAGCAATCGACATCTGATAATTTGGTTACATAGGTCAAAAGACTTTGAGAGACGTCTTATGTCGCCAATCTTGTCCAGGTTGCCCCCTAAAACACACACATGAAAAAGGTGGGGAAGGAGGTGAGGAAGTGGTATTTTTCCCTTGAATCAGAGTTGCAATACCTCTAAATTTGGATTCTGATCAAATTAGATGTGACGTTAAAAATGTTTGAACATTACCACAAAAAAGGGAAAAAAAAATTCAGCGAATGTTCGTTACCATTTGAACTGATTCCAAACCCCTTCAATGCAAGTGCTCCATATTAAACACTCCTCCAAACTGGAAGCTCTAGTAAACATTTGAACATTTATAATACAATAGATATAACTTGAAATTTTCATGAAAAGTTCCAATTCATAAATAGTGTACAGGACGACTACATCTGATTTTGAAGTTTGTGATTCTTATTGACATTTAGGCTACAAACTAATTTTACCTTCTTGGTACTTTAGGCGACCCCAACACTAGCAGCGGCCTATTCTATTTCACGTGCTGTCAAGATCCCTGTTATGTGTTCGTCCGGACTAAGTGCAGTTACAGCACCAATGGCCATCACAGCAGGGGCTGCGGGCGTGGTATGTAACTTGAGCATGCTACCGCTATAAAACTGTTCCCTTTTTTTTTTTTTTGGTTTACAATAAAACTGTTCCTTTTTCTTTCATGCAAATAGCATTATGCCCTCTTCATAATTGTATAACTAGTGAACTGCTATTGTGTTATTTCTTATATAAAAAATTTAAATGTTTGTACTATCCTTGAACACAGGGCGTGGGCTCAGCAGTTAACAGGCTTAACAATGTGGTTGCAATGATAGCAGAGGTCAGAAGCATCGCTGATGCATTGAGCAAATCAGCTGGACGTACTATACCTGAAGAGAAAACTTTGAGGAGACTCTGATTCGGGCAATTACATGTTAATGCTAGGAATAAAATGCCTCAAACATGGGTTCTCTTCGAACATATACAAAAGTTCGTATCCTCCCTGCATGTAACTACTGAGGAAGAGTTGCAAAGCTAGTGATTTAAAAACACTAAACAGATTACTTCTTGTATGAGACATCGATTGGGCAAACCCTCAAAAGCCCAGAAATTCAAAGCTCTTTGTTTACCCTTTTCTTTACCCCACAATGCATAAAAATATTTTCTTCCCTTTTTTTTGGTTGAGAGAGACAGAGAGAGAAACATTTTGAAAAAAAAAAAATGAAAATGTGCATGGTTACGGTATTTGAATAGAGAATACAACAAAGCCTGCCACTATATGGTTAAGCTGGAGCTTGGGAGGGTCCAGGTTTGGATTCCTA
This sequence comes from Liquidambar formosana, assembly GCA_039720395.1. NCBI lineage: Eukaryota > Viridiplantae > Streptophyta > Magnoliopsida > Saxifragales > Altingiaceae > Liquidambar > Liquidambar formosana. Next base: position 12,481,020 of record CM077835.1, read on the forward strand.
GAGAAGTGCATGTATTTGAATAGAGAACATAACAAAACCTACCACTATTTGGTTAAGCTGAGTTTGGGAGGGCACAGGTTCGGATTCGTGGAGGACTGGAGAAGTGCTACAGAGTACTGTCTTTTTTTAATCTCATTTTCACTCACCCTCTCTATACGACCCTGGAACCTCCGACCTTAAGAATGGTTAGATAATCACCTGACCACCAAGGCACCAAGGCTACAGGGAGGGTGGTGGATAAGAGCTACTGTATGGCATTGTATTAACAGCCCCAAAACAGACAATGAATAATAATAAAATGGAACAGCCAATAAGACCTTAACCCATTAACTTGGAATAAATACAGCTCCCAAGGAGGAGATATGGAACTGAGGGAATCACTTCGTGAAGCAAATGCACTAACCACAAAATGTGTGCATTTTTGTGATCAAATAATTGCATCTCCTAAGTAGTAGTTTACACAAAAATGATACAGATACGTAGAGTTTACATCCAAATGATAATCACTAATCACTGAACACAAACTAATATACAACTTGTTGCCCAAGAACCTACTTTTCCTACTAAAGCAACACCTTTTCCTACACAACGATGGTACCATCCTACTCATCAAATTCTGAATCCTCCTCCTCAGTCTCTTGATCCTCGCCACTTTCCTGCAATAATTTCATTTGTTAGAATAATATTCTGCTTTACATAACACATTTGTGCATTCAAGATAACACCAAGCTAGTATTAAATAACAATGGCAAAACAAATTTACCTTTTTCTTGATATATTCCGCCATGGCTCTATCAAACTCTGCTCGTTTTTCCGTGGCTATGTCATAGTAATGAACCTTTTCCTAATACAAGGGAAAAAAATGTAAATAAAATTTGGATGGCTCTATGAATAGTTTCTCAATTCTGTCTCCAAATTCCCCTATCATCTGGGAAAGAGGTATTAAAAAATAAACCACATGCCTCGTGCCACCTGGTGAGGAGACAGATAACAAACTTTCCAAAGAGAAAACCATAGCAAGTTATTCAAAAAGAATGCCGAAAACTTCAGCGCATATAGATGATCATGTGTATTTTTCTTTTTTTAATAATAATTTTGTTTGTCAATTAACAACAACAATATTTTTATTACAAGAATCTTCTAATGTCTGGACGTTGTGGTGACCAAAATCCAAGACCTGATACTCCCGAGTCAAAAGGGCCTATAGATGGATGAGGTTGGTAGTGGTGAGGTGCTAGGTTCATGCACTTAGTCCCACATCAGCTAGTTAGAAGGGTGGTTGGGCTATATAAACTCACATACTTAACCTGCAACAGCATGTTTTAAAACCTGTGCAGGGTAATCTAAAGCGGAAAATATGTTTCCCAGTGAAAGGGTAGGGTGTGAGTGTGACAGAACCAATATGTTGATGCAAAGGATTTACATGCATATAAAGCAAGTGACACATAATATATGTCAATTCTTACTTAAATTTGCATAATCTGTCAATTGTTTTATTAACAGTTCAATGCACAGCCAAAAATGTCTTAAGAAATGACCTCGAGCATAAAAAAGCAGACGCACTCTCCTGGAAAAGATTCTCTGAAGTTAAACGTGTTTAGCAACTTATGTTGGTTCTATTGAATTACTTCAATTATTTTGGAATCCTAAAATCTAAATGACTATTTCAAAAACCATTTTTTCTAAAACAATTTCTTTATTTCCAGCGCGATTTTTTTTTTAAATCACTTCCTCTCAGTTTCGCTAAAAGGTGGATCCTTCTCTTCCCATCCCAATTGAATAAGTCAAGATCCCAAAAGTTCGATGGTGGGTCAGCGCCTTCCTTTAGGTTCTATACTCACCATATGGAATGTTCTATTTATTTATCTAAATAAGGTTGGTTTCATTATTCATAATGTTCCCAAATTTTTATACAACTTCTGTTGCATTTTCAAAAAAAATTTCCTCAATATTTCAATTTTTTATCCAGGAAAAACATGTGTCTTAGAACAATGCTTTAAAACATGCCACCAGCACTACCACCTTTACTGTTGCTGTGTTGCTGTCAACACTGGCCCACTGCCACTACTAACACAACTTCCTCCACCACAAAAACAACCAACATCACCACCATTGACCCAATCAACAATGCCTGCTCCACCCCTTTTCCTCCTTTGCCACCCATCCAAGAGTGAAGGACTATGTTTTACACAAATGTAGTATTAGAAGTTCGTCCTTCTATTGAGTATTGAATCACCAAACCATTTTTCATTGCTTCCTATTTTCAAACTAGTTTTCTTCAATACTTTTTTATTTCTAATCAATTTAATGTTCAGAATTTTTTTTTTTTTTTGATAAGGTAAGTATGTATTGATAAACAAAAAGGGCTTAGCCCATGTACATAAGCCATATACAATTTAACGTTCAGATTTTGACATCAGATGGGTACAAAACAAGCCCTATGCGCCCACTAATCAATCTTAAACAACTTGATGATACAGCCTTTAACCAAGTAGGTAAAAAAACATGGCCTAATCAGTGTTTACAATAAGATTGCTGAGAATAAATCATTCAACTAAGTTCTAGGTGACATTATAGTTACATTGTTTTCACTATGGAATCCAAGAGAAGTTGGAGGCAAGAAAGGTATAGAAAGTTGACAATAATGTGCATTGTGGCCTAATTCAAATCAGTCACACCATACCTGGACCCTTAAGTTTACGATATGTTTAGGGATAAATGTAATCAACAAACAGATTTCTCTTTGAAATATATCCATAAGACAACAAACTTTTTGCTAGCTCAAGAAAACACAAACAAAATTAATTCTACCAAATCACTGAAACAAGACCCATGACAAACCACCCAGATATTGCACTAAAGATGAATCTAAGTTTTGATAGTAAACTTTGTCTCAAATTTGATTAGGTCACATACCTCATATGTCATTGTTTTCCACTTCTCTCCGCATGCTTTGCCAACCTATAGCATGGAAGTTTCACAAATTTCATTTACAATAAGAAAAAACAAAAAACAAAAAAAAGGAAAATAACAATATGAAGTATGAAGTATATATAGTACATACATCGCGCATTGACTTGACATCCGGATTCTGCTCTTGAAATTCCTTACGAAAATCCTCCCTTAGAATTCAAAGATAGATTGAGTTAAGACAACAAGATCTGCAAAGACTTTATAACTTCTCCTGGATAGAGCAATACTTATTTCAAGCTTATTGAAAAAAGGAAAAAATTAAAATTAAAAATCAATAGAGTCACTGCTAATAATTTGCCAAAACTTGAAGTGAAGAAATATGTCAAAAAGCAAGATAATAGGATCCAAGATAAAGCCAAAAAAAGAACAGTACAAAATGATTGGGGATATTGAGATCACCACAGTTCTGATAAAGGTGGATGTTGCATATAATAAGTTCATCTAACCCAACGGCAGTTGCGATGGAAGAAAAACCAAGCATATCCGAATTGTAGATCCATCATATCTTCATATTGTTACGCATCAAACCCTAGTCAAAATTCTAACAATTAATGAATCAAGGTACTAAAATAAAGTAATTGTGCCAATGTGTGAGAGAGACAGAGAGTTTTATTCGGGGATCCTTGAACTAGATTCACATATCTCTCTCTCTCTCTCTCTCTCTCTCTCTCTCTCTCTCTCTCTCTCTCTCTGCGGCCCATCTCTTATAGTCTTGTTGGAATGAGAGGCCTTGCTTAGTAGCTGATAGGTGGTTTGGTGGGTACAACTGGTAGAAAAGCTTGTTAGTTTCAAGAGATGCCCCCTTTGCAAATGTTAGGTGCATTTGGGAGGAGCAAAATATGCATACATTTGATGATATTGAGCTTCTCATTCGTAAACTTATGGAAGTGATTCTAAGATCTTTGGTAGATATTTCCACGATTGGGAGTTGAAAGAGGTGGCCAGTTTCTTTGAAGTTCTCTACTCAACAAAGGTGGTCAGGGATGGGGTGGGCAGTATTATGCGGAAAAACAGGGAGAATGTCATGTTTTCACTTAAGTCATTTTCCCACGCCTGTCAATTATGTAGACAGCTTTATGGGTTGGGATAAATGTTTAACTTTGGATAATTTGCAAAACAGAGGTTTTTGTCTCCAAAACTGGTGTGTGGTTTGCAAATCTGAGACTGAATCTGTTGATCATTTGCTTCTTCATTGCCCTTTGGCTAGGGAGATGTGGGTTGTGTGTTTTGGTGTCTTTGGGGTTCAGTGGGTAGTACCCAAGTCAATTAGGCTTCTTTTGGATTCGTGGGGGATTAGAAGTTCTAAATTCTAACAAGGCTGCTTTGAGGCATTGAAGATTGTGCCACATGCTGTTTGTTGGTCCCTTTGGAGGGAGAGCAACAAAAGACGTTTGACAGTAAGAAGTCCACTTTGGAAATTTTGAGTAATAGGCTTCTAGACTTGCTCTTTGAATGGGGGAATCCGAAGAATCTTCGTAATCGAATGCCTCGAAAAGAATTTTTAAATAGCCTTAGTCTTTAGAGTTGAAGGTGAAAATTGCTGATTCTCGGGATTTAATAAAAAAAGGATTGTTCGTTTTCCTTAAAACGCAGGAGTTCAATTTCCCAGAAGATTCAAATTCTCACAATCCGTGGGAGATGCAAATCCCATCTAATAATGAGGGAATTGATAAATCCTGTCTATTGACTTCATACAGGCACCGTCCAATCGTCTTCTCCCTCAACAAAACCCACCCTGTCCCAGCTTCCCTTCACCTTCTTCAAGCTCTAATCTTAGAACCAACTTCCCCTCTCCCAAACTACACAACCCAAGATATTCAATCTTCTCTCTAACCTACCTAGAAACTCTTATCCTTCAAGCTCTCTAATCCATTCATTTCCAAAAACTTTAGCCTCACCAGTCATCACCACAACATCACCATCAAAAGATATTTCACATGTAAAAACCAAACCAACCCATCAAATTCTCCAAGACCCAATAATTCGTCAATTCCATCGGCGATGGTGTGAGATCTATGTTCAGCTTCTTAATCTAGGTTGCGCTTAGAAAGAATCATTTTTTTTAGATCTAAATCAAATCTGAGTTCGAAAAGCACCGTCAATGATGGTGGATATTATTATTACAGATGGCCTATCAATATATATATATATAATATTCTACAGAGCATGATATACAAATGGTACCAATTTTGGTACAAGGGAATTCATTCAATGCTTATTTCTTATATTACCATCTGAACAATGAATTTTTAATTCTCAAGAATTCAAACTACCGAGAATTCAAAATCATGAGAGTTTAAAATTATCAGGAGTTTCAACTCTCAACAAACGAACAGACCCTTATATTGGAAATTTCTTCTTTTTAAAAGTTTCTATTTTCTTGGAATTTTTATCCTAAAAATTTCTATTTTGGTTTCATTCAAGTAATTCAACTTTGAGTCCTAACTCCTAATTAGGAGTGTTTTCTTGGGTTGCAAATTAGTTCATTGTAAATTTTTTAAAACTTTTTATTTTAGAGGAATTTCAGTACTATATGGTTTCTATATTGGTTAGTTTTATTATTAAAAGATTTTTGCTTGCCTATAAAGTTTTTCAAGACATAAGTAAGGTTCAATACACCAAAACGATATTAGACTTGATTAATGAAATTTTAACCATTTGGTTTGATTATTGAAGGCAATGCTTGCCTAGATTCATTTTTTCTAATTCTACTTCTATGTCTTCTTCCTCTCCTTCTCTTCTCTTTAACCTCTCTACACTGCTGTGTTCTCTAACTAACCCAGAATCAACTCTTATCTTCTTTATTTTTCCAACGTAAGACCTACCTCCATAACCATAACCCAATTTCTACTCAACAAGCCTTTACCCTAACATCCTAAACCCTAAAATTGTTGTTGTCCATAGATTTAAGCCATGTATTTATTGAGATTCTAGCTACTTATTGCCTTTACATGGAGTGTGCCCCCAATTTTCTTCCTCCAATATTGCTACATTAATAATAATAATATATATATATATATATATACATTCAGTTTTCAGGAAGAAAAAAAAAACTTGGAAATCATACAAAGCTTGGACAGTGTGATGTCACTTATATAGTTATATGTGATCCCCTCTTCTTTCTATGCTGTTGGCTAAAGGACTTGGATCCAGTGATAATTTGTAAGAGGGGAATTACTAACTTCACAAGTTTGTCCAGCATGAGTGTCTGCTATGCTCTTACTCACTTTCTAACTGCTGCCACAGGCGCTATCTCCTAATTACTGTCTCTTGATGACAATGAAACCCTTTGGGAAAACCCCGGGCCCATACAAGAACCTCCTAATTACTGTTGGTGGAAGGACTGTGAACCTGGTAGCTTTTCAGGAGGTTAGTGGTGTAATAGTGATGTTATCAAGTCCCAGCACCTTGGAAAAAAACCCTGGGCCAGCGATTTACCGTTGCCCACCCGTCGCAACAGTGATTAGTCCCTTGGTTGTCAGCTTTGGGGATACACTGGGTCAAAGACCAAAAAAAAAAAAAAAGTTCAGTTTCAATGATAGAGGAGCCTTAGAAGGTCAAAACTTGGCACTGGGAATCCTTGACTTCTCTAGGAGGCATGGGAGTCAATCATTCAAGAGTCATTGAGGTCACTCCAACTGCAATGAAGCTGCTTCCAGACAGGGAGTTTCGTAGGGAGGTCGAGGGGATGTCTTAATGGAGGTATTAGGATATCTCTGATTGGATTCATGGGAGAATGATGAACCATGGCAGCTGACTGGAATTATCATATCATGGCATTAGAGAAAGAAGTAGAGGAATTTTTTCACCATAAAACGATTTGATCAGTCACGAGTGGCTAATGTCACTCCACTGCTCTGTTTTTTCACCAACATTTTATATTTGAGAAGTCTCCTTAACTGATAGGCCACTCTAGGACATTGTGCAGCTAATAAATGATTTTACAAAGCATTTTTTTACCCGTCCTTTATGGAAAGCAGAAATGTAATCCACTCAGGTCAAAATCAAATCTTAAATGACTTAGACATGCTCAAGAAACACAATTAGTTTAGAATACAAGTGGTTTCTAGATGGGATGTAATTAAGAATACGATGATGTAGCCCAAATGACCATTGTAGATTTTTTTTCTAGCAAATAATCAAAAACCACACACATGCTAACAAAAGAAATAAAATGTGAATACGCTATTAGACCTACTCAAGTAAACATAATTAGAAGTTTAGAACTAATGTCTAAGACAAAAGAAAGAGGGTTCCAACTCATAGAAAACTGTTTGATGTTCCAGAATTATTTCAAGCTGATAATACATTATAAATTATAACAACCAAATTTTACAAGACCTTAACTAATTTAATGGAACAATAAATCAATACTAGACACTATTCCAGTGCTATGCAGAAGTAAAGTGACCATGTGCTACTAAGATTTCCCTTCACTTAAAAAAAAATAATAATAATAATTTCCTTCAAAACTGCTAGTTCTTGTCTAAGGCAAATTCTTTTGGTGAAACAAATTACATTAGAAAATGTTGTGGCTGAGGACCTGTGAATTATAAAGGTTTGCTCATTTTTAATCAGAACCTTCCCTGTTATTTACTAGGTTCTCTGGTTCAAATTATCCTCACTTGGGTCTTTTTTTTTTTTTTCCCAGATATGATCCATTTAAACCCTATTCCTTATTTCTTCTGTGTTTTATCCTTAGTTATCTAATTAAAAAGGCTACTATAGCCGTTTGGGATGATGCAAATAATCTCTACGCATGGGTGTTTATCCACATATTCCCAGTCTATATCTCTCCTCTATTATGAATACTAAATACTAAATTTCTTTACCCCATCAGTTGAAATTGACAATTCAATGGACACAGCATTTCAGAAGCCCCATTGCTGATTTCTCAGCAGTGATAGGAGGACTTGGAGTAATTCAACGTCAGTCTACCAATAGAACTCATATAGATAACCTTTAGACGCAAAACCAACAAATTTTTTTTCAGAAAGAGAAAAACAAAAGCTCGATTCAACTAAGCCAGATAGTGTTGTCTTGTTCACAACAGGGTTCTTTTTTTTTTCTTTTTTTTTTTTTTTTTCTTTTCCCCCTGCTGTATTCTGGTTCTAAGTAAGGAAAAATCGAATTTTCAAAATTTTCACTTTTTTTACTTTCATAAGTTTTCCTGGTAACCAAACAGAACAAACATCCAAAAAAATCATCAATAAATAGATATATACATATATGTATCACACACACACACACCACACACACACACATATATATAGAGAGAGAGAGAGGGACATACAAGAAGTAGAAGAAAGCAGTGGGGGGTTTCTTGGGCTTTTTGGAGTCGAGCTTGTCCGTCTTCTTCTTCATCGGCTTCGTCTTGGGCTTCTTTGCTGAAACGGGTTTCTTCTTCTCTTTCTCGACAACTCTGCTCTGCTGTGCCGACGACCTCTTCATCGTCTCCGTTGGTCTCACCCTCAACACCATCCTCCTGAAACAGTACACAACACAACAACAAACTCATAGTGAGAAACTGGAACAACACCAAAAAACGAAAAACAAGTAACCCCACAAATAAAATAAAATAAAATAACTCATAGTGGGAGGGTGATTACTGATTAGGCATTTTTGGGGGCGCTTTGGTGGAGATTGAAGAAGGAGATGAGAGGGATTTTGCGGAATTGGGAGGTTTTTTAGCCATTTTCTTTGGTTTCTCTGCCTTTTTCTATGGTGGTGTGACCTGGTGACTGGTGACTGGTGGCTGGTGCTGGTGGTGTTCTCTTTCAGCTTTTGTATCGTGTCGGCCGTGGTTGAGTCCGACGGAGTGTTGTTATTAAAACGACGGCGTTTTAAATGTTAAATGGACGAGGAAAACGGTGAACTCTCTGAGAGGTTATAAAACTCTGCGTTTTTATTAAGGGCGGTTTTTCCAATTTTTCCTTTTTATTTTTTATTTTTTGGATTTTTGGCCATAGCGCCCCCATATTACAAGAATCTTTTATAATTAAACCAAAACTAATTCAGTTTTTGTCATAACCCCTTTTTACCCCTAAAGGGACAAAAATACCTCCATTTTAAATACAAAACAATTTACTACCAGTGCCATTTAGCCTTTATTATTCATGCTATTAAATTAAGAACTACATTCTAAAAATTCTCGTTGAAAAAAATCGCTTGAAAAAGAAACATCCTGTTAGTCACGAGTTCCACCTCTCTCCATCCATATTCTTTGGCAAAAGTCACCTTTCACCACCCTTCTTCAATGAAGTTCACCGTAACCCTACTCCCATTGCCAACAAAGACCATCACGATCAAGTAGATTTGAGGGGAAAAAAAAAATGTAGGCACTAGCACTAGACCAAAAAAAAAAAAAAAAAAGAATGATCGAGCAGATCTGATAGAAAGAAGTAGGCACTAGCATTAGATCAAAAAAAAAGGAAAAAAAAAGAGGTTCTCTTCCACATTGTTGACTACCTTCACTAAGCTTTCATTGTCGCTGGCCAAGAAGTTGTAGAAATTGTATATAACATAATAATAGTTTACCATTTCGTGCTTTGATAAATTTATATAGAAAATAGTAATAGTTTATTATTTCATGCTTTGAAAAATTTATATAGACAATATTAACAGTTTACTATTTTATGTTTTGAAAAATTTACATAGAAAATAGTAACAATTTACTATCTTGTGTTTTGAAAAATGTATACAGAAAATAGTAATAGATTAATTACTATTTTGTGCTATAAAAACATACTTAACCATGCTTGATTACCAGTTTTTAACATAGTAATAGTTCACTTTTTTTGCTATAAAAACAACACTTTTCGTGTTACTAAAATTTTTACAACAAATAGTAACAATTTACTATTTTGACTATAAAAAACAGCATTTCTCATGCTATAAAAAATTCTATAGGAAATAGTAATAATTTACTATTTGTTGCTATAAAAAAAATAGCATTTTTTGTGCTACTAAAAATTCTATAAGAAATAATAATAATTTACTATATGTTGCTATAAAAAATAGCATTTACGATTAGGTGAACACAAATGCAAACACAAGTAGCAACCTCCCAAAAAATTATCATCACAACAAAAACACATTTTGTGGGGAAAAATAAAAATAAAAAATAGAAGAAAGGGAGAAGATAGCAATGGTTGAACTTTGACCATGGTAACAGATTTGGTGGGACAAAGAAAAAAAAATGAAAAGAAGAAGAAGACGAAGATCTGGTTTTCAGATATGGTGACAAATTTGGTTTTCAGATCTAGTGACAGATCTGGTTTTCAAATCTAGTGTGGGGAGAAAGAAAGAAAGAAGAGACAATAGGTGGTGCCGGTGGTGGTGGCCCGTCGGAGAAGAGGTATCGATTAGCCATCGTTGGAAAAGATACGTCGTCGGAGAAGCCGTAATCGTCGTAGCCTTGATGAGATTCATGGAAATTAAAACTGTATTTGAAAACCCTCATCAGAGAGGAGGCGTTGCTACTAGTTGTTGGATGAGGAGATCCGTCAACGTCAGAAAAGAGCCGCCATCGTCGTCATCATCACTCGTCGCCCTTTCCATGGAAACCAAAACTCTCTGTTAGAAATCAAAACGGAATTTGGTTTCCTTCCGGTATAAATTCAAGTTGAAAAATATACCGTATGAATAGAAAAGGTTAAAACAGGAATTTCTAAAAACGGTTTTCCTTATGCTGAAAGAATATCTAAAAAATGGGGTTATGAAATTAAAAATTCTTATCGTGGGTTTATTGTTAAAAGCAGTCCCAATTAAGGGTAATTGCCAAATTTCCCCCTTTTTTTTATATAATCTTTTTGGATAATTACACGAAACCTTTTTAATGTTTAACCATTTCTTACATTAACCCCAGAACAAAATAATTATAATGTCTTCTCAAAATCATATTGATCGTTTAATAAAATAACAAAATTTTAAAAAGATAACATAATTCATCTAAAAATATGAGGACCTGGTATTTCCAACTTCCATTATGCAAATAAAAAATCTTAAATTTAAAAAATAATATTATCCATCCAAACAGCCAATGTAATTCAAAAGATATTGTAACAATTTTTTATTTTAAAAGATTATGTAAAAATAACCTAAACATTAAGAGGTTTTTCAAATATGAATTGGGTCAAAATGTTTGAAAACAAATTGAAGCAATGAAAATGAACTTTTTTATTATTTTTTATTAAAATTAATGGAATGAAACTATAATTTTCTCTTATTTTATTTGCTTTTACTTGTTAACTATTTCCATCTTTATGTACAACGCTACGAGAATTCCTTCTTCCCCCATTTTTTCCCCCTAACTCATATATATATATGAGGAGGGTTCCGTTGATACCTGATGTAAGAGTTGAACTCTTACTACTTTTTAGGACCTTTGATTTCTTTTGATCTAACGGCAACACTTGATCACTTGTTATTATAGATTTGGATCGGGTTAGGATTAAACCCAAAACCCAAGTATAACTCCTTCCCATTTATATGTCTCTCCAAGCCCTAATCTCATTCCAAACACTCTCTTATGTTGGATATATTGTTAGGAATTTCTATTAAATCAATTAATAACACAATAATCATCAACATGAATATAATGATAATATTACAAGAATTAAAGTTTAGAAATAGCCTGTATATATTATGGACCAAGGCACGCTACGAAGCGCTATCCTTAGAGAAAATACGCCCCGATCTGCACTGGGTTTGCATGACGTTTCTCTCCCAATATACAATGATCCTCCGGGTAGCCTTGTGTGCAGTTAAGACTTCCCACGAACCTCAAATCATCCGTATGCTCCAAATACACAAAATATATTCATAGAAAATATGAAAAGAAACCAAAGTGTATAACAAACATGGAAATATTGGTGCTGAAAATTTCAGCATATGCAAGCTATTCTCTACACCTCTTCATCTCCACACATAACACTTATAAATAAATAACCAAAAGAAAAATAGCCTCCAACAATAATGGTATAATGAGTTAGTGGTGTAGGAGTTATCTCCACTCACTAACTCACCACTATAAAGTATAATAAAGTAGGAAACTGAAACATCAATGTAGGTTACACCTACACTAATCAAATATAATAAATTAAAATAAAAAACACAAATAACAATAAATTAAAATAAATTAATTTTAAATCAAATATTTACAACAATCCCCTACATGATTTAAAATTAAAATAATATATATAAGGAGCATTTTTACTGTGCAATGGGTATAAGTACCTTCCGGGTTTGAACCTACACTTAGTGTTAGCAAGTTTCCGTTTGAAGGAGCCGTAGTGAACTAGTCTTGAACTAAGTCCTTGAATTCAAACTTCTATTTACCACACACACAGTACGGGTAATTCATTCGATTATAGTCTAGTGCTTTAAACGGTCATACGCCCGTATCTCGTATCATGAGTATTTTTAGGGAGTAGCCTATTTTCCCACAGTAGCAACCCCACTACTATACTCATTTAGGTGAGACCTCCAAAGGTGATCTGTGATCAACACTCTGCAGAATTTCTGCCTTGGACTCATTCAAAGCTAAGCTTTTCCTAAGCCATCACAGTTTTGAGCACTATCATCATAGGCATGGGACTAGGGAATACCTTTCAAAATATTTTAGTACTCCTCCTAGTCACCCTACAGTTTCGTTCTTACCCATTAAACCCCCTTCATGGGATCTCCAATCATAGAGGTTGGGTGTCCACTGCAATGACTAATTTATAGGTTTCAGTCCCATTCCCCTCGATGATTTAGATTTAGCCAACACGCTAATCCTGAGGAAATCACTCAACAAAAGTTATATAATTTTTATAATGCCTCTTTTTTCAAAATTTTTTTTTTTTTTACATGGCTTTTAGTTGTATTTTACGCACCATATTATGCATCTCAAATATGTGCTTTACATGTATGGTCCAACAATATATGTGCTTTCACTTCTGCATTCTCAAACAAAAATTAAATAGATGATTAAATCTGAATAATAAAATATCGCATAATAACCATAAACCATCATCATGATTTCAAATTGTGAACCTCCACAATTTCTCTTCTAAAGATGTTCAACTACTAAATTAGCACATGATATCCAAATAATGTAGACAATTATAAATCTATTACATCAAATCACAATTGCCACGTACAAAAAATAATTTATGTTACTACACTGAACATTGTTCTATTATAAACCCTCACAATGAATTTTTTTTAATTCTACAATTAGGATTGTTCGATGACAACCCCCACGTCAAAATTATTTTATTTGAACTTCATATTTTTAGGCAATAGCTGCGATAGGATACGTACATTATAATCATATTATTTTACATTACATATAATTGTAATTAGCAATTTAACAATTCAATGACATTTTTTTTTTCCTTTCCTATTATCAATTTAAAAATTCAGCATTCCTTATTTTTTTAAAAAAAAATTAAGAATAACATTAGGTCAATAAAACTCTTATCAAAATGTGTTCATATTTTAAGATAACATGAACCAACGTAAAAATAATAACTCACTTTTATATTCAAATGAGAATCACCAAAAGAAGAGTTATTTTACTAAACAGCTTATGATTCACAACTTGAGAAGTATCACAACAAAGCATTTACGTCTAAAAGGGTTTATATACACCTTCATATGCTACCATTCTAGCCACAAGTGTATGTGTCAAAGCACTTTCATCCTAACATAAGGATATAAATATTGGTAAAATCAATCTTACCTGTTAGAGGGACTCTTTAATCCGATTTCTGCATCACCACGAATATGAAGGAAACTTTCTTAGTGATAAGTATTAATACAAGATGAGTTTTCAAACTCTAACACTGCATACAATATCTATTAACTTTACATTATATATGACGAATCAACATATATAGATCTATGTTCACTTTTTATGCTAACATTTTATAATAAAATTTTAATTTATCAAGAACAATCTAGAGATTTAAAGATATCAAGAGTAGTATATATATGACAAAGAAAACCTTGATATATATGTACTAACAATTGAATAACTATAAAAATAAATCATTATCAAATTCTTAAAATACAATATCAACCATCAACACAGTATGGAAACTATCCTTTCACAGGTCATAAGTCCTAATCATAGGTATATACAATGTAAGCCAATGGATAAGGAACACATTTGCTAGCCAAGAACTATATAATATAAGCTATAAGCAAAGTTATGTAGATCGTTTTGAATTGAAATTCATAGCATATGTAAGAAATTATAACAATTATCCGTCAAAGCCGTAACACAAGCCATCAATATTATGATTTAGAAATCCAATAGACTACATCATTCGTGTACTTGTGTTGCAATAGTAACAATATGCTTCAAAGGTATATATATTTATATTGGTTCTAAACTCGCATCATCTTTGTAAGTTAAAATACTCAAAGATTATAAAAACTAAATTAACAGAAATTTCTACGTATTTTCTCTAAGATTTTTGGATATATTGTTAGGAATTTCTATTAAATCAATTAATAACACAATAATCATCAACATGAATATAATGATAATATTACAAGAATTAAAGTTCAGAAATAGCCTGTATATATTATGGACTAAGGCGCGCTATGAAGCGCTATCCCTAGAGAAAATACGCCCCCATCTGCACTGGATTTGCATGACATTTCTCTCCCAAGATACAATGATCCTCCGGGTAGCCTTGTGTGCAGTTAAGACTTCCCACGAATCTCAAATCATCCGTATGCTCCAAGTACACAAAATATATTCATAGAAAATATGAAAAGAAACCAAAGTGTATAACAAACATGGAGATATTGGTGCTGAAAATTTCAGCATATGCAAGCTATTCTCTACACCTCTTCATCTCCACACATAGCACTTATAAATAAATAACCAAAAGAAAAATAACCTCCAAGAATAATGATATAATGAGTTAGTGGTGTAGGAGTTATCTCCACCCACTAACTCACCACTATAAAGTATAATAAAGTAGGAAAATGAAACATCAATGTAGGTTAAACCTACACTAATCAAATACAATAAATTAAAATAAAAAACACAAATAACAATAAATTAAAATAAATTAATTTTAAATCAAATATTTACAACATCTTATCTTATCCATTCATGATTCATACGACTCTCTCTCTCTCTCTCTCTCCAGCCCTAATCCCATCACAATCGCCAACTCTCTCATTCTCACCTGTAGCTAGGTGGAAGTTCTTTCCATTCTAACTTGATGGCCATGGCTGCAACAAACCAAAAACTATGATATGCATTAAAACTAGCTTCAATTTGGAATAAAAGAGTTACATAAAAGATACACTCATGAAAGAGCATTGATTAAGTGATTAGAGCTTTTTTATACGCAAAGCTGTGTCAATGGAGGAGATTCAATGTGAGAGATTTTTATTATTATTTTTGTTTTGGTTCTCGGCCAAGGAAGCAAAACATTTATTTGGAAAGAGTACTAGTGATTTGTGATGTAAAGAATTGGGAATTACTGCCCAAGACTTTTGTCACCCATCGAAATGATAACCAACTTCTCTTTGAAGAATATAAGGGGACCCAAACCAGCCCCTAAATGATTTCCAACTATTTGATCCTATTGGAGTGAGTCACAGAGTAAAAAAAAAAAAAAGAAAAACTGAAAGAGTAGAGACAAGAACGATTCTTGTGGAGAAAGTTCTCAAGGTTGTTCAATATGCGGATGGCGATAGAATGACTGGAATGTGAGGGCTAGGGCCAGGGCTGTCAGAAACGTAAATTGGAACATAAACTGATACAAATCTTTAATTACGTGGAATGAGTTTTGGTTTTTATTTTAACTCTACTCGTACGTACAATTAAAATGAAATATTACAAATGATATAGAGCCCATGGATCAAACTGAATCATGCACGCCTAATTTCAAGTTAATCGGAAATTAGAAATTATGTTATCTATAAAGTGTTTGAAATTAAAGTTTTATTTATTAAAAGAAATATAAATTTACGGATCAAACACTTCTCAATATCCAACTAATTTGAAATTTGGCATGCATGACGTGTATGATAAGATTATATAATTCAACGATTGGATTAGCGAAATATGATTTCTATAAAAAAATATTGACGGGTATAAGTGTAAAAAGTTTTATACAGAATGTCAATAAAACTCTCCTCATATATATATATATATATATATATATATATATATATATATATATATATATATATATATATATATATATATATATAGTAGTTATTAAGGTCAAACTGCGTTGGGTTTGGATTAGTTTGGCCTCACCCCATACCTAAATCAACCAAAGATTGGCTCAACCTTTTGCATGTTATGATTTATTAGGGCACTAGTAAATCTAGTACTTCTCATCACGTAGCTATCCACTAGATACTACGACCTTTAATTATAATCCACCCACCCTCTACCCACCAGATGCTGTCACCTTTAATATTCCTGCCAAATCCCACACCTTGTCACTGCACCTACAAGTGTTTCCCATCCACAAAATAATAGTTTTCCTCAAGTCGGACCCTCCCCTCTCTCCATTGGACACAACTTCATATTTTTTTGGTTATAACAAGTTTAGTGATCATTTTATGTAGGTATATCTGCATCTAGCTAAGATTCTTCTCTTTTTGTTATTCTTTCTAAGAAATCATCGATGAAACGTGTTACAAATCAACAGAGAATTTTGATTTTTGAACTGGGTATTTTTCGTAAACCAATACAATATCAATAATTCTATACCTTCCATAAAATTTGATAAATTGCACTAATTAAAAATTAAAGCATGGTTAGCCTGTTTTCAAGGCACGAATTATTTTTGAAATCCACAACTATAATCCAGTAGGGTCATCCGCTTCCCTTGTAAGATGTCATGTCTATACTATTTTGTTACGACCATGTAATGAATCTATTGGTAATACTCCCTCCGTCCTACAAAGATAGTTCAAATTTGATAAAACACGAAGTTTAAGAAAAATAATCATTACATTGATTTATCATTTATTAAATTTTATATTTCCAAAATTACCCCTCATATTTAGTATTGGGATTTGTGTTAAGAGTAATGATTAAAATAATAAGGGGCAATATAGGAAAGTTCAAAAAAATTATGCTTTGACTTTTCTAAACAAAACAAATATTTTGGGATGGAAAAAATAAAAAATTTGTCCTATCTTTTAGGGACAAAGGGAATATTATGTTACGACCGTGCAATAAATTTATTAGTACGAGAGAAAAGAAATGTCATGTTTATACTATTATGTTACGATCATACAATGAATTTATTGGTACGGGCAAAACTTTCGCCTGGTGGTATGTTTTGTGCTGTCCTCCATTCCTATTCAATAGGTACCCTCACCTAGTGGTATGTTTTGTGTTGTAATCCATTCCTATTCTAAGAAATTAATACCATCAAAACTGAGCTAAACTTTTATATAGTTGTACAATGAAGTAGTTTATATCATGCAGTAAGTCCTAATCTTCTTTTTTAGATGTTTGCTAATTCATGATTTTATTAGAAACTCTACTATGTTTATGCAAGTCTATCAATTGAAATGAGATTCCTTGTAGAACAAATACCGTCCCTTCAATGAGCTAGTTGTTAATTGGACCGATTAATCTTCCATTCCGTGGGTTGGTCATTAATTGAGTTAATTAAAAAGCCAACTTATAAGGTCAGTTTTTCTTTAATGCACTACTTACTTTAGATGGACCGACTAATACTTCATTCCATGAGCTGGTCATAAATTTAGCCAATTAAAAAGCTAGCTTCTAAGGTCGGTTTTTTGTTTTTCTTTTTTAATGCACGACTTACTTTAGACGAATCATCTTCTTTCTCTCTCTCTCTTTTTTTTTAAAAATTTTTTATTATCAATAATTAGAATTTAGAAATATGATAATCTTTATATTTTTTATTTTAATTAAAGAAAATTTTGGAAAAATAGCAAAGACTGACAACTAGGTGGGCAGGTGGCAGGTGGTGGGCTCTAATATTTGAGTAAGTCTTCTATATAACTGAGACACAGTCAGGTAATATCACAAATCAATAGAGATCAAGCAAAATAGGATTATAGAATTAAAAAGTATATTGATAATCCCACTTTATTTGGTTCTCATTGACTTGTTGACACCATCTAACCATATCACAGTTTGAAAGTTTTTTTTCCTAATATTTTTTACCCCAATATACTGACATGGCAAGATCAGAGCCACTACTTAACCTCAACTCACTGCAAAAAACTCTACTATCGGAAAACTAAACCCCAGTCTTCATCTCAACCCCACCTCGTTATCATCGCCCCTCCCCTCCCAATCTCTCCCTCCACTACCATCACCACCACCGCCAACGCCACCACCATGCAAGCTCTGAACACCACAACCCTCCGCCCCTCCCCTCTCGACCCACTCCGCAAGCCCTCAGCACTCCCCACCCTCAATGCCAAACCCAAAAAACTCTCCTTCGTCACAGCATCAGCCTCCACTGCGTCGCCACCCAAACGCGAGAGTGATCCCAAGAAACGGGTCGTAATCACGGGCATGGGTCTCGTATCGGTATTCGGCAACGACGTTGACACCTACTATGATAAGCTCCTCGCCGGAGAGAGCGGAATCAGCGCGATTGATCGCTTCGATGCGTCCAAATTCCCCACCCGATTTGGCGGCCAGATCCGTGGGTTCTCCTCCCAGGGATACATCGATGGGAAGAACGATCGGCGCCTCGATGATTGTCTCCGGTACTGCATTGTGGCGGGAAAGAAGGCGCTGGAAGACGCCGATCTCGGCGGCGATAAGCTCTCTAAGGTCCACACTTTATCAATATATCTATATAAATATATAGATATATATAAGCACACAATTTTTTCTTCAAATTATACTGTTGCATTGTTTGTTTGATTGTAGAAATGTGTGAATTTGGTTGATTTGATTGTTGGGTATGTTGGGTTTTGATGTTGTGCTGTAGTTTTGGTGGGTTTTTCATTTTG
The DNA here is from genome assembly GCA_039720395.1 of Liquidambar formosana. NCBI lineage: Eukaryota > Viridiplantae > Streptophyta > Magnoliopsida > Saxifragales > Altingiaceae > Liquidambar > Liquidambar formosana. The sequence continues at coordinate 12,499,974 of CM077835.1, forward strand.
TTCTCAATCATAGAGATTTTAAGGTTGTTCCTTTGCCAATTTCTGCTTGATGTACACATGAATGCCAAAATTGTGATAATTGGGCATTATCAGGAAGTTTGTAGACATGCTTTGAAAATTGATTTAGATTTGAATCTGGATGTGTGGTTGTCGTTATTTATTATTTTAATAATTTGTATGGATATTGTTTATTGTGTGTTGAATGGTATGTTGGCTCCTACGGGGTTAAGTTATGGGGTCCTTGTGTGTTTTTTTTTTTTTTTAATTTAAATTTTAAAATCAGAGGAAAGTCTTTGTTTTTTATGCAAGTATATATATATATTAAAAAATGTTAAACGAATTTATTGAAACACATGCCTTTCTATGTTATTCAATTACAAATAATTTTAACATTTTATCTCATTCAATCCCATATGATTTCTCATAGAAGCATTTTGTTATCCACTGCAGTTTGGTTAGTTGGTTTTAGAGTAGGTGTAAATTATAAGTAAAAATTATGGAGGACACCCTAGAATCTACATGTTTAAGGTTAAGTGGGACTAATATAGAATATTTGGAATGTAATTTAGCAAACTAGGGATTAAAATGGGGGTTTGGTGCAAATTGGTGGCCAAGAAATGAAAAGTGATCATTTTCAATATTTTGGGTGGAGAGATTAGGAAGGACTTTGCCCATAGAATTCGAACAAGATGAATGAAGTGGAGAAGTTTGCCTGGATTGTATTGTGATAGTACGAAACGTATCAAGTTGAAAGATTTATATATTTATTTATTTTTTACCAGACAACCATGTGACCAGCTATGCTTTATGGTTTTAAAGGTTGGGTAGTTAAGAAACGATATTTTCAAAGTGGCTGAAATGAGGATGTTAAGATGGATAAGTGGTAATACGGAGAAAGATTAAATAAGAAATGAATGCATTTGCTAGAAGGTAGGAGTTGTAGTAATTGAAACTGCAAGGGGTAGCTTAGTTGGCAAGGGACTATGACTCTGGAAGCGGAGGTCCTGAGTTCAACTCTTGCTAAACCCCTTGGGGCCACCTGCACAAGGTTTCATGGTTCTCTTGGGCCTTCGACTTACCTGGTCCATATGGTTTGTGGGGTCTTATATGGGCCCAGGTTTGCCCAAACGGTTTCCTTGTCATAAAAAAAATGGAGTCATACTAATTGAGAACAACATGAGGGATAATCATTTGAGATGGTTTGGTTATGTGCAATGAAGACCTTGTAATGCAAGTTGTACGGAAGGGTGACTTGATTCGATTTGAAGGCCTCAAAAAGTCCAGAGGAATGCTTCATTAAAAAAAAAAAAAAAAAGGAAAAAAAAAAAGAAGGGTCAGGAGGAATGCATGTGCAATGAAGACCTTGTAATGCACCTGTATGGAATGATGATTCGATTCGATTTGAAGGCCTCAAAAGCTCAAGAGTAATGCCTAAATCAATGTGATTATAGGTGATAAGAAATTAGCATCAAAAAAGAAAATAGTAAATAAAAAAAAGATAAGAAATGACAATTGTGCTAAGAATTTGACAGAGGGTTCAACCTTAATAGAGCTGATGATAAAAACTGATTATGTACCCGACCACATTAATTGTGATTAAAGTTTTGTTGAGTTGTATACTTAGCTGCATCATATAATTTTGATAATGTTTACGTGTAAATTGGTTTTGTTTTAAATTAGGCATCAAAAAATCCGTAACTAGGTCAGTTGATGGTCCAAGACACTTTAATCAATAGTTTGGCCTAGGTTTCAAACAATGGCTTTGGGTAAGGTAGTGAGCCTGATTGCCACTTTGTTTCTTTGAATTAGGCCATGGACACTCACCTTGTGGCTTTAAATTAAGTGATGCATTAGTTTTGTGCCTTTGAACTCACCAGTGCCCACAAAACTATCTCTTGGGGTCTTTGCCCGTCTTGCTTGGCCCATCAATTCCTGGTGGCGAAGTGGGCGGGGCAATCATAGCTCGGCAAGGAAAGCGCTTTAGGAGATATAAGGACTATAATCTCTTAGAGCTATTTCTTACTATATCTTAGAAAAAGGAACACCCAGAGGGGAGAACAAGCAACACTTCAGTGACCTCGTAGCGTAAAGCAAATAGTAGGACACTTGATGTGAAATATGGTGGGCATGCATGTTCATGATATTAAGAATCCTTATGTTTTCAATACCTTTTTTACTCTTTATCTCTCTGGGTGATGAAATTTGTAGCTTCTTGTATCTCTATTTGTAGAACCAAGAAGTGGTGGAGGTAGTTTTGTGTTGACAAAATCTCATATTTGTATCTAAACAAATTTCATGTGTTGAAGGTATTGTCCTAAATTATGATTTGATCTTTCTCTGAAGAATTTTTTCAAGTAAAATTTTTTTCTTTGGCTCAACTATTGGAGTATTATCATCCTCTAAGTTCCTAATGTTTTTGGTCTGTGTTTTATTTAATTACTGTATTTTCATGTTCTTTTGTTTCTTTTTGGACATATATCTCACGGTATATATTGGTTTCATGTTTTTAGCAGATTGACAAAGAGAAAGCTGGTGTGCTTGTTGGAACTGGGATGGGTGGTCTTACTGTGTTCTCTGATGGTGTTCAGGCTCTTATAGAGAGGGGCCACAGGAAAATAACCCCTTTTTTCATTCCTTATGCTATAACAAACATGGGGTCAGCCTTGCTTGCAATTGAACTTGGTTTTATGGGTCCAAATTATTCAATTTCAACTGCTTGTGCAACCTCCAATTATTGCTTCTATGCTGCTGCTAATCACATCCGTCGAGGCGAGGCTGATTTGATGATTGCTGGTGGAACTGAAGCTGCCATAATTCCTATAGGGTTAGGGGGTTTTGTTGCATGTAGAGCTTTATCTCAGAGAAATGATGATCCACAAACTGCTTCAAGGCCATGGGACAAAGATCGAGATGGCTTTGTTATGGGTGAAGGTGCTGGAGTATTGGTAAGTTTGCATCTGTTCATATGCTAGTGTTGGAGCTTAGGACATGAGTTCCAGTTGTTTGGTTGGTTTTTGTTCGTGAAGCTCATTCTTCTTTAAATTGATCCTGGGCACAAAAATGATAGACTAAAATTATGTGAAATTGGCAAACAATTACGCAAATCGCTGGTGCATCAAGAATTTACATGAGGGAATCTAGATGAGGTGTACCCTGTGTAATGAATTGCTGGGTGGTTGAATTGCTTTAATCTTGGAGAATGGTTTCAAATGAGAGGTGCGACCACAATTTAGTAATTGTTTATTTTACTTTCTTAAGCACATTGCTTCTGGGACATCTAGTTGGAATTTAGTGTATAAGATCACTATTATGAAGATTTGTTGAGGTAAATTTTATTCTTAAGCTTGGGAAGTAAGAAAGAAAAATTTATATATATATATATATATACCCACTCACAAGTTCGATCACTGTTGCCTGTCGCCTTACTGATCTTGTGATGCATGAATGTAACTATGCCTCCTCTCTCTCTCTCTCTCTCTATTTATGTTTGTATCTTTTCATAATTCTCAATCGTGTGTATTGTCTTTAATCATAATGGAATGAAACTTTTTTGTTTTTGCTTAGCTAATGATAAGGGACTTTACACCATGAAATGAATATCAAAACTAGTTTGTTAAAAGATTTATGATTTTCTTGATAGGTAATGGAGAGCTTGGAACATGCAATGAAACGAGGTGCTCCAATTGTTGCTGAGTACTTAGGAGGTGCAGTTAATTGTGATGCTTATCATATGACTGACCCAAGAGCTGATGGACTCGGGGTTTCATCATGCATTGAGAGAAGCCTTGAAGATGCTGGTGTGTCACCAGAGGAGGTAATCTCTTTGTTTTCCTTAGATCAATCTTCTATACTAAGGTAGGTTGCGTTGCTCCCCCCCCCCCCCCGCGGGGCCTCTCTCTCTCTTTCTCTCTTCTCTTCTCTTCCCTTTTTCTGATTTCACCACTTCTTGGACGGGGATGGGGATATTTTTCCAGTGATCAATGTGTTCCTTATTTATGCGTGTGTGTTTCTTGTTTGGGGTTTTTTTATTTTTTATTTTTTATTTTTTATGGGGGGGGGGGGGGGTTGGGATTGAGGAGTGTGGTCATGCACTTAATATTTTCTTTTATTACTTTGAGATTGAGACTATTTTTTGTTTTTGCATACTCAAATTTTACAACAATCTTCCAAATATGTGTCTGCTCAGGTTTACTCTTGCTTGAAGTTGTATGGTCACGTATAATAAAGGTTGTATAATCAGTCTATGTTTGCTTTTTGTTTTTCGCACTAGGTTGCATGCTTTACCAATGTCTCCCTTATTAATATTGAAGTTGTAAATTTTATTAGACTTGGAAAATGGAAGAAAGAGAAATCCTAAATGTTATGAAACTTGATGCACCCATTAGTTCATAAAAGTAACAAATAATACTAAGATCATTGCTCTTAAAAAGTTAAAATTATATAATTTTTTCTTTAAATCATAATAATCATTTTAAATTCCAAACCAGATTGTTTGGATTATAGATCTTTTTGATAAAAATTTTATGATTTTTCATCTGAATCACAAAATTAATGCTTTGACATTTGAATTTTATCAAATCCCCCCCCCCCAAAAAAAAAAAATGATGTTTAAAATCCAGTTAGGTTTATAGCAACCCATTTAGATTTGCGTAATATAATTGACCATCTCCATTCCCCCCACCCCTGTCTTTGTTTTTGTTGTCGTATGATCATCTCCAAACCCCCCCCCCCCTCTGGGGGGCTTCCTCCCAATCGCGGCTTTGGTTTTGAGAAAAACTATTTTTAAATGAAGGTGACCCATTTAAGATCATTCCTCATCTTTGTAGTGTTGGAGGTTATGATCAAGTTCCCTGCCTGTGTTAGGTTGCATCAAAATCTCCTCTTTTAGAATTCCTTCTTGTCACCTCCTGGGCAGTGAATGGTATCTACATCATAACTTCTCTTAGTTAGTGTCTGGATGCATCCTGAAACATCATTCGACACACACACACGTGCATGAGCGCACGCATGCACGCAAAACTAATTTTTATCTGTTAAAAGCTGTGAGAAACATGAATTCCTTTCCAATTATAGTGCATGGGTTGTTGGTACCTTCAAGTTATCCTATTCATCTTTCTTTTTTTATTTTCTTTTGACATCAAGCAAGCAATATTCAGGAAAAAATGAATTTACTGTTAAACACACAATGCATGGTCAAAAGTAATGTGCATTTAAACACTGCCTCGGCAGCTTGAGATTGAGATGGGTAAGAAAAATAGTCTTGAAGTGGTCTCCAGTGGCCTACCAACTATTAATTTCTGATGCACCTTCCATTGTAAAATTCTGGTATTATACTTAGGGTTCATCTTAGTGGCTATTGAGTGCTCCCATTTTAGCTATATTATCAAACAAGTTTTTTCTTTTTCTTTTTTCCAGGTTAATTATATAAATGCACATGCAACTTCCACTCTTGCTGGCGACCTGGCTGAGCTGAATGCTATAAAGAAAGTTTTCAAGGACACTTCAGAGATCAAAATCAACTCAACTAAGGTGAAATCTCTATCTCTTTCACTTCATGTTTGCTTGTCTGTGGGTTTTCAGTCGTATGCTTCCAAATTTGGGCAGACTATATTGTTGTATTGCTCTCTTACCTTCAAGCGAGTGATGTTTTGCTTGTTATCATTCTGTTTCAGTCAATGATAGGGCACTGCCTTGGTGCTGCTGGGGGTTTGGAAGCTATTGCCACAGTGAAAGCCATTAATACTGGTTGGCTGCATCCAACCATTAATCAGTTTGTATGTTCTACTTCTTACTAAAGCTTCTCGTGAAATGAAGGATATGAGTATTAGAACCAATTTTAGCCATTATCCACTATTATGATGTTTGTGACAGTCAGCTCTTTTGTACTTGACTTGTCTCCACATTTTAACATGTAACATTATCTTATATTTGGTTGGAAAGATTATGTTAAATATGTCTTAAACAGTGTTCAATTAGTAGTGGGTATTACTCTTGGGTCCTATTTTTCCAATTTAATAACTCCATATAAAGCCAAATTGACATTATCTTATATTTGGATGGAAAGATTATGTTAAATATGTCTTAATATAACAGTGTTCATTTAGTAGTGGGTATTACTCTTGGGTCCTATTTTTCCAATTTAATAACTCCATATAAAGCCAAATTGTGGCATCGAGTTTATGGTTGGAAGCCAAAAATATCTGGGAAAAGTTGAGGTTATACACATATATATTGAGGGCTGTTGAAGTGCAGGGTATCCTGGATGCGCACGTGTCATCCACAGATGACCGTGATCGTCTGGGATATCTGAGATATCCCACACATGATCAAAGCTATATATATATTGATTTTATTTTTGTTGCTTGTTAAACGGGGTTAGAGACTTAGAGCCAAGAAAGGAAAACACCCTAATAGTTATAAGATTTTATTCAATTTTAAATTTCATAATTTAATGGTTCAATCATTTTGCATAATGCTTAGCATACTCTTCCTAACAAATGCAGAATCCTGAGCCTTCAGTTGAGTTCGACACTGTTGCAAACAAAAAGAAGCAGCATGAAGTGAATGTTGGTAAGATGCTGAACCCCACCCACACTGCATCTTCATTTTTGGTTTTCCTATGGCCAGGCACATCCAGATCTTCTCATTGTAACTTTTTGTCATGATTTGCAGCCATTTCAAATTCGTTTGGATTTGGTGGACACAACTCTGTCGTGGCCTTTTCTGCATTCAACAACTGATCATCCAGCTTGTCTGCATTTCTAGAAGAGCAATTAAGCTTATTCGAGGTTTCAATAATTAATTGTCATTAGAGGCTGCTCGGCATTTTAGTTGTTGGAGTCACTGCATATGCACTTAGAGCCATTTATAGTTGCTATTCATTTAATAATTGTATCTTGAAGTCTAGCTTAGGGTCTAAACCTTTTTTTTTTTTTTTTCTTTTCATTTTGAGGACTTTCAGAACCTGCAGGCTAGTTGCCCCGCCGGGGGGGAGTTTTGAATTTTGTAGTGGTTCGACATATGTGTTAAGGACTTCTGGCCTTTTGTTTCCCCTGGCCTTTGCATTATTGTATGGAGCATGTTTGTTTTATTTGGTAATGCACAGATGTAGATCATGAAAAGCACTTGAAATGGGCAGAATGGGATTTTCAGTATTTTTGGCAATCTATTTCCCAAGCTGTGAAAGGGGCACTTGTACTTTAGAACGCATCATTCGCCAGGTCTAAAGTACATTATTAGAACTAATTTATATCTGCATGGCTTAGAGAATTTCAAACATTCACTTGTATAATGGATGTAATGTTTTTAATTTTTATTCTTATTTGGGATGATAATTATCGGCTTGAATTTCTCAGTTCACAAAGATGAATTTGTTCACAAGATTTTATGTGAATTATAACGAAACGATTCTATTCGCATTGAATGACCAAAGGCCCCTAGGATTTTCAACAGTTCAAGAAAATTTATATCTAAATTTATCTGTTTGCCATTTATTAACATCAATTGGATTGAATTCATACATGATTTGGATGTTTATTCAATCCAATCCAAGTCAGCCTCCTCTTTATCGGTTCTGATGGGTTTATGCTTCTGGTCATGGCACGGTTGGCTTATCTATGTTGGCTTGGGGCTGCCCCGAAGGATTTGGGCCGAATTGACCAAGTTGGTTCAATAGATAAATTTTCAGTATTAAATTCAGAGTATTCTTGGTTGGTACCTCATTTGGGTCAACCAAAACGGAACTGGGGAAAATAATGTAGTAGAGATGGATTATTATGGTGGCAGATATGAATAAAGGGGAAAAAACTTGAAGGAGGAGAAGAAGATTGCGTGATGGCAATTCCAAAACCCATCCCCCCACCCCACCAAAAAAAAAAAAAAAAAGATGCAGAAAAATGGACATTAGCAACTAATGAATGACCCGTATCTATTTATTCTCTGCCATTACAAAAAATCTTTGTTGATCCATGGCTCCACGTTTGAGAACTGTTGAAGTGTTGTTTCAAGAAATATGCATCTAGATTAACATGGAGCTGTGGTAGCTGCCATAGCGACGTTAACAAATCAAGGCGTAGGGCTGGAATGGCACCACAATTAAAGAGGAAATGATAGAGCTAATAGAGCAAATGGCTATGGTCAGATTGATATTTTTTTCAATTCTGACCAAGAAAAAAAAAAAGATTAATATTTTTTCCATTCATTGAAAAACTGAATCTTTAATCACCCTCCCTTTTAGATATTCAGATAATTAAACAAGCATTTTGGGTAGTGTCACTTGGGAGTTGGGAGTCCCAAGTGACCACACCAAACCCAAGCCCAAGTCCAAATTTGGAGCAGCCCTATCGCGGTGTCCTAAGAGTCCAACCATATCTATACATTTTCCCGCCAAAATGAAGACAACGTTCCATATTTCCCGCCAAAACCAGAACCTAGGGCGAAAAGGGGACAACACTTCCTGAATAACACACACTATCACAACTCTCTCTCTCTCTCTCTCTCTACTGAAACAGAGGCAAAGAAATGGACATCAGCGAGGAAGCTAGGGCAGCTCACAAGCGAGAATTGCTGGAGTTTTTGGATCAAGATGTAAACCCTCTTCTCCTCCCGTCCCCCTCTTCTCTCTCTAGATATATATCATTTCTCTCTTTCTCTCTCTAACTCTCTCTCTCTCTCTCTCTCTATATATATATATATTTCAATTAATTCAGGTGGGAAAAGGCATATATATAGACTGAGATCAGGAAGATGATACACCACAAGCGGCGTCGCCTCATTGTCAACATCTCCGATCTCCACGACTTCCGCACCCAATTGGCTCATGGGTCTCCTCCTCATCTTCCCACATTTTCTCCTAGTTATATGTCATGTGTGTATCTGTATATATATATTGACTTTAATTAATTAATTAATTAATTTTTTTAAATTAGGCTCCTCAAGAACCCGAGTGAGTACATGCAACCCTTCTCCGATGCGGTCACCGAAGTCGCTCGCAACCTCGATCCCAAGTACTTAAAGGAAGGGGAGCAAGTACTTGTCGGCTTCGAAGGCCCGTTCGTTTCGCGCCGCGTCACTCCCAGAGAACTTCTCTCTGGGTTTATTGGGTCCATGGTCTGCGTTGAGGGCATCGTCACCAAATGTAACTTTCCCCCTTTGATTCCTTGTTTTCTGTATTCTTTTCAATCACTGAAGTTTGATATGACCCATTATCTGGTGGTATAGTTGATGATGATTTAGTTTAGTATGGAAATATGGGCCAGCCATTTTGAAATTTGGGTCTCAGAGAAATTTGAATACAAAGGCTATTGTTAATCTGGAATTGATGAGGTGAATAATATGACCAGTTAGTCCTAAGTTTATACCCAAAAAATAAATGGAATTTAAATTTTAAGTGGTGCGGTAGGTTGGAGCTAGTTAGCGTTTAGATTAAGATGGCCAAATGGCGTTAAGTAATGGTTTCTACTTGAGGTGGCTGGATTTGGACTATAGAAAACTGTAAGACCTGAGATGACATTGCTAGATTGGTTTTTGTAAAGTAGCTATTTAGACATTTGAGATGCTTGGTTTAGTTAGCTCTCTTGAAATGCATTGGGCATGTAATAAGTGCTAATAAACTATTCAACTGTCTCATAAATTAGGAGTTGGGTACATGTTTAGCTCTAACTTGAATAATCAAAACTTATATTTTCTGCTTTATGGGGCTGGTAATGTTGGGATGGTCATGAATGCACATACACTAAAACGGTGTTGAATACCAAATAGCAGGATGAGTGTATTATAGATAGTCATTTTTATTACTTTGAGTGACAAGGAAATTAATTCTTCTAAAACCATAATGTGTGTTGTAATCCTTTTGATAGTTTTTTTTAAAATTTTTATTTTATGTTATATTTTTTTTTCCACCTCCAATTTGCATATTGACTGCTGGTATGCAACATATCAACAAGAAACTTTGATTACTTCAGATCTAATTAAATATTTTATTAACAATACCAGAACAATGGTACTAATCTACTAGATATGTATTTCTAACTTTTTATTTTTCTCGTCTTTAGGTTCTCTTGTAAGGCCAAAGGTTGTTAAAAGTGTTCACTTCTGCCCTACGACCAAGGCTTTCACAACTCGTGAATATCGAGACATTACATCCAATATGGGTTTGCCCACGGGGTCTGTGTATCCTACACGGGTAATCTCAAGTCCTTTGCTATCTTTGTACTTTATATCATAACCAAAGAAGAGTCTTTCAAGAAGAAAATGCTTTTTCAGGATGATAATGGCAACTTATTGGTTACTGAGTATGGGTTGTGCAAATACAAAGACCATCAAACCTTATCAATTCAAGAAGTGCCTGAGAATGCTGCACCTGGTCAGCTTCCACGAACTGTTGATGTCGTAGTCGAGGATGACCTGGTGGATTCATGCAAGCCTGGAGACCGTGTGGGAATTGTAGGGATATATAAAGCTCTTCCTGGAAAAAGCAAGGGCAGTATGAATGGAGTATTCAGGTTGCACTAGTCACGTCTACTATTAACACTCTTTTTTCCACTTTATACTAATCCTAGAAATTTGATCGAGTGACCTTGTTATGTAGGACCATCCTCACAGCTAACAACGTTTCTCTGCTTAATAAAGAGGCAAATGCGCCAATCTATACTCCTGAAGATGTAAACAATATTAAAAAGATAGCTGACAGAAGTGATACATTTGACCTGCTTGGTAATTCACTTGCACCATCTATATATGGGCATTCGTGGATAAAGAAAGCAGTGATTTTATTGATGCTTGGTGGAGTGGAAAAGAATTTAAAAAATGGGACCCACTTGCGAGGGTGAGTTCTCTTTGTATTGTCATAATATGTTTCTGAGCAATTACCAACTCAAAGAAGCATTATTCCGACCTCTTGCATTTGGCTCCACCTTTTTCCGTTCTTCTTTTAGTGGCTGTTTTGCTCTAGCCAGGGCTGTACCTTAATGCCCCTAAATGAAATCCAACTTCGAATATTAATTGAATCCTAATAAGCTTATTTTCTGTTCCTTTTAGTGACGTTAATATGATGATGGTTGGTGATCCATCTGTTGCCAAGTCTCAACTGTTGAGAGCAATTATGAATATTGCTCCTCTGGCCATATCAACAACTGGTCGGGGTTCTTCTGGTGTTGGCTTGACAGCTGCCGTTACTTCTGATCAAGAAACAGGTAATGGAATTTATGGGCCCTGGCATGTTAGGATTATTTGGTGATTGTTTCAGAACAATAGCAGTTTACTTGTGATCAGGGGAGAGAAGGCTGGAAGCTGGTGCAATGGTTCTTGCAGATCGAGGTATTGTTTGTATTGACGAATTTGACAAGATGAATGATCAAGATCGTGTCGCTATACATGAAGTTATGGAACAGCAGACTGTAACTATTGCCAAAGCTGGTATCCATGCATCACTGAATGCTCGATGCAGTGTGGTGGCAGCTGCTAATCCCATATATGGAACTGTAAGTTTTACATATACTGCTAATTTAAATGAGCTGATTTATATGGGAATACTTACTTACAGATTGATTCTCCATTTGCTCAACTTTATTTTACTGAATGGATGGACAGTATGATCGTTCATCGACTCCAACGAAGAATATTGGACTTCCGGACTCTTTGCTTTCTCGTTTTGACTTGCTGTTTATTGTATTGGATCAAATGGATCCTGATATTGACCGTCATATCTCAGAGCATGTTTTGCGTATGCACCGGTATCGTTCTGCGATAGATGGAGGTGTGTGAACAGTATTCTCTTAATTGGAATCTTTGTAGCCTCCTATGTATTTGAAAATGCTAGACTGAAGCAACTTAACTTTTAGGTGAGGCAACACTTGATGGGATTTCAAGCTATGGAAAAGAAGATGATACTGATACTGGCTCATCTGTCTTTGTAAAATATAACCGAATGCTACATGGGAAGAAAACCGAAAGAGGCCGGAAGCGTGATACCCTCACCAGCAAGTTTCTTAAGAAGTATATTCATTATGCAAAGCACAGGATTCAACCTGACCTGACTGATGAGGTGGTGACATTTTTCTCTTTATTATTTGTTTAGATGGTTAACTGTTTATTTATTTATTTTGTTCAGTCCTTTGATTTGCCAGTCTCTTGTACCTATACAAGCCCCTCTAGTTCAGTCTTTTCTCTTAGGTCACCTTTAAGGATCCTTAGGCTTGTGTCTACTAGCCCCCTTAGGTTTATGTGGTCCTTCAAGGTCTGGTTCTAACAAAGTTCCATCCGCAGGCATCTGATCACATTGCAACTGCTTATGCAGAGCTCAGGAATGCCAGTTCAAATGCAAAGGTTGTATTTAAAATCAGAACAAAAATAATAGACACAAATCGAGATGGTCGTTTTATTTATCATTTGACATGATGCTTTCTTTTTGTAGGCTGGGGGTGGAACGCTTCCAATTACTGTCAGAACCTTAGAAACCATAATTCGGCTCTCTACTGCTCATGCCAAACTGAAGTTGAGCAGAAAGGTATATGGTTTGAGTCACTCTTGTGATGTGTTTTCCCATTAATGCGATAATGTTTGGAATTTTGCACTCATTATAAACTTCCAGTTGTCGGTGATTTAATCTATAGAAGTGTAATCCTAGACCGTGGAAGGTTTCAGTGACCAGAATAAACATAACCACTTGCTTATAGGTCTTGATCCATATTTATCTCATGTGTCTTGCTTATAGCTGTTTATCTATTTCTTCTATTCCATTGGTTTTATATGCTAGTTCTTACTTGGTTTTGGCTGATTCATGGCAGGTTTCAAAGTCGGATGTTGAAGCTGCTTTGAAAGTTCTAAATTTTGCCATATATCATAAAGAGTTGACGGAGATGGACGAGCGAGACGAAGAGAGGCAGAGAGAATTGGAGAGAAAACGTGCAGCTGACCATCGTGCTGGAAACAATGATAGAGCTGACCAGGGTGTTAATGGTGATAGAGGGTGAGCATCTTATGAGCAGTATTTTTTTCCTTTCTGCAGATATCACCTATATGCATTCATCAGGGACATTCTTTTTTTGGTTACTGTTTTGTTGATACATTGTAAAGATGTTGTCTCTTCGATTGTTTACCTTCCGCTATACCTATAGGCAAGTTTGCAAGCACCAATGTGTGTCTGAAGCTTAGGGCAATTGTCGCAATTACTCCACCTGTAGAGTGAATCCTTTTATGCTCCAGTGAAGTCCATCCATTAACCTTCTGACATAGGGTTGTTGGATGGTACCATTTAGAGCTGTCTGTGACAGCCCAACAATACTGTTTGCATTTGTTTCCTTCATGGACAAGGTTTTAAGTTTATCTACTAAAGTGGTAGCTTCAACTTCTTTCTTTTCCTTTTTAAGTGTTTCTACTCTGCTATATGCTTCTTTTAGTCTCGTGATCGTTATTCTTGCAACAAATAGAAAATCATCTTTTGTTTGTATCCTGTTTGATACTTTGATCTGCTGTGATGGGCCTTCATTATTATATGTTTTTTTTTCTTCAATAGAATAGGATCACTTGTCCTCTATGTTCCTTTGTTGGGTCAATTACAATATTAAAGACATCAACATCATGTAACTTGTTATTGCCATCGTCATCATCTTTTTATTTTTCTAGGGTTTAGGGAGGCAACCTGGAAGGCTACATGAGCACTGTGAGAATTGTATTTTCATCCTGATTTGATGTAGTACATGTGCACTGTGTGTCCTTAGCATTCTTAAGTCTCTTGTACTTCCTAAGAATAATGGGTCCAAAATCTGAACAGAGGAGCTGTGTTTAGGAGACAAATCTGTTTGTTGAGGAAAGCTTGAATTGTTATCTTGAGAAGATTGGCAGTCTCTGTAATAATCGGGCAACCCAAGACTTAACAGACTTTTGATATTCTTGAAACAAAATTTAACATCCCTCGGACTTTATTCTGTAAATTGAGGAACTACTTGATTTGGTTTGCCCTAACAGTCTGCTTACTTGGTGACCATCCAATGTGATCTCACAATTTTCTAGCTGCACCTTGATATACCAACAACTGAAGCAAACTACCTGAAGTTATGTTTGCTTTAGATGATTGAATCCTTGATAAGTCTTTTAGTTTTTCCTGTTCATTTATTCTTTTTGCCTTTGTCATGTTCATCGGTGGTGATGTTATATTGTTATTCAGTTGACATTTTACTCTTGTTTTTTTGATTTTGGAAGTGCAACAACGGATGCCATGGAAGTAGATGACCCTCCTGAAGCTGGAGCCAGAAACAATATTTCTCTGGAAAGGTCTGTGTATTAGCAAGCTACTTGGATCAGCACAAGTTTTTTTAACCCCAAGTTATCAGTTTTTTCTCCTTTCTTTTCTTTAGCTACCCATCAGGTTTTTCTCAATTTTACATTTTTCTAATGGCAAATTTTATTTCGCTGGCTTGCAGAACTGAAGCATTTAATTCAGCATTTGGTCAGCATATGCGGGTAAACCACTTGGATAATATATCCATTGAAGATATAGAGACAGTTGTCAACATTGGAGCAGCCTTACCTTACTCGAGAGTGGAGATAATATCCCTTCTAGAGGTGAAGTTAATGTTTGGTAAATTCATTAGAAAGAATTGTAAGTAAAAGGAACTGAAAACTCACGCCAGTCTTCAAATAAACTGAGTGGCATTTCATTTTTGAGCCTGTGTTTGTTAGTGTGTCTGCCTGCCAGTTTTCTTTCTTCGAGGTTTGAGGCAATCCCAACTTGCCTGTTAGATAGAAAGGGTTTATTTTATGTTATTTATTTTTTTGGCTACTAGCTAGATAGAAATGAAGATTAACAACAAGGTCTTCTTGTTTGTTCAGAGATTGGCAGAAGAGAACAGATTGATGATAGTCGATGGAAGGGTGATTATGATGTGATGAGTGGCAAGAAGAGCATCACCAGCGAGTTTGTGGGTATGTAATTGTTTTAAACAATGCCAAATACTATTATCCTGACATTGCTGAAATGGATCTGAATTCCATCTTCATTTTTTTTTCAAACTCAATTATATAAAAGCTCCAACTTTTTGGCCTACCAATTTTGTGCCCAAATTGGGAAAAATAAACAGAACAAACCTGGTAAGATGGTAGGTCTCCTAATTACCAAATGAGTGTCAGATGTGAGTTATGCTATTCAATTGTCATTGTTATTATTATCTTATGTACTTAACCATTGCATGTCTTCAGCTGTCAGCAATGGATTGAGGAGAGAGCACAATTTTCCTAATCAGTCCAGGGCTCCTCACTTTGAAAGGAATTATGGCATGAAGTAGTTTGCAGAGGTCATGTAACTGCATGTTAGAGTTTTCCTTGACTTGAAGCAAATGTTATAATGAAAGCTGAAATGGAACATTGCAATCAACCAACTTGCATATTATGGATTTTGCTGGGCAGTGGAACTAGTTTGTATCACATTTTTTACTGCTACTCACAGAGAGCAGGCTTTGGTATTTTTTCTTTTTCTGTAGGTGGTAATATTCATATTTATAGAAAATTGGTTCAAGGTTGAGGTGCTGCTGTTTTTAAATAGTTCCAGGACTTGTTTTTGTTCTTGCCACTGCCAGATGAAAGATTGTTTCACATATTAAGACGTGGAGTTGTGTGCTGTTACTATCGCCCTTCCATTTTTATAGGGAGTTGTGGCAATTAAATTGGTAATATTCATATTTATTAAAAATTGGTTCAAATTTGAGCTTGGTTTTTTGTTCTTCCATTGACCATCTCCCTTCCATTTTTTCAGTTTCCCAAAATCAGAAAGTTTTTAAGTCACAAACCAGTCAACCCTTTTCGTTCGCTTTGTTTCTCGATCACAACCAAACAGGCTGCAACGTTAAAGCCCCAACAATTTTTTTTTTCTTTTAATTTTTTTTCTTTTGGCTTGTACAGATTATAGTTTCATGAAGTATGATTAAAACCATCATTCTTCATATTTGTAAGGAGAACATCAAGATGTGTTCCACCTAGAACTTATGCTTTAATGGGAAATAAGGTTTTGAGTTCTTTTCTTCATTATGTTAAAGGCTAGCCATCAGTCAAATTTATTTTAAGCACTATGTTCAAGTTTTATATAGTAGGATGGCAACAGGTGGGTTTGGGATGAGAGGTCCCTTCCTAACCTCAGTCCTAATGAAAATTACTGTCCTAATCCCATACCACACCCCACCTTGGGTTTGACATCTATTTCTTATTCCCATGCAAAGTTTAAGTTAAAAATCTCATTCTCGCCCCATCCAGCTTGTCTTCATTATGTGCTTAGCAAGGCATATGGGTCGAGTTTACACACCATGCCTTGATGGCCTACTTGCAAAGAAAATAGAAAACAAGAGAACTGAAAGAAACTGGAAAAATCTTTCAATTTTCTCCATTTGGTCTATTTAATATTCCAACTCCCTTGTAATTGTCAATGGTCTTTGAGTTTAATGGCATGTCCTATCCCAACAGAGGTGTGGGATTTGCAAAGGTCTTGATTTCAATTTCATATGGGTGTGTGTTTTTTTATTGTTTGGCAAAATAAATAATAATAATAATAATAATGATAATGATAATAATAATTAAAAAAAAAATCCCTCATAATAGGAGTGAGAATGTGAGATGGGATGAGACCCAGAATTAATCAAGTTTGGATTGGATCCTATGCTTGTACTTGAAATGACTCTAAAACTGCACAAAGGATCCAAGTTCAAATTAACCTAATATTATAGGTTGGCCTCCAAAAAAAAGAAAAGAATGAAAAAAAAGGTCTATATTATTATACAAAGACAATTTCCCTTTGTCTCTACTAATTAGAGTCGAGCACATTATTCTGATTTCAAACCTACAAACCATATATATATATATATATATATATATATATTTTGGTTCCTTAACCCTGTGTTTGGTTGGGGGTAGAAGAGGAGGGAAGGAAAGGAGAGGAAGGAAAAGGGGAGGGATATGGATAGTTGTGTGGGTTTGGTTGAGGGGAATAGGGGAAGGAAGGAAAGGGAGAGGGAAGGGGCAAATCCTTCATTTTTTAACTTTTTGGAGTTCTCCCAAAGTAGGGGAAAAGGGGGAATTAGTCTTAAAAGTCACATTTACCTTTATGCTTATTATAATTTATTATTATTACTACGAATTTAAAAGCAAAATAGTAAAATTAGTATCGATTCTTTCCATTCCTTCTTTTATACCAAACACAGAGGAAGGAAGGGAATTATATTTCCTTTCACTCTCCATCCATCAAATCAAACACATAGGAAGGAAAAAAAATTTCTTTCCCATAGAGATGGAAAATCCATTTCTTCCATCCTCCTTTCCATCCTTCCTACCAAACATAGCATAACAATCTAAAATAATTTGGGTGTTTTGTAGGGAAATGCATGAGAGATGCCACATTGGCGCCGCAAAGATAACAATTTAGAAGCCACAGACGCCCCCCACGCTCAGGCTGCACAACCCATCAGTAACCGGACATAGAAACAACATACACAGAAAAAGTGAACTCGGATCGCCGGTCATCGCCCTCTTCCATCGCTATACCCAATCCGGCGAAGCCCACCTAGTCAAAATCGACTTCGACTCCTCCGACGGCATCCGAAAGCTCGAGGACCTCATTCACTGCATCATTGTCCAGTGCGAAAGCCTCACGATATCGTCGACTTGCTCGGCAAATTGGCCAATCTTTTGGCTAAGGAATTTGGTTATGACGGTCCCTCGGTGGCCTTGCTCCGCTCATTTCATTGAAGGTATGTTGAACGTTTTGTCTCTTTATCCCCTGTTTTGATGCTGAAAAATGGTGAGGAAATGAAAAAAAAAATGGAGTTTTGGATTATTTTTTTCCCCGCTTAATGTATTGGTTTTTGATTTACTGGATTTGTGGAAAATGGCGAGTTTTTATCTCCATGCCTTTCTGTTTTTGAACCCTTTACCTGGTTCTTCTCCAAATCTCAAAGAACTCATGTCATTAATTTGATTACAGTCAGTGTTTTTTTCGTCGGCTGTAAAGGTGGGAGCATAATTTTCGCCCCATGTGTCTAGTATGTTGGAATGATTTATCAGTTCATGAGAAGCATGAGCAACTGAGAGTTCCCTGAAAAAATTTCAGCTTCTTTTGTGTTTTCATGGGTGGAACTTGCACACTCCAATGCTATATCAAACTGTAGATCAATGGGGAAATGTTTAGTTTGAATTTGGCCATTATTGTATTTATTATGTTGTTATAATTGAAAATTTTACCTGAGTTAAACCTGTCTCTCTGGTACTGCTGCTACAGCCTTTTGCTTGGCATTTCCACCATTATGTTCTTTTGGTATTCATAGCAAACTGGCTTAGGCAACCTAAGCAGCAAAAACAAGCAGCATTTGAAATTCTCTTCCAATATGTAATTATTATGATTTGGCTTGCTTGTAAAAACTGTACTCTGAAATAATAAAGAGTAAATCCGTGTATCATAACTCATGAGTAGACAACCATTAATGGTTACTCTCTCTTCAATTCACTCTTATGGTGAAGAACACTCGTCCAACTTCGATCAATAATGATAACTTCTTTTGCAGGTTGCCATTTTTAACCAATGGCTATTATCTTCAGGGGAAACCATCTTTTCATGGTGATGTAACAGAGCCCTCGTATTGATTTCTTCAAATATTACTCACACTAATGATCATCCTCGTACAGTTAATTGCAGCGTTCTGTGGTCTAATAAAAGTCACAGCATGTAGAAAGGCATTCTAGAAGCTATGGCGGTTATTTGAGGCTCCTCCAACTTGTATATTGCTCAAGAAGATTCATCACCTCAATAATAATCTCCAGAACACTGTGTTTTGTTTTCATCATGACTGCAATGAAGGGGCTTGAAGGCTAGCATATCAACCATGAAGGGGCTGACAGGAACATTGTTGTGTTTTGATTTCATCATGACTGCAGTGAAGGGGCGTGCAGGTCAGCGTATTGACTATGGACATCAAGTTTCTCTCCCTGCTCAGAAACAGAATGCTACTCAAATCACACACTTCATACACACACATATTCATCTCTGATCCTGTTAAATGAACACAAGAACCATCTTTTCCAGACTCTTCTTAAACAACTCTTGTTCACCTTTTCTCCTCAACTTCTCTTCCTCATCATCTTCCATACTTCAACCTTTCCAACTCTCTCATGACCTCACCACCTGCATTGCATCATTACAAGCATGTGCCCACCACAAGAACCTCAACAAAGGTCAACAACTCCATTCATACATGCTCATCAATGGATTCTTTACTTCCCCATTATCCATCACCAGCGTAATCAACATGTACTCCAAATGTGGTCGAATGACTGATGCTATATCAGTTTTTGATGCATCAGTCCATGATCGGAATGTTTATGCTTGGAATGCGATCATTTCTGGGTTTGTTGTGAATGGATTTGTTGAATATGGATTTGAATTCTATCGAAAAATGCGGTACAAGGGTGTTTTACCAGATAAATATACATTTCCTTGTGTGATTAAAGCTTGTTTGGAGGTTTTGGAAGCGAAGAAAATTCATGGTGGGTTGTTTAAGTTTGGATTGGAGGTGGATGTTTTTATTGGTAGTGCTTTGGTGAATTGTTATTTGAAACTTGGGTTAATGGAAGAAGCACAATCTGTGTTTGAGGAATTGCCTGTAAGGGATGATGTTGTGATTTGGAATGCAATGATTAATCGGTATGCGCAGATTGGGCAGTTTGATATGGTGTTGGAGGTTTTTGGGAGGATGAGTCAAGAAGGGGTTGTCCCAAATAAATTTACAGTTACTGGGGTTTTGTCGGTTTTTGCTATGACAGGGAACCTTGACAATGGGAGAACGATTCATGGGTTTGTGACAAAAATGGGTTATGAATCAGGCATTGCAGTTTTGAATGCGCTGATTGATATGTATGGGAAATGCAAATGTGTTGGAGATGCATCGGGGATTTTTGAAATGATGGTTGAGAAGGATATTTTTTCATGGAACTCAATCATGACTGTTTATGAACAGTCCGGTGATCATGACGGAACCCTGAGGCTTTTTGATAGGATGTTAGGTGCTGGGGTATGGCCTGATTTAGTCACAGTTACCACTGTCCTTCCAGCTTGTGCGAATCTAGCAGCATTGATGCATGGTAGAGAGATTCATGGGTATATGATTATCAATGGCTTGGGGAAGGATTACGGTAGTAAAGATGATGATGACTTGTTTGTAAATAATGCTGTTATGGATATGTATGCAAAGTGTGGGAGTATGAGGGAAGCACACCTGGTTTTTGATAAGATCAGTCATAAGGATGTGGCATCATGGAACATCATGATCATGGGTTATGGCATGCACGGATTTGGTGATGAGGCATTAGATATGTTTTCCCGCATGTGTGAGGCAAAACTTAAGCCTGACGAGGTCACATTTGTAGGAGTTTTGTCAGCTTGCAGCCATGCGGGCTTTGTAAGTCTAGGGCGTGAATTCTTGGCACAAATGAAGTCGATCTATGATGTGGTTCCAACGATTGAGCATTATACCTGCGTGATTGACATGCTTGGTCGGGCTGGGAAGCTTGAGGAGGCTTATGAATTGGTTTTAACAATGCCAATCGAGGCCAACCCAGTAGTATGGAGGGCTTTCCTAGCAGCGTGTCGCCTCCATGGGAATGCGGTTCTGGCAGAGGTTGCTGCGAAACGGGTGTTTGAGCTTGAACCAGAGCACTGTGGAAGTTATGTGTTGATGTCAAATGTTTATGGAGCAGGTGGTCGATATGAAGAGGTATCGGAGGTGAGGCATACAATGAGGCAACAAAATGTGAGGAAGTCACCAGGGTGTAGCTGGATCGAGCTCAAGAATGGTGTGCATGTTTTTGTTACTGGGGATCGGACTCATCCTGAAGCCTACTTTATTTATGCTGGTTTGAACTCATTGACAGCGCGTCTCCATGAGCACGGATATGTTCCAGATGTCTAGCACAACACTATGTAGAATAGAAGGTTTTTAAAATTCCCGTGATAGGTTCAAAGAAATTAATTAATTAATTTGTTTAACATATCAAAGAGGCTTACAGTCCAACCAGAATTGCAGCTGTTCTGTGGCTTCTGCTTCCCCCTGTTGGGTGCAACGAAACATTTACATTGACAATGGACACATACGAACATGTATTATGACATTTTACATCACAGGTTTGACAGCATTAGAACAGAAGCATGTAGTCATGAAAGAATTCGAGTGTGGCAACATTAGGACAGTTTGATGATGATTTTATTATTGGTATTATTATTATCATTATTATTATTTTTCATTACTTGCTTTCTTTAGAGGTATATATCTAAGTATCACATTTCTGGTTTATATGCATTTTTTTTTGGTGGGGGTTTGTTCTATATGCACTTTTGATTTTACTAATATGAACATCAACATATTCATAAAATTGATTTGTTGACCTTCTAAAGTAGACATTTTGTCAAACCTGTCAATTTAGTGAATATGTTTCCATATATGACTGTGTCTTCGATTGTTTACCTTCTATAGGCAAGTTGCAAGCCCCAATGTGTGTCTGAAGCTTAGGGTAATAGTGCAATTGTGGCAATTACTCCAGCTGTGGAGTGAATTCTTTTATGCTCCAGTGAAGTCCAGCCATTACCCTTCGGACAAATGGTTGTTGGATGGTTCCATTGAGAGCTGTTTGTGACAGTCCTACAATACCCTCTGCATTTGTTTTCTTTGTGGACAAGGGTATTAGTTTAGCGACTTCAGTGGTAGCTTCAACTCTTTTTCTTTTATGTGTTGCTTTTTGCTCTATGTTTCTTTTAGCCTCATATCCATTATTCTTGCGACAAATAGAAAATCATCTTTTGTTTCTATTCAGCTTGATTCTGCTGTGATGATCCTTCATTAATATGTGTTTCTGATTTTTGTTTCAATAGCATAGGATTGCTCATTCTCTATGTTTCTTTGTTGGGTCAATTACAATATTAAAGATATCAACATTTTCTAGTTTGTTATTGTCATCGTCATCTACATCTTTTTCTTCTTCTAGGGTTTAGGCAACCTGGAAGGCTGTAAGAGCATAGTGAGAATTGTTCTTTCAACCTGATGCCCCGATTTGAAAAATAGTCTGGGTAGGAAAATAACTAGCTAGAAGGCTAGAAGAGAACAGTGTGTCCTTAGCCTTCTTAAGTCTCTTGTACTTCCTATAGAATGTCATGTCCACAATTTGAACAGAGGAGCTGTGTTTAGAAGACAAATTAGTCTATTGAGGAAAGCTTGTAATTGGTACCTTGAGAAGATCAGAATAATTGAGCAACCCAAGACTTGACAGATTTTTGATATTTTTGAAAAATGTTTTAAGGTCCTTTGGACTTTATTCTGTGAATGAATTGGGGAGCTACTTGATTTGGTTTCCCTTAACTGTCTGCTAACTTGGTGGCCATCCAATGTGATCTCATGCTTTTCTAGTTTCACTATGATCTATGATATACCAACAATTGAAGCAAACTCTTTGAAGTTATATTCACTTTAGATGGATTGGATCCTTGATAAGTCTTCTAGTTTTTTCTGTTCCTTTATTCCATTTTCCTTTCTCATGTTCAATGGTGTTGATGTTACATTGTTATGTAGTTGACATTTTACTCTCGTTTCTTCATTTGGTAAGTGGGACAACAGATGCCATGAAAGTCATGACCCTCCTGCAGCTGGATCCAGAATCAACATTCCTCTGGAAAGGTCTGTGTCTTAGCAAGCAACTTGGATCTGCACAAGTTTTTTAATCCCGAGTTATCACTTTGTGCTCAATGTTACCTGTTTCTAACGGTGATTTTTATTTCACTGGCTTGCAAAAGTGAAGCATTTAATTCAGCATTTTGTTATATCCATTGAAGATAGAGAGAAGGTTGTCAACATTGGAGCAGTCTCACCTTACTCGAGAGTGGAGATACCAAGATAACATCCCTTTTAGAATTATAGTTAATGTTTGGTTCATTAGAAGAAATTGTAGGTAGAAGGATCTGAAAACTCATGCCAATCTTCAAATAAAATGAGTGGCAGTTTATTTTTGAGCCTAGGTCTGTTAGTTTGTGCCAACTGCCTGTTTTCTTTCTTTGAGGTTGAGGGCTCAACCCCAACTTGCCTGCTATATATATAGAAAGGATAACTAACAAGAAGAATGTCTTCATATTTGTTCAGAGATTGGCAGAAGAGAACAGATTGATGATAGTCAATGGAAGGGTGATTATGATGTGATGAGTGGCAAGAAGAGCATCCCCAGTGAGTTTAGGTGGGTATGTAATTGTTTTAAACAATGCCAAATATTATCCTGACATTGCTGAAATGGATCTGGATTTTATTTTAGATGCTTGAGGTTGGTTTAAAGCAGGAGAATTTGAGAATTTGCACTGTTATCATTCAACCCTAAATCCCATGTTTCTTATACATGACATTAGGGTAACAAATTGAAGGTAGCCCTTTGTTGTATTGACAATGAATGTGCATTTATGGACATAAGAATTTAGGAGACGAGGGCCTAGATGGGAATTGAACAACTACTCTTGAAGCAAATCTTATCAAGGCACTGGTAGCATGGATGTTGAAATTCATGGGGTTTTGTCGAAGTGACTATGCTGACACACATGAAACTTGGAAACAAAAGACAAGCTGAAGGCAATTTGCAAAGGTCGAACATCCACACCCCTGGTTTATTGGCTACAAAAGAATTTGATTTGATTTGAATTGAATTTTTATTTTTATTTTTTTTTGTTTGTTTGCTTTGCCTTGCCTTGTCTTATAAATTGGCCAATTGGGCAAGCATAGGAAATGGCTTGCTCCCCAGGGCAAACCATTGAGAAATGCCTGCTTAAACGAAGATGCATCATTGTTGACAAAAAAGGAT
The DNA here is from genome assembly GCA_039720395.1 of Liquidambar formosana. Lineage (NCBI taxonomy): Eukaryota > Viridiplantae > Streptophyta > Magnoliopsida > Saxifragales > Altingiaceae > Liquidambar > Liquidambar formosana. The sequence goes on from CM077835.1 coordinate 12,523,830, forward strand.
GTGAATTCACCACCATTGTGTAAGTCCTAATAGGAAGATCAAGGGCATGCTTGGTTATGTTCTCAAAATCAGAAATGCATTTTCAAAAAACCATAAGAATTTTTAAGAGTACCTCATTTTAATAGTTTCATTTTCTTATAAAAATAATAATAAATAAATTTGAGAACATCATTGTTGTTGGGGAATTTTTAGACAAGGATTTTTAAAAGCAAGTTCCCAAAAGTATTTGATAGAATTACAGAATAGCCCAAGCATAGGTAAATAATTACAAACCAATATAATTAACCAATAACTTTCTAATCATTTTTGATTAAGTTAGTAGTTATTTATTTTTAAGTACTAGTCAATGGCATTGATCTATAGTTATTTGTCCATAATCGAACTATTTTGTCATTCCTCCAATGTATTTCCTATTTTGTCATCTAATTTTGCAACTCTAAAAGGAAATTGTTTTCTGACGTAAAGAATGAAGTAAAAAATTTGTTTTCTCGTTACTCCTTTAAAGACTTTGTCGGTTGGTCCTGTAATAACTAGATATACGTGGGAACAGTGTACGAAGGATTAGTAGGTGGATAATTGGATAAACATGTTCGGACCTCTTATATCCAAAAAAAAATCAAAAAAAAAAAAAAAAGAGAGAAAAGAAGGGTGGTCTGCCACGTGCCACAATCACAGCTTCTTCCTAACAGGAGGAATTTTTTTCCTTCTGATAGGAACGGGCGAAATTTGTGGCGGGGGACTGTTGGTATTATAACTTCAGGGATAAGCACTATCCAATGGCCACTCCTATCTTTCTCAGGAACTCTCCTCTTTGTACTCTACACACCCACCACCACTACCACCACCCTCTTACCAGACCCTTCTCTGCATTGCCCTTCTCTACCGCCAAAACCAGGTGTCATTCCGTCAATTCTACGAAGGTGAGCTGTTTGTTTCCCCCACAAGCGTGAAGCGCCCCTAGGGTTTTTTTTTTTTTTTTTGGTGTTTGGTTGCCGAGAAAATGTAAGAGAAAAGAATTGGAAATTTGTAGTAGAACCCAGAAAGCAAAAACATCCACTCAACTGAATTTTGTACAAGTGGTTGGCTTTTAAAAACGGTGACATTTCAAAAAATTCATTTTCTTTTCTTTTCCTCAAGTTTCTCAGCAACCAAACAGGGAGTAGATAAAATATGGAATTAAATGTTTTATATGCATATCATCAGATGGAAGGAAGTGAAATTACCGAGGTAGTGAATGTGAATGCGGGGAAGAAAATTTTTGTTGCCGGAGCTACCGGAAATACTGGAAAAAGGATAGTGGAGCAGTTGCTGGCCAAGGGTTTTGCGGTCAAGGCAGGCGTTCGCAACTTAGATAAGGCAAAAACAACATTTTCGGGCAACAACCCGGCTCTTCAATTTGTGAGTAATTCTATTTTTGTAGTGCAGACATTTATTAAAACCAAAAAACAAGTAGGAGTTGTAGGTTCAATTGGGGTTTTGTTAATTCTGAATATTATGTACTGTTTTATATTGTTTTTGAAGTTATGAGTTTATTGCTGCAGGTGAAAGCAGATGTAACAGAGGGTTCTGCGAAGCTAGCTGAAGCCATTGGTGAGGATTCAGATGCCGTGATATGTGCTACGGGGTTTCAACCCTCATGGGATTTATTAGCTCCATGGAAGGTTTGTTTAGATAGTACTGACACAATTATGTAGTTCCTCATTTATTGGCTACATTGTTCACATTTGACAATATGCTGTTGTAGTCAGTCAAGTGCATGTTGTCAGTTTAGAGCATGGGATTTGGAATTCATTGTACCTCAACATAGGCTGTGGAGAACTAGTGAGATTAAATTTACACTGAGGGGAAAAAAAATGGTGCAACTGTCTTCTTAATTAAGAGGAGCATGTAAGTGGGGAAAGATAAATGCAAGATCCATTACCCTCAATAATATTGGTCGTTTGGCGCTCAAGTACTAATGAAACTTACTAATTTTGGTAGAGTTTCAGTAGACTGCAGCCTTGAATATCTCCATATTTGTTTAAATCTGTGTCAAAAATCTGTGGAATGAAAGTTGATTGCCAATGTCAACCTCCATATTGACCCGCTTCCTCTGGTGGCAACCCTTGCAAGATGTGTAATTGAAGTTGGGATATGCTGTTTAAACTTTAAAGTTTTATATACTACAACCTGCGATTCAATTTGAAATTTTGAGTGCTCCTGTATGTTTTGTATTATGAGAATGTAATGGGTCAGGATTACAGGTCTGACTATACTATTCATTAGGGTTTTGGTAAGGATTAAATTGGAACTCTAATTAGTGGTTTGCGACTTTGCGCCCTAATGACTATGACACCGAAATTTGGGTTCCAATCATACCCTGCTTTAAACTTCAATTAATTGAAACCTTAAATCAGGGACTAATGCTTAAAATATTGAGAATTTCACATTCAAAATATGTAGACGTGACAAAATACAACTCTAATATCTTAGATTACCCCTTTCTCTTATAGAAGGACAAAAAACAAATTTTATTCTAATCAAATGAAGAATTAATGAAGAATGGAGTTGGAAATTTTAAGCTTTCTATGTAGCTCTTAGCATGTTCAAAATTGGTGGGAATGGGATTTAAAGATGATAATGGGAATGACATGCATTTTCAATACAATATTTTAGCATTGGGCCCGATTAAAGTACCAGCTTTTCATTTTCTAGAAACAGCAGGAATCTGACTCATGAATAGTGTAAGATTTTTCAAGGATTTCAAACCTTGTTCCAAGTTAAACTGGGGTTCGAAAAAAATCATGAAACTAAACCGACTATTGGAGAACCTTAATAAGCAAAGCTCAATTCATTCTAAATTGTAATAGCTAGACTTATAGGTCACAACCTATAAATCCAAGATTTTATATTGTTAGAGATATAAAGTTAATTTTGTCTGTTGTTTAGTTTCTGCAGTTACTGGAATATCATTGCAGATGATTAAAAGAGGGGGTGGGAGGGGAGGATGAGGGATGAATTGAATGGGAAAAATTTGATGGCATTCTGTTCTTATCAATTATTTCTATCATTATTATTCTTTCTGGGAGTCTTATAATTAGAGCTTGTTAGTCTATTTATATTTTGAATGGAACTTAACATAGTTTGGATTTGAGGTTTCTAGCTACAATTTAATCTTTTAATGGGGCTAACCGATGTAAGTAATGGTGGACGGGTTTTTAAGATAGAAAATTTGTTCCAGGGTTATTTTAAATATTCTTGATTTTTTATGCTTGGCTTTTGTCATTGATGAAACTGTAGTGCTACATAATGGCATATTGTGGAAGTAAAACTGAATGACTGTTTTCAAATGATGTGCAGGATACGTAGCTGCTAAAAACATATGATCTAAAATCTGCCATCCCAAAACATGCACTTTTACAATCTCTCGTGCGAAACTTTATCGTTGCCAAATTCTAGGCATTAGTCTTTGGTAGTTGTCATGGTGGCAATATTATCTGGTTATGGACACGGAAAAAATAATAGAATTGGAAATTCTTCATGGTGTTATCCTAGTGTCACAATTTTTCCACGTACATCATGTTTTTTGATAATGTTGGTGTTGCAATCTCCTGAAGGTGTTATTATTATTGCAGGTTGATAATTTTGGCACAGTAAACCTTGTTGAAGCATGTAGCAAACTTGGTGTCAACAGATTTATCCTTATAAGTTCCATTTTAGTCAATGGAGCTGCCATGGGGCAGTTACTCAATCCGGCTTACATCTTTCTCAATGTGTTTGGACTCACACTAGTAGCAAAGCTTCAAGCAGAGCAATATATCAGGAAATCAGGTATAAACTACACAATAATAAGGCCTGGTGGGTTGAGAAATGATCCCCCGATGGGAAATATAGTCATGGAGCCAGAGGTAATGACATTCATTCAAGACCTTTCAGTCTGTTTTTACTCTCATGATATTACTACAATATGTAGTCTACAAAAGCAGTTGCATTAATGTTTTCTTCTTCAACCTCTTTCTCTCGGGTAGGATACTTTGTCTGAAGGTACCATATCCAGAGATCAGGTTGCCGAAGTTGCTGTTGAGGCATTGATCCATCCAGAATCTTTCTACAAAGTTGTCGAGATAGTTTCGCGTTCTGAAGCTCCCAAACGTTCATTTGAGGATCTATTTGGTTCCATAAAGCAACAGGTGACTTTTGCCCTTGAATTCAGATATGGTAAGGAGAGTGACACTTCATACTTGTTAATTTCTTCTTAGCGGTGGACATTTTTTTGTAGTTATGTTCACTCCTATATAATTCCTTAAAATTTTTCCTTAAGATTGGAATATATAAACCTAAATGCTCTCTGTATAGGGTCCTTCGTGATTATGAATTATATTAAAGCTTTTTAAATAGTATTGTGATGTTTATTAATAGTAAAAGATTACAACCTTTATGTAACTTAGTAATATAGTTCTAGGAAAAGTAACTAATAATTTTTTTTTTAATATAACATTTTGGCACTTTTTTTTTTTTTTTTTTTTGATGAAGTAAAATATGTATTGATAAGGAAAGGCTTAGTCCAAGTACATGAGTCATATACAAGCAAAAAGCACAAAAGATAGACCCCTTTATAGCTTAAGGGAATCTATAAGATGTAAAAAAGGGTTTGTATGAGTTAGAATTGCTAACAAACCACAAAAAGAGATTCTTGGTAAGTGTTTAAAAATAACATTTTGGCACTTTTTTAATCATACGTTGTTATCCTTCAAACTAAGTAATAGGGATAAGTGTTTAAAAATAAAGGAAACTCTGCATGCAAGTGAAGTCCAATTCAAATTTAGTACTGCTACTGCCACACTAGAGAGTACTGCTCGATTTTAGGAACTATCAATCCACGCAGAGATTCATGTTAAATATAAACTCTAAAAATAATATGTATTATCATGATAACACATATTATGATAGTCAATTATAAGTATAAACTCTAAAAAGTGGCCAGCATTACAATTGCCATTATGACTATCATGATGGTCAATTATGATTCATGACCCAAGGTCCATTAAGATTCACTATATTATGACTATCAAGAAATAAAAAATTTCGAACCTTAGACCTCATATGTATACCAGAAGATCAATTGTGCTTCAACCATATAGGATGGTCAAAGTTGGGGAAGACACGGAAGAATTAGATGGCAGTGACCAACAGTAGACACATAGACCATAGTCATTGGGTTGAACTTCGGATGTATGCAATAAGCTTAGATATTGAAGTCATATTTTGACCTTGAAGACATGGAAGAATTAGATGTCAATGACCAGCAATATACACGTAGACCATAGTCATTGGGTTGAACTTCAGATGTATGCAATAAGCTTAGATTTTAAGTCATATTTTGACCTTGAATCAATAACCTCTCTTTTTTTTTTTTTTCCTTTTCTCTTTTCTCTTTTTTTTTTTTTTTTTTTTTTTTTTGGGGGGGGGGGGGGGGGCGGTGGTGGTGGTGGTGGTGGTGGTTTGCACGTGACTGATTTAGGTACTTTACATGAAAATGGTAGTGTTTTTCATGGGGCTGGAACTTGTGCGAGATAGGTCAGTTTGGAGGCCAAATCATGTTTTAAACCTAAGAGTTGAGCAAGTTGCTTGTAGCCCCACCTGACTGACCTTGGGTTTGAGGCACTTAATTGAAGCTTGGGTTAGGTTGGCTTAAGTTGGATTGGCAAAATGTTGGAGCAGAATGATTACTATTTTATCATATCTTGTTTCCTGTCCTTCCCCCACCCCACAGCAAAGTTTGGTTGGATTAAGTTGTATTGGTTTGATGTTGGAGCAGAATGATTGCCATTTTATCATGGCCAGATTGCCAGGTTGGGTCTGAGCTCAACTTGCCAACTTGCAGACCTAGTTTTGGTCTTGGAAAGCATTGGACTGAGTTAAATGATTATGGGTGTAGTTATTACTTTGAATTTTAAGTTAGAACCCTAAAAATCTGCTATTTTTACCAGTATTTATTTATGTATTATTTCTTGGGTTTGTGAATATATGTGAGAAGAAACTACTTGTTTGAGTGGAGACTGTCAAGAAAGGAAGGTAGGCCATGTTTAACTAATCACACAAGCACCACTTGTGGCTTTTCTGCACTGATGATAGTAATTATTAACAGGGGATTAACAAGGTACCTCAAGATTTATTGTAGAAGAACGCTACCATTCATATATTGATTAAGAAATAAAAAAATTCAAATAACCATGAATCACATTCCAAACAACTCAAGTCACTCGGGGAAGTTTTTACCCTTTTACAAACAAAAGAATCCTTGTGAAAAATGCAATGAGTAACTGAAAATAGTAGAAGTTTAAAAATTTAAAAGAACCAAGCAGCCAGAGAAACCATTGCTGCAACTATGGCTGGAGCACTGAGAGCCATTCCCGCATTCTCCATTGCTGGTGAGGGTGCAATCTCTCCAGCATATTCAGTTGTAGCTGCAGCACTGAAAGTAGCAGAAGCTAGGAAAACCATAATGTAGACGGTGAAAGCCATGACGAATTTGGACCCCTCCATTTCTCAGTAAGTTCTTGACTGATTAAGAAAACAGAAGAAACAACTGATTTGAGGATTAGTGGAGAAGTGGGTTTGAGTTTGTGTGAGGGAAAAAGGGAGAGTGATAAATGGCTTTTATAGGAAGGGTTTGTGTTGTTAATTGGAATCTGCCAGCCAGGTTTAACCACAAACAGAATCATTTGAGGGTGGTGGGCTCTCATTATAATTCTATTTCTCACTCCACTACACCAGGCTGGACACACTGTGCACCAACACTTGACGTTATTTGCAATCATGCATGATTAGAGACTGCCTATTCCAGGCAAGTTTTTACTACATCTAGCAATGTTTTAATCGTAGGGCATGTGAATTTATTTATTTATTTTTGCTTTTTGATCATGTGTGGCATGTGAATTTGGAGGCATATGATTTCAAAGTTTTGGTTGGATTAGTATAATTTTACCTGGAAGCAGCGCTTGCCTTTATAATAATTGTAACATTTGTCAAAAGTTTATGACCGTTAAATTAGAATTCTCAATGTAAGCTTAATTATTGCTCAAAGCTAGCTTTTAAAGGCAAGGGGCGCCATGTTAGAGTATCACCTTTCAAAGTTTTGTATTGATAGAGACCAGAAACGGGCATTTTTATAAAAGTCATTAATGCATATGTGGCATGCGTGGAGTGGTGCCAACTGAGCCACTAGATGAAGTGTGCATAGTAGATTACTATACCAATAAACTTATCTACTTGGATGAACTTAGGCATCATTTGGTAAGCGTTCTAAAAGTACTTTTAGCTGGAAGCTTTGGATTACAGCACAGCCAACATTCAGCATGAAATGCTGGACTATGAAACCCTTTGATTATTTTATTTTATTTTATTTTTGTTTAACTGTGGATGAAACCCTTTGAAATAACATCGTAAAGTTTGGGCATTATTATTGTCCAAGCTGTATTAGCACTTTCATAGCAAATTGAAGGAACTCATTGGACGGATGCATGGGGAAAGTTGTGGGAGCAACAAAAATAGCTCTAATAGTACTACCATTGTAAAATCAAATCATAACATTTTCATTAAAAATATATATATGGAACAATTCTATGTCGTTTGTTTGTCTCTCATCTTACAATAAGAAAATCATTCATAACTATCTCCGCTTTAGTGTATTAGGAGATGGTTAGATGAGAGAAAAATAAACAGTATAATGTTGTAAAAAAATTAATTAAAAAAAATGTTGTTCCTCCACCTTGACCATATTCACTAATTGGGCAACGGGGCCCTTTGTTGACCATGGGTTTGGAAAATCTTAACTTGTCAACCCAATGCCGAACTGGTTTTAATGGGCATTGGTATATATAACTAGGAGGCCTCTGTTGGCATCCCAAGATTTGCTTTTCATCCTCCATTTATTTTATATTTTAAGTTTTTATGAAAAATCTAAAAGGTTTTCATGAAAATTAACTGCTGAGTCCTCTAGAAAGCATCATTGTGAATAACTTTGTAGAAAAAAGTTTTTCCACTGAAATGATAGATTTTGAAAAAACTTTCTTTCAAAAAATTATTCAAAAAAATGTTTTCTAATAGACAACATGATTAATTTTTATAAAAACTTTATATATTTTTTCATAAAATCTTAAAGTGTAAAATAAGTAAGGGATGAAACACAAGTTTTTTTGCCAATAGAGGCCTCCTTATATATTGGGATCAAAAACCTTAGTTTTGCCCAACCGATATCCAACATTACCCATGCCATCATTCTTCCTTTTTCCTTTTTTTATTTATTTTTTATGGGTGTGGGGCGTGGAGATGGAGTGTTAAATAGGAGTATAAGTACCACCATGCCATTGTTAGCTCATTTAAGTTGGAGTAGGATTTGGGGTTTAATCGTTATGGGTGAACCCAAAGAATGAAAATGAAAATTAAAGAAAAACATTTATATTGTGACAACCAGCCCAACCAAGGAAAAAGACCATAAAAGGTTAGGAAAATGTTATGCGTCCCACCTCTGAGACATCTGTGAAGTGATGCCACCTACATGGATGAGACTCCCATCTAGTTGGGTCGTCATAGATTTAGGATGGAAGAGCAATGCTATGTATCCTTCTTTTTTTCTTTATTTTTCCCTAAAAATTCATGATCCCTAGTGAGAAGCATCTAGGTGTTGGATCTATTTTTGACTCTACATTCAAATTCAAATTTGTGGATCCATTATGTTATCACATTATTTGGAATATTGAATTTGACAAAATATATTATATATATATATATATATATCGGAACAAGTAACATTTTTCCTTTGTGAATGTGAGACCCAGGCTCCCGGTAGGCGCAAATGGGCCCATTTCTGGACCAAGTTTGGTTCAGTATTAAGATTGAGCTTTCGGTCCAACATGGTTCAATATTACTCGTAAGGTAGCCCACATCCCTCCTCCGAGAGTTGACATGAAGGCTTTAAAGGGAACGGCTATTGCAACCCCCCATTCTTATCACCCCACCCCTTAGGTTTTTAAGATTTTATGCAAAATATAAAAGGTTTTTATGAAAACCAGCTATTATGCCCACTAGAAAACATCATTTTAAACAATTTTGTAGAAGAAAGTTTTTCCAAAATCTATCGTTTAAATATACTTTCTAACCATTTATAGCCTTTATTTCATTTTTTGCCAAAAAGTCTACCTAAGCGATAGATTTTGGAAAAACTTTCTTCTACAAAGTTGTTCAAAATGATATTTTCTAGTGGACCAAGTGATCAATTTTTGCAAAAACCTTTTATATTTGTAATGAAATCTTAAAAACCAAAAGAAAATGAGTGGGGTTATAAGAATGGGGTGTTGCAATAGCCGTTCCCGGCTTTAAATTGGCATCTGAAGGCCCATCTCTTCTAAGGGAGTGGCTAATGCAACCCCCCAAAAGGTTAAGTTGCCCCACCGTATTATCCCCACCCCCCAAAAATATATACCCACCCCTCAAAAAGTCTAAACTACCCCTTTTCCAAATAACCCTAACCCTCACCCACCCCACTCCACCCCCCCCCCCCCCAAACACACGAGACCCCTCTCACCCACTCTCCCACACAACAGCCCCGTTCTGGCGACGGCGAGGACGGCGACGGTGACGTCCTTTTCTTTCTTTCTTTTTTTTTTTTTTTCCTCCCTCTGCTGGTCAGATCTGTGTGTTTTCCGGCAAGGGAGGGTTTTTTTTCAAAACCTCTATTTTTTCTGGCAAGGGAGGTCAGATCTGGGAAGGAAAGAAAAAAAAAGTAGAGAAGAAGAGGAAAGAGGAGAAGGAAGAAGAGAGGTGCGGGGTTTCGGCGGGGGAGGTTTTGTTTTCAAAACCTCCATTTTTTCCGGCGAGGGGTGTGGGAGAGTAGTTCTGGGAAGGAAAGCAAAAAAAAAAAAAAAAGCAGAGAAGAAGAGGGGTGTGGGGTTTCGGCTGAAGGAGGTTTTGTTTTCAAAACCTCCATTTTTTTTCGGCGAGGAGTGCAAGAGAGAGGGTTCTGGGAAGGAAAGGATAAAAAAAAAAAAAAAAGCAAAGAAGAAGAGGGAAGACGCCGGTGGGGTGGGTGCCGGAGAGAGTCGTGGGTGAGGAGGGGTGCAGGAGAGGGGATGGGTGAGGGTTAAGCCCTTTTTAGGTAATTTTACATAGTAATTTTTTTAATTAAAAAAAAAGGTGGGGCAACTTATAGGAATGGGGGTTTGCAATAGCCGTTCCCTTCTTCTAATACCTGACGTTTTAAACCCCTCATATCTTGGGCCTTAAGGAAAGTTAAGTTACTCAGGCTTGATTTGGAATGAACTTGATAAAATGCTTGTCAAAGTCATTCAGATAAATGAGTTAAATTCAAACTTTGTTTTTTATTTCATTTATTGAACCAATCTCAAGTACTTAAACACTAAATATGCTCTCAAAGGTCATCAATCATTTTAACTTTTCGTAAAGATCATTATTTGTATGAATATAAAATGTCACACAGGACCATTAAGGAAATAGTTTGAGCTTAAAACTTGATCGTTGTAAGGTCTAAGATATTCCTAATAATTATATATATATATATATATATATATAGTATGTGTTGATATAAGTTATATCAGCACCATGCATTAGGGGCTGTTCTATGTGCATTGGTTTAATGTATACTGTAACTTATTAATGCACGAGGTACAACCTTTAATGCGGATGTTGATATAAATTATTTCAACACGTTTTGAACTGATGATCATCATATATATATATAATTTATTGGTTATAGCATAGAGGGTAAATTGCACTTTAGGGTCCAAAGTTTGGGTCAAGTTTCACTTTAAGGTCCAAAGTTTAAATTGCATTAATTCAGTATCCGAATTATTAATTGAGTTGCAATTTGAGGTCTGTTGTCGAAATTTTCCATATTATCCCTACTTTGCCTCTTTTATGGGTTTAAAAACCCTATTTTACCCTTATCAACAACTAATAAATTTTTATATTTTTCATTTACAAAACATAAATCTGACAGTAGAGTAATTCAAATTTGGTTAAAATATAAAGGTTTGTTAAATGTTGTTAGGGGTAAAATAAATGTTTCAAACCCATAAAAGTGGAAAAATAGGTATAATATTGAAAATTCTGATGACAAATCTCAAATTGCAATTCAATTAATAATTCAAGTATTGAATTAATGCGATTTAAACTTCAAACTCTAAAATAAAACTTGACTAAAACTTTAAAGGGTAAATAGCAGAAAACCCCCCTAATGTAGGGGGGGTTAGCACATAACCCCCCTTATGTTTTAATTTTGTCAATGTGCCCCCTAAGTTCATTTGGGGATAAATTGAGTTAACACCGTTAACAGAAAATGTAAAAAGACTGACATACCCTTACATACTCCTACACCATCCCCATCACGTGCACCCTCTTCATACACTTAAAAACACTTCATCTTGCCCTATTTGACCACAAGCAGATGAGTGATTGAGCTTCAAGATGCAGAAATCTTCCCCTTGTCAAATGCGATCTCCATAAATCGTCGTCATCTCCAATAGCTCCCATTGAGCTTCATCTTCTATTGCTCGAAACCTTCCTCAGAATCTTCCGCTTCTTGTCAAGTGCGAGCCCAACACTCATTGAAACCACACCATTAACGGTCTAATGGTCCCCAACACACGGCCTCACCATTAGCCACATTGTGTTTTGCTATCTGAAGATCTCTTAGGCACGTTGTGTTCTGCTGCCATTCCCAAGCCACGTTGGGTTCGTCATCGCCGTACAGTGATTTCAAGGTTTGTGTCTGATCTCTCTTACCCCAAAGAGCTTGGGCATACTTGATGGTTAATTCATTTTGTTAAGATTGCATACTTCGCTGCTTGGTTTGGAAATTTAGTGTTTATTTCGTTAATTAAAGTTAGGGTTTGTTAATGAATATAAATTACAGTTTATTTTTGGAAAAAAAAATTAGGGCTTCTTTCGAAGATGGGGTTTTTTGATCTGCTATTATAATATGTGAAATGTTGCATGCAATTTGGAATTTAGAATCTAAAAAGTGTAATGATTGGTAGGGTTTTTGCTCTAGTAAAATAAAATATTTGGTTTGTGGTCCCTAAAATCCATATTTATATTCATCCAAAAGTTATTGGATATGGACTGCATGTGGCTAGTTGTTTCTTTGCCCCACTGATGGTCTCCATTGATGTTTAAAAAGAGAATATGTTGTTGGCAGCTTGTGGTTTAATGATCCTGTTTGAATTTTTAAATCAGAAATAAAGCTGTTCATGTACATACATTATGGTCCCCATCTAATAATGGTATTTTATTGTTTATGGTCCCCATTAAATAAATTTAATAAATTTCTTTTTGCTTCCAGGATGACGACGTATACTCTTACGATACATCATGGGGGGAGGTTGGAATTTTTTCCCTAAATGTGATATGGGGGTGGGAAAGTGACCACGCACAATAGCTTTGACTCTGATAGGTTGTCATGGTTTGAGCTTGATGACACTCTTGCAGAAATGGGGTATCCTAAGCGAAGCAGTACAATGTACTATGCGAGCCCCATGGAGGCTATTGAAGTTGGGTTGACAAGGTTGAATAATGATTCTGATGTGATGGAAATGCAAAAGCGCCATTCAAGTTTCAACTTGATTACCATGTTTTTTGTCACTAAAGGGAGGGAAGGAAATGTTGAAGAAAAACATAATCCACTTAGAGAACATGTACAAGAACATATCCCACCAGACGCAACCTATAGTTCATTAGATAGTGATAATGACTATGTTGAAGGTAGTGAAAGTGGCACTGAGATTACTCTATTTGGTGATCAAGATGAGGATTATTTTAGTGATGGTGATTTTGTTGTTGATAGAGGAGGGGATGAAGTTGTTACTAATATGAATGCACAGGGGACATCAGCTGCACAAACCTGTTATGATGTGAAGATTATGGGTGATAATGTGGTAGATGGTGATGATGATGGAGCTGCTGTCAATGATGTGGAATCAGAGTACGGCCCTTCTAATGAGCTAATTAGCCTCCCTAGCTTACCAGATGATGAGAAAGAAGTATTATCTCGATACGTTGCTTTCAATAGTGATAAACCCATTGAGAAACAGGAATTAGTGAAGGGGATGACCTTTGGATCAGCTGCGGAGTTCAGGACATTAGTTAGAGAGGTTGCAATTAAGAATGGTAATGATTTGGCTTGGTCAAAGAATGATGGTAACCGTATATCAGTGAGGTGCAAAAAAAATTGTGGTTGGAAGATATATGCATCATAGAGGCATAAGGAAAAGGATTTCCAGATTATGAGTTTCCATCCCGAACATAATTGCACCTAGACTTTTAAGAATTCCCAAGCAGACTCTACGTGGCTAGCTAAGCATTACTTAGAGAAGTTAAGGGATGATCTTTCTTTGAAAATAACTGCTATGAAAAGACAGATAATGAGGGATCTAAGGCTTAATGTGACATTGAGTCAAGCATATAGGGCAAAGAAGAAGGCTTTTAAAATAATTCAAGGCAGTTACAGGGAACAATATTTAAAGGTGTGGGATTATGCAAATATGATAAGAATCAAGAATCCAGGTAGTTATGTACAGGTTAAGGTTGAGAGGCCTGTTCCTACGTATCCCACTTACTTTCAGAGGCTTTTTGTTGCATATGAAGCCATGACGACTAGGTTCAATGCAGTGGGTAGAGATGGAAACAATCAGATGTTTCCATTAGCTATTGCTATTGTTGAGGCTGAAACGAAGGAAACCTGGAGATGGTTCATTGGGAACTTGTTACACGCAATTAGGTGTGGATATAGGAATTCAATCACTTTTATATCTGATAGACAAAAGGTAATTTTATTATTCATTTAATCACATAAATGTATACTGTTATAGTTGTATGATTATCCCTTTATAATCTGTCATGGTTTAATTTAATGATATTATGTGCTTGTGTTTAATAGGGATTGGTGGATACCTTTGAAGAACTTCTGCCTGATGCTGATCACAGATATTGTGTCCGATATTTGCATGCAAATTTTAAGGCTTTGTACAAAAGGCAAGCATTAAAAGATGAATTGTGGAGGGCCGTAACATCATACAGGGTGCATGATTTTGAAAAGCATATGGAAGTTATCAAAGCATTGGACACCGGCGCTTATGATTGGTTGAAAGATATTGACCCTCGTCAATGGAGTAAAGCCTACTTCAATCCCAGATCAAAGTGTGACATGCTGTGCAACAATCCATCTGAGAGTTGGAATAAATATATATTGGAAGCCAGAGACAAGCCAATTATCACAATGCTTGAAACAATCAGAAGGCTGCTGATGAAAAGGTTCCAAGTGAAGAAGACTACTATGATGAAGTGGCAAGGCGGGTTGTGTCCTAGGGTAAAGGAGAAGTTGGTGGATGTGAGTGTTAACTCAAGGTATTGTGGAGTTGAGTATGCTGGATAGGAACAATTTGAGGTTGACTATAAGGAGAACACTTTTGTGGTTGATTTAGCACAGAGGACTTGTGGTTGTTGACAGTGGGATTTGACTGGGATACCCTGCTGCCATGCAGTGGTAGCAATATTCTCTATTAATGCAAAAGTAGAAGACTGTGGACTCATATGTGCTATCACAAGGACACATATATTATGGCTTATTCTCATACCATCTACCTTATCCCAGATAGCACAATGTGGCAGCCAATGGGAAGTGAACCTCCTACACCTCCATTTCATAGAGCACAACCAGGAAGGCCTAAAAAAGCTAGGAAAAAAGCACCTGGTGAGGTCCAAAACGAACACAAGATTTGAAAGCAAAGTAAATCAAGGAAATGTACTATATGTAGACAACGTGGTCACAATTCTTGTACATGCAAGTCAACAGGAGAAGCACCTATTATTCCTCCTACTGGTACAGGAAGAGGAAAGGGTGGTGGTAGGGGAGGTCAACCTCCACTGAATAGGGGTAGAGGAAGGGGCAGGGTTAATGGAAGGGATGAGGCAATGGAGGCTGCAAATGATGCTGTCATGGGACAATATGGAAGGGCTACTATTGCAAGAGGTGCAAATGCAAGGGGTGGTGGAAGGGCTACTGCAGCAAGAGGTGCGACTGCAAGGGGTGGGGGAAGAGCTACTACTATAAGGGGTGGTAGAAGGGCTACTATTGCAAAAGGTGCAACTACAAGGCGTGGGGGAAGAGCTATTGCTACAAGAGGTGGTGGAAGTTCTGTTGCTATAAGGGGTGAAGGTAGTGGAGGCATGGGTCCTATAATGGGGGCTAGGAGGGGTGCTAGTGGCACTATTACAATTGAACCATCTAGTAGAGCTAATAGGGTAAACACATAATTCATTTAGTAAATATTTTAGTGTTCATATTGAAAATTTTTAAATTATAAACTAATGTTATTTATTATTTATTTATTTATTTGTGTGTCTAGGTTGTTTATCCACCATCCACTCAATTACGGATGTCTGGGCCACATTCTCAAGGTGGTGGAAGGGGTTCTGGTACCACTACTACAGAGGCTAATAGGGTAAATAGAAGGCATATTTAGTAAATAATTAACTACACTGTAATACGTGTAATAGTTGTGTTTCTTATTGAAATTATAAACTAATGTTATTTATTATTTATTTATTTGTGTGCCTAGGTTGTTTATCCACCATCCACACAATTATGGATGTTTGGTTCAAGAAGCATGCAAAATGGGGCAAGCTGCTATAGTGGGCTAAGTTCTCAAGGTTCGAGAAGCATGCAAGATGGCATGCAAGATGATTAGTCTTTGTTCTAACCATTGGAGGAGGCAGGGTTAATGGAAAGGGGTGAGGTAGTGGTTGTTTTTTTTGGACCCATGCTATGCATCTATATGTGTTTAGTATTTGGTTATGCAAACATCCTCTTTTTTGGTGTTAAGTATGCTATAAATGTATGTAGACATCCTTTTTTTATTTTTTTTTTGGGAATGTATACAGGTCATTGTGTTATGCATGACCTTTAAATGTTTTTGGAGGGATTTATTGAAGTAGCAGGTTTTTTGGTGTTAAGTATGATGAAGTTATAGAAGTAGTAGGTCTATAGTGGTTTTTTCTATATACATTGTTGGATAATTATTGTCAATTTTTTTTTGGATTTAGGAATGGGATATTTGTTGGGTTTTTTGGAATGAGATTCACTCATTTTTAAATTGTGGATTTGTTATCTTACACCCATTTCATTGCACTATCATTTTTATTTGCTGATTCCTGGAATGTAGCTTACACAGGAATTGGTTTGACCCACCAGCCATCCACCCAACTTGCTTTTGAGCACCTTCCCAGCATAGAAATAAATGGAAATTATTTGACTCTGTCCAGGCTTTGTTACTTATCAAATGCTATCACTTTCCTTTTGATATCTAAGCTTGGGTTCAAGTTGTAACACAAATTGTCCAATACACCAATAGCAGTGCATAATCTCGCCTTCAAGTTCAAATTTTGGTTCAAGTTAACATATAGTAAAGATATTTGATGATTGAATTCTATCCATTATTAGTCCTTCCATGAGATGGTTGGTATAATTTTTTTGTGTATTCACTTGTAGTCGTATATGTCGATGACATGGCACAAAATTGGGATGACATTGCTAACGGCCTTGCTGTGGGCAATTTCCAATATTGCTAGTGTAGCGGGCATGGTCCAATTTGGTTTGTGGCAGGTCTATGGCTGCATGCCTAGCTGGTGTGTGATCCTGCCATGAGATGGTTGGTATAATTTTTTTGTGCACTCACTTGTAGTCGTATATGCCGACGACATGGCACAAAATTGGGATGACATTGCTGATGGCCTTACTATGGGCAATTTCTAATATTGCTAGTGCAGCGGGCATGGTCCAATTTGGTTTGTGCTAGGGCCATGGTTGCATGCCTGGCTGGCGTGTGATCCTGCCAAAATCAATTTTCCTTCTTTTAAATTTGTTTGCTTAGTCCCCATTCCGTGTAGTCTAGCTCAATCCGTCCCTTGTCTGTCAAATCTGGTTTGTGCCAGGGCACTATAAGGAGTGATAATATGGCAACATTGCAGTGGATTATCAAGAGTAATGCATTAATGGTTGACGCATAATAATGCTACTGGGGGTAGTTAGGGCATGGCACAAAATTGGGATGACATTGGCACATGTATAACACTCAGTTGTTATGACATTGGTATCGTCGACCACACTACAAGTTGCCAATAACTCACGTATAATGGTATATAGAAGCCTTAATGAATTCCATGACCAGAGAGAGAGAGAAAGAGAGAGTGTCAGCCAATGTCAGCTAAGGTGATGACATCTACATTTTCTTACCGGATAAATTCTATCACTGATTGTAGAACCCTGCGATGCCATTACTAATCACAAATTCTTTGGTCAGTACACTAATAACCCCTGTGATGCAATTGCAAATAACCGAAATACCAACAATGACTAACAACAATCTGGCCTATGAAATGCATTTGAAAATTAATAAAAAAATGGAACTTTAAATTGCAAATGAACATATCATTATTAACAAAACCCTAAAATCGCAACCTTTAATACCAAATTTCGCTCCTATTGGTCAGATCTTTTGTGCAAAACTCCAAAGAAATAGATATTTCAAAGAAATAAAAACACCCTAAACACCAGATTTCGCACAAAAATGCCGAACAAAACCCAAAAATCACAAACTTCACTACCAAACTTTCGCTCCTAGTGGTCAGAAATTTTGTGCCTAGTGAGCGCGCAAGAGTCAAAGGATGATCTTCTTTGCGTGGTGAGCATCCAAGAGTCGATCTGCTCTGCGTGGCTGATTTGCTCGCCATCGCTAGCTCTGCTTTGCGTGGCTGATCTGCTCTGCGTGGCTGATTTGCTCGCCGTGGCTGATCTATTCTGCTCGCCGTGGCTGAAATGCAACGAGAAGGAGAGGGAGAGGGAAAGGGAGAGAAAGAGAAGGGTCTATGGAGAAATAGAGCGAGAGAGAGAATGAGAAGGGGTGAGAGAATGAGCTGAACGTGATTGAGAGAAAAGAGAAAGAAGATTTAAGGTCAAACGCTGCGTTTCACTCGTAAAGGGCATTTTAGGCAATAATGGTGTCATGTGCGTATCACGTGACTAAGTTCCATCCAATTTCTTTAACAGAGAGTGACGATGGAACACATTGAATAAAAATTAAAACATAAGGGAAGGCACATTGACAAAATTAAAATATAAGGAGGGTTATGTGCTGACCCTCTCATACATTAGGAGGGTTTTCTGCAATTTACCCAACTTTAAACCCTTGAAGACAATTTACCTGACGAAGAATTATAAGGCAGTTTCGTATTCTCACTTGACGACAAGGGTCAGACTCGCCTGAGGTAAATAACAGCGATAAAATTGTAATTATGTGCAAAATCATGGGCCTAATCCCAACTTCCTGCCTATAAAATTCCTCTACTAGCCACTTCAGCTGAATGTACTGCTAGTGCCCTAAAAAATCTCTTTCTTCATTTCTGGCTTTGTGAGTTAGTGGTTCTCGGACTCTCAGTTTCCAGCGCCGCCCAAATGAGTCATGCCTCAGAGTTCCAGCGAAGAAAGCCGCAGGCCGATCGTCTCAGGGAAATAGAAGTACTGATCATCTCAGCCCAAAACCTGAAGAACGTGAAACACTTGACGAAAATGAGAACATACGCGGTGGTGTACGTCGAGAAGGACCACGTGGCAGAAACCCACGTGGACGAGCACGGAGGCGTCAACCCCACGTGGAACGAGACGGTGAAGGTGAGTTTCCCGGAGAAGTTGCCGGAGACTGACGTCATGGCGGCGCTGAACGTGGACATATACGCGCACGGGCACGTGAGGGAGAAGCCGGTGGGGAGTGCTAGGGTGCTGCTGTGCGACGTTTTGAAAGGCGGGGACGCGTCTGAGCCGTCCGATAATCCGATCCAGTGCATGACGGTGCAGGTTTGGAGGGAATCGGGTAGGCCGCAGGGGTTGCTGAACTTGTGGGTCCCTCCTACCGGGAAGTTTTTGATTAGGAGGGAGTCTCTGTCTTTTAGTGTGAAGGAGACACCGCCGGCAGAGGAGGACGAGGAGGAGGTGGTGGTGGAGGGGAAGTAGTGGTGGTGCGTAGTGCCTACATTTGGCATAACCTTGTTGTTTTGTGCAGTTGTCTTTCTTTTGTCTTCCTGTCGTGCTTTGCGTATGTTGATTTGAAGAATGAGAAAAACACAATGATACCAAAAAAAAAAAAAAAAAAATTCAAAATACCACATTAGATATGATGAGATGATGAGTGATGACAATTTTTTTTTTTTTTTGGGGGGGGGGGGACCAATAATAATAATATGGGCATTTTTTGGGTTAGTAAATTAAGAAAAACAAATGCAACTTAGGTGAGTTAAACTTGACTCTACCGAGGGAAAACCTTGGGCTCTAAGGTTTTCAAAATGGGTGTTGGGTTGGATTGGATTTGGGTTGGATATTAAGTAAAATGACGACTATAATCGAAAGCCAAAATGGCTTAGATATAATATGATTGTATTTGACCAAAAAAATTTAATATGAATATGAATAATATAAGATGGGTGGCGCACATGTGATGTGAATACTATAGCTTGAGGTATTTCGTTGTGCTTCACAAAATCAATTCGTGAGCCGTGACTACTCACTCCCCTTGTCCTTTTGGTAAAATGGATGTATGCAAATGCTATCGTCAGTGCTAGCTGTAGCATCCGTTACTTTTGTTTCTCTCAACACGGACGTGCGTTTACATCGGAAGCATAAGGGCTTATTTGGCAAACTTGAAAATTTAGCCAGTTAAGAGCATATTTAATTAGTTTTGATTTCATTTTATTTGATAAATTTTTTTTTCATACTAAACAATTTAGTTTTGTTACGAAAATAAAGTATAAGCACAAATTTTTTTTTTTCAAATCAACTATGATTTAGTTTATTTAAAAATCAGATAACAGTTATGGTTGGACTAGAACTAATCACATCCAGTTTTTTAAGTTATCAAACAAACCCTAATCTCATGAAGGATTTTTTAAGTTATAAAGCTGACACGACATGCACCGTACCAATCCTTGCTCAACAGCAAAAGCGTTGTATGCTAGCAATTAATGCACAAGATTTATCATATGCCATTTCATTTGATAACCCAATTGAGTTAAAAAAAGAAGGAGAACCCTTATTTTAAGAAATGAAAAAAAAAAATCAAAATCAAAATGCATGAGAGAAAGCAAGGGAAAAGCCAGGTGACACCACTATTGAAAAATAAGAGAAATGGGGCAAAGATTCAATGCACGAACTTTCTAGCTACAGAGGGGCACAAGTAGTGTGACACAAGGGCGAAGCTAGCTTATACTGAGGTGGGGCAGCGGCCTCACCTCATTTTCTTTTTATTTATATTTTAATCTTAAACTTATTATGAAATTCTAGATTTTCTTCTCTTAGAAATTTTTTTTCTCCCGTTATTTTTCTTTACCACCTCTCTTCTTTTTTATTTTTTATCCTTATAAAAGTCTCAATTCCCCTCGGTTCTTATTTCACTAAAGAGAGACCCAATACTCTCTCAAACATCTCCCATTGAAATATGGTTTATCCATGGATAATAAATTTTTGTATTTTTTTCTATCTCAAAATCATAATATAAAAGAAAATTTTTGAATAAAAACTTCTTCAATTTTTTTGAATTAGGATAAAGTATAGATCGACACACAAGCAAAGTTCGCGCCTCCTCTGGACTAAATTTCTAGCTTCACTCCTGGTGTGACACTCACATTAGTAAGTGCTTGATGCCCCCCACGCATTGGCCTTACTCCTTTCTTCTAGCTGATTAGGTGGGTGTTTATATTGCCTATCAGGTTCTATTCTTTTGTAATATTTCTTTCATGAAAAAACAAAACAAAAAAAGAAGAAAGAGAAAAAGAAAACTATTGCTACCACATAAAATACTATAAATTTTCACTAAGTTTACATTTTTTTTTTTTTTTTTTTTAGGATTTATAAAAAATATGAAAATGTTTTTGCGAAAACTAGATTTTAGTCCACTAGAAAACATTAAGCCTAAACAATTTTATAAAATTTTTTTTTTCGAAATTTGTCCTTTAAATGAACTTTTTGCCCTTTATAATTAATCTCTATTTCATTTTTACAAAATGTTTCATGAAAAATCACCAAAAACTCTACTTAAATGAGATTTTTTATCCTTTACAATCTCTGTTTCATTTTTACAAAATAAATAAATAAAATAAGTAAATTAAGACTAGTTTCTTGGTGAATATTTGATGTTAAGGGTTGAAGACTAATTGTTCCAACTTCCAAGTTAAAATTTGCGAGATACACGAGAATATGTCATCAGGGACTCCGTGGCCCAATGGATAAGGCGCTGGTCTACGGAACCAGAGATTCTGGGTTCGATCCCCAGCGGAGTCGTCAATGTTTTCAAGTTTTTCCATATTTAGATTATGCATTTTTGTTTTAAATAAGATTATTTGTATTCATTGAACAACAGGACTCTGTGGCCCAATGGATAAGGCGCTGGTCTACGAAACCAGAGATTCTGGGTTCGATCCCCAGCAGAGTCGCTTCAAAATGTTTTAGTTATTTTAAATTTTAATTTCCATTTTTCCGTGGCCCAATGTGTACATTTCCATGGCACACAACGTTTTGCCTATTTGATGATGAATATGGGAAAAATCAAAATCATGCAAGCACACTAATGAGGCCCCATGAATAAAAGAATCAAAGCTTCAGACAATCTTGACAAAAACTGTCATGCAATTCAATGTGAAGAGGCACATGAACTCTGAGATCGCAAGTCTTTTTGACAACCCAAATCTCACTCAGATGCAGCTGCCTCGTTAGTGAACCTTCTTTTTTCCCCCTTTTTTTTTTTGGCTGGGTGCCTGTTTATGAACTTGCTATTGTGGAAAATCAAAAACCAGTTGGCGTCCCTGTAAAACAGACCCAATATTCTATCCCAACACTTTCTCAAAATCACAGCCAATGAACAAGATGAGTTGTAACGAAGTTCTTATCTATTAACCTAAAAAGGAGGGGAAAAAAAATTTAGGAACGATCATATGGGAGTTTCTCCTCCCAGATTTTTGTAGTTCTTGTGGGCTTTGCCTCCCTTTCTAACCCCCCCCCCCCCCCCCCCCCAAAAAAAAAAAAAGGAGGGAAAAAAGAAAGAAAGATGAGTTCGACTATTACAGCTTGGTACATATCGACTACCGACTAAAATGTCAATTTATGGGATCCATGGCTTGTTTCATAAGTGCAGGAATATAGTTGGGGTTAACACCTTATACTTTTGATTATTCAGAGGTGTAAACCCAATATCTAATTTATGTCACAAAAGACACTGTTCTGTACAGAAGTGTAAAAAAAATAAAAAAAATAAAAAAAAACCAAAAAAGAAAGAAAGAAAAGTACCGAGAGAGAGAGAGAGAGAGAGAGAGAGAGAGAGAGATTGAACAATTGAAAATTCCATTATAACTCTTTTCACCCTAAAATGTAAGGAGAATCACAGTATATTGTCCCATTCTTGATCTGTTGAACACATAGTAACTGACAAAAGAAGTCAATCCTCACCATCCATCAATCATGTCTGCTCTGTTTTAGAAGCAGCTTTCAATTTCTCTAACTGTTTCCGGAGATAAGCCTGCCTTAGCTTCTCTCGACGAGCTGTCGCCTGCTCTTGTCTGCGCAATTTTAGTTCAGATGCCTTTTCTCTTGCTTGATTTGCTTCTTCATGAACTTCCCTGAAGAAGAAAACACCCAAAATAGTAATGAGATGGGCATCAGTAGCATGAAACATCAGTCCTAATAGAAAATGACTTTTCAACATTTCCCGAAACCATCCATTTCCAACAAATATTTTGAAGAAAAGTTTCTGTAAGTGCACTGCACATAATCTGTCATTTCCACTTCTTTAGGATTCACAGACAGAAAACACTCTCAGTTTTCGCTACCAAGCGGGTCCTTAATGACATCAAATTATTAGCTTCTGTTATAAAATGTTTTCTAATATCTTCTTACACTATCTAGTTCACAAACATTTCCTAGTCTCCATACAGAAATTTGTCTCAAAATCCATTTATATTCAACACATGTCCCACAGGACACTCCTCCGTACCCTTTTATTTGTTTCCACTCTGAATAGAACCCTCAATGATTGTTTTTTACTAAGAAATGTTTTATAGAACTTACTTAAAGCTAGGTCTCATATTCCTAAACTGGTTTTAGTGGCAGACTACAGCTAGCACTTGCTGGCTCTTGTTGGGAACTGGTTGAGTAATTCTCGTCATAGGGTTAGTTTTGTAGGGTATTTCCAACCTGAATATGAACAGATTAGTTTTTATTGAGAATTTAGGGTTCCTTAAATCACTAAATCAATTATTCATGAAGAAGAAGAAGAAGAAATTGGAGAATATGTTGCTCAGAGAATTAACATGATAGATGAAGTGGAGAAGTGCATCCAAAATGTCGTAAGCCAATAGAATACCTATCAAATTATAGGGGAAATTTTGTAAGAGGCTACAAGACCAGCTATGCTTTAAGGTAAGATATTTGAGCAATTAAGAAAACATGTTCAAGTATGAGTATAGCTGAAATGATGATGTTAAAGATGAATAGGTCAAAAAGGAAATGAAAAATAAGATAAATGCAATCGGAAGAAGGTAGGGTTGGCACCAATTGAGGACGAAATGAGAGAAAATTGTCTAATGTGGTTTGGTTACATGCAACAAAGACCCAAGAATGCACGGGAACTAAGGAGGGACTTGATTCACATTAATAATGTTAAAAGGACAGCAGAAAGAACCGAAAACAATGTGGTTAGTGACAGGGGAGAAAGAGCATGAGTTCTGAGAATTTAAAGGAGGATCCAGCCCTTTATAAAGCCGAATAGCCAAAAAGAATTCTGGCAGCTGGCAGCCGTCAGCCGTCCTGTCCCCACATGGTTGAGATCAAGGCATTGTTGAACTGAGTTGACTTACATTCTTACATAAGTCAGTTTATAAATGTCAAAGCCCTCCACCCTTAATGCCCACTGTATAAATAATTTAATGCTACCATCTCATGTTTACTGCAACCCCATTTATTACAAGAACATTACAACATACGATACTCCATACCATATGCTACTAAGCATACCAGGGAGGTTAAAAGCCTTACCTCACAAAACGCTTGTGTTCATCATAGTCTACTGTTCCAGCAGCTGTTCGCCCAGGCCCCACAAGTTTCGTGTTAAACAGCACAGAAGCATCACTTTCATCATCGTCATTTACCGGTGGATCTGTGGCAGAAGTATCATGGCCCTGCGCCTGCTGTGAATCCTCCTGCGTGAGGTTCTTCTGGAAAAAATCCACACAATACTTCTCCTTGTCTTCCTCATCAGATAGCTCTCCCCTCACTAGCTTATCATATAACTCAGCCTTCCTCTCCAATGCCGCATAGCTGACTGATCCATCATTAACCGCTTTCAGCTCAAGCTTGTCCCTGGTATTTAAATAGCAAGACATAATTAATCTGAGCAACAGTTCAAATTAGTGTCCACAATCAATTAAATTATTATCTGAAGGTGCTAGATTTTTTTATTTTTATTTTCTAGTTAAACAGGGAATCCAGGCATTTAGCCCAACTAATTCTCTAGACACAGATACGGCCACCTCCCACTATGCATCAGTTAATGCCTGCCCAGAAGTCTATCCACCCCTTGGGGTTAGTGGTTACAGTACAAATTGGATAAATTCAACTTGAATCTGTGTCTCTCCCAACCTAACCTGTTTTCCTACCAGAAATTCCATTAATGTTTAGTTATTATGTTCTTTGATCCAATGAACAACATACCAGATTTCAACCTACTGTTCTTTCCAATCTCAGACAGTTTAAGTAATACAGAGGGCTTTTCTGGGTGGACAGGGAAGTATCAAAAAAAAAAAAATTCCAATTCCATGAAATTTGGAAACTTTGCTTTCACAGTGAAATGTTTTCATGGATTTGGGTCTATGAAACACAAATTTAGTTTCAAAGCCATCAATATATATCAACCAATCAGTGAACCCCTAATTCCAACTCCAGGCTCCAATCCCATTCAACCAAAAATAACCCAATTCAAAGGCACTAAATTAATCACAAGCCCAGAAAGAAAAGGGTTAGCTCAGAAATTAGGATAATTTAAATTTTCCATAGTTTGGCTTAATTGAACACAAAAATTCCTCAGCTGCCCCTAATCCAACACTCTTTTGGCTTAATTGAACTTGGGTTTTCTGCCATTTTCCTCAACTTTCCCGCAAACAAAATGGGAAGTAAATGATTCTATCCTCCAATTAAGTAAAAATATGAAAAACACAAACTTACTTGTGAGCGCGGGCATCGACACCGGAGTTCTTAAGGGAGAAGGCATCGTGTGGGGTGATCTTCTTCTTGGCGCGGTGGAATTCGACGTCGGGGCCAGCGAGTTCCTTGGACTTCTTAGACTCCTCCTGGGATCTGTAGAGCTGGGCCTTGAGTTCGAGGATGGAGGACGCTCCTACCCCGGCTATGGCACGGTGTTTCTTCGGCATGATTGTTGATTCCGTTAGCCATCCCAACGACTCCACCACCACCCTCTTCTTCCTCTCCTCTTCACCCATTTCCTCCCCCCCACTCTCTGTCTGTATATGTGTGTGATAAAAACCCTCAACTAATCTGTTTGTGAGTATAAAAATCCCTTCCTTCACGTACCTGTCTAACCCCAGAATCGGGTCGCCGGCAATGGGCTACACAACTTAACGGAGATCCGCATGGGGTTCAAAGAGGGAGGGAGGGAAGGCCAAATTCGATCGAGAGAGGGGTGGGAACCAGATCCAGTTAACTCGCATGAAGTTAGGCTTGACTGCAACGGACCTCCACGGCGAGGGGATTCTGATCAACGGCAACGTCTCAGGGTGGGATTGGGATGAGAGGAAGGAACGGAAGCTTGGGGGAGAATTAGGAGTCAGATTCGTTTAACCTCATTGGGTCGGGTACTGAGTAGAGATCCACGAGTATTCTACTTCCAAGATACATCGTAGCCGTTCATGTATATTAACAGTCAGATCACGTGCATCTGATGCAATTTAATATCGGATTTGCAAAAAAATTGTTCATTCCGCCAAGTTAAACCAGTCCTCTCTATTCAGTATCAACTCAAGCAGTTTGAGAAGTTAGGCAGTGGGATTTGGACAAATTGAATAATAAAATTAGTAATTTGGTTTGATTGATGGGTTGAATTTTGTCGAACGGCTAATAAATCAAACTGTCCTGCCTTTAATAATATATGTATAAAATTATAAAAATTAAATATCTCTAATTTAATAATAATGTATTATCATATTAGTACTTTGTTAGGATATTAGGTTTTGTGTCTTTCAACCTTTAATAACATTAGTTGGTGCACACGTGTGTTGCACGTAAACTACTTTTTGTTTAGGTTTCTTCTTTTTTAAATAGATTTGTCAACACAAAAACCAACTTAAGATAAAAAATTACTCTAAAATAAATACATAAATGAGGTCGAAGCACAAAAATGAAAGTTTCAAACCATTATTGAGTTTGAGAAATGTATGTTACAATAACATATAGTATTGGTGATGCTACTATATTAAAATTTGGAGGTTGAGAAAACGTAACTTCATATAAAAATTTAAGAAGATAAGATTATCAGAATAAGAATTGTAAAAGAGAAGTAAAGGGATAAAATTAAATAAATCAAATCCCATTTTTTTTAATTTATGGAACTCTGTCCACAAACGTTTTAAATCCCTAAATGTTACAACAAAGCATTGCATTCGGATGCTACCGAACATAGCTTTACATGGATCTAACCAACAAGTAATAACAAAATAAGAATTTTAATAATATGAATGTATCACTTCAGGAAATTACATTCGAGAAGCAAACTGAAATTATGCCAAAAAGAAATTTCAGCTAGTTGTACCAACCTTTTCTAGATGTTGGTCTCCACTCAATGTTGAATCCAAGAATGGTAGACCCATTTCCCTTTTCTTAGCTTCAAAAAAAATTTAAAAGCTCTGTTGCCACTTTTTGTTAACTAAAAAAATTTAGGGCAAACTACATATTAGTGTCACTAATTTTACCCCAAATTTCAATGTGGTGTATGAACTTTTAATTTGCACAATTTAGTGCACTAACTTTGCATTCGTGTTTTAATGTGGGAAAACGTAGAACGGCTATTTGGTTCTAACGGAGAAAGCTTACATAGCGGCCAGCTAGTGCTGACGTGGCATCTCCTAACCCATTTTTCCCCATTTTCATCTCACGTGCGCAGCATGTGAGGATAATTTACCCATCTTTATTTTTAGTAACCCATTTTATAGTGTGCATTTACAAAAATAACCCTAGTCAAGTTTCGTGCATCAAGGGCAGCACCTCACCGTTACAACAATTGTCACCGTCCAAGATAACCAAAACCACCCCTCGTAATCCATTTCCACAATACAAGTTGTCAGAGGGATGAGGATATCGAAGGAGGACAATGATTTCTGTCTCCCCTGTCTCGGAGCTACTCCATGCAGAAAAAATTGCAAAGGCACATAAGCCGTTGGGAATATGCTGGATCATCGATGGAGGGTTGCTTCAGTTCAGATCTAGTTGCTGGATCGTCGATGGAGGCTTGCTTCAGTTCAAATCTAGGTGCCAAATCGTCAATCGAGGTTTGCTTCTGTTCAGATCAAGCTACGGGATCGTCGATGGAGGCTTGCTGGTGCTGGATCGTCGATGGAGGCTAGATCTGGGTGCTGGATCATTAGCCATGGAGCTTGAACCAAAATGAAAGGGTGGCGACGGGAGGTTGAGCTCGGAGCGTCGGTCGTTGGGAATATGCTGGATCATCGATAGAGGGTTGTTTCAGTTCAGATCTAGTTGTCGGATCGTCAATGGAGGCTTGCTTCATTTCAGACCTAGGTGTCGGATCGTCAATGGAGGTTTGATTCTGTTCAGATCAAGCTACGGGATTGTCAATAGAGGCTAGATCTGGGTGCTGGATCATTAGCCACGGAGCTTGAACCAAAATGAAAGGGTGGCAACGGGAGGTTGAGCTAGCTGTCGGAGCGTCGGCCGTGTGCAGTCATAGTGTCGGTGACGATGTATAGTTGGAGTGTTGGCGACGGTATATAGTCGGAGAGTCGGCGACGGGTATCCAGTCAGAAGGAGCCGAAGATGGAGTTTTAGTGGATGTTGGTGACAGTGATGGTGGTGCTGAAATAGGTGACGGCAGTGCTGAAATAGGTGATGATCGGGAGTTGTTTTGCAGCAAAATTTTCTTTTCAATTTTTTAGGGTTTTAATTCAGATCTATTAAATTTTGCACCTTTTTTTTTGTGTGCGCAAATTTGTGTAAAGAACACCTCTATTCTTGATGATGGGCTTTTTGTTGGGGGTTGGAGAAGGAGTCGGAGATGGGGTTTTGGTGGATGTTGGTGACGGTGATGGTCAGAAAAAATGGAGATCGCCGGAATGGGGGTTAAGAGGGAAGGAATAGGTAGATTGTGGAGAGGAGGGGTAATCATGTGACTAAGGTTATTTTTGTAAATGCACACTAAAAAATGGGTTATTTGGGCAAATTATCCTCACGTGCTGCGCACGTGAGATGAAAATGGAGAAAAATGGGTCAAGAGATGCCACGTCAGCACCAGCTGGCCGCTACGTAAGCTTTCTCCGTTAGAACCAAACGGCCATTATACGTTTTCCCACATTGAAACACGAATGCAAAGTTAGTGCACTAAATTGTGCAAATTAAAAATTCATACACCACATTGAAATTTAGGGTAAAGTTAGTGACATTAATGTGTAGTTTGCCCAAAAATTTAACATAAGTTTCAAAAAAATTTCTCTATAAAACCATATATAAGATATTGTTTTATGATGCATTCAAACAAGCAGTTGGTGTTCATATATATTTAATGATTTTTTATTTAAAATTTTTTTTTATTTTTTTGCATCTCGTGATTTCCATCATGGGATGTAACACTTTTCTACATTATGTAAGTTTAATTAGAAATCCATCAATTTGGGCTAGATGAAATAACAACACTTGAGTCAAAACATCTTCAACCAAATAACATTAAACACAATGAAACACAATTACTTGGTTAAGTTGAACTGAGTTCCTCATTTTTGGAAAATCCAAATAACATTAAACATATATATAATCAAGTTGTATTTTCTTTTATTTTATCTTCTTTGATTTTTCTGGCAACCAACCAAATAGAAAGAAATAAACAACTCAATACGTTAAATCTGACAATGAAAAAAAAATAAAAATAATAACACCTCTACTTTACTGAGCCAAATAAATCTACCTTCACTTTCATGACTACCCTAACATTTGAAAAACCAAAACTACATGAAACAATACATCAAACTATTAATTTTCTATTCTTCTCCCCAATTTTCTTTGAGCCAAATATATACCAAGGAAAAAAATTATAATACCAATCTTAACGGAGAAAACATTGTTTGAGGAAGACTAACCTATCTGTGAAGATCAAGGTCGTAAGTAGAGTTTGAATGCCCAACAAATTGGAGAATGTGCCGGTATAGGAAAACTAAAAGGATACAGTCAAGAAGAAGAGTTTTAGACAACCAGGGCTTTTTCAAAGTATATTTGATGGATTATGAATAGGGTAGGCAATGGGTAATACCGTCTTTATGTATTTTATTAGGGGCAATATGGTAGATCAAAAGTTTTTCTAAGATAGAATTATAGTTTCCGTTTCCTTAAAATTCCTATTTGGATTTGGTTTTATTTAATTATTATAGGAATTATAGTTTCCTTAAAATTCTTATTAGGGTATGTGTTTTATATTGCTATATTTCCTTTATATGCAGTAGGATAGTTGTGTATTTAAAAATTAAAATAAGGGTATATTAGTCAATCAAAAGTTTTTCTCACATTCATCTTTTTATATGTAGTATAGATTAACTATCACTAATTTTATCAACATTGATCAAGTATTTTTTTATCATAAAATCATAATCTTCATATTTGGAACTAAAATACTATGTATGTATCAAGTTTCACTTAACCACCTTAAATAATTATATTTTCTTGATTTATTAATTTATTTACAACGTACTAATTAGGTAAGGCTCAATATATTAGAAATGCCCAACTAGAAATTAAAGGCATGATACATGACAAACCGCCTAAAAAACTAATTAACCCATCAGGTATTTAGCACTTATGGTTTGGCGGCGAGTTGGAAAATTTGCAACCCGTTATGAGTGGGTTGGTTGATAATTTCTCTCTAAACCGCTCCAAATCGGACCCGCGCACAACCCTACTAATAATAAAAGGACTTCATATCGGTTATGTTTCCATTAGCACATGTTGATGTTATATTATATTCAAAACTTATGCATTTAGGGTTATACCCCTTCCATTAGTCCAATGTACCTCATATCCCACTAAAGTATAAGGTACAACTCCTAATGTAGGTGTTGATATAAGTTATATCAGCACATACTTGACCATCATCCTATATATATATATATAATTGTGTATGTAAAAACAATTTCTTCTCTTCCTCTTCTTCTTCTTCATCCTCCTCTTTCCTCTTCCCCACTCTTGGACTCACTCTCTCTAAAAAATTAGGGCTTCTTTAGACCGGGTGGTTGATGTGGGCTTGCCCTAGGTTGGGCTTGATCCAATTTTTTTGGGGCCTCTATTGGCACCCGATATTTGCTTTTAATCCCCACTTATTTTAAAGATTTAAAAAAAAAAAATATATATATATATATATATATATATATATAATATTTTTATAAAAACTAATCATGTTGTTTACTAGAAAACATGATTTTTAACGACTTTATAAAAGAAAGTTTTTTCAAATTATGTTGTTTAAAACTTTAAATAAACTTTTTAACCATTTAAAATCTCTATTTAAATTTTATTTTTTATTTTATTTCACTTTTTTTATTTTATTTGTATGCAGTAAGCAAGAATATCATTCGCATATGCATTTTTGAAAGTAAATGGACTCGAACACTTAACCTCCCCTAATCATAAGAAAAACCACCTATTGTAGCTTTGGGAAGTTCTACCTAAAAAGGCTCCAATCCAGTTCAATCAATTGCGCATGACCATCTGGTATAGTGATATGTCCCTTCCAAAAAAAGGGTGTGCGATATGCGAAGATCTTAATTTCAACTTCACATGAATGCTTAGGTAAGTGAGTGTGTTCTCCTATCGTTTGAAGAAAAAAAAACGGAAAGAAAGAAAGAGAATACTCCATTGATTGAGAGATTCATGCTGATCTCAAGTAAATAATAATAATAATAATTAGAGATTCATTTTAGCATCAATAGGACAGTAGCCAGTTTGGATGTATTTATTCATCTATTTTTTATGAGAGGGGGGAGGGGGGTGGGTAAGTATATCCTTGTTTCAAGTTTTCTAATTAACCGACTACGTCATTGAGATACATTTATCAACTCTGCGAAACCCAAATCTCACCACCGAATGTTGAAGAACCCCATGACAATGAAGTCTTGTTTATTGCTAAATTAGGTGGAGGAAAGCAGTACTAGAGTTTGAAGAGCACTCAAATACAGGAGCAACTACATTAAGATAACAAAGGCATATGCCAAAGAACTTGTGGAAAGAAAGGTCAGCGACGTTTATTCCCTGTTGCTTCTTCCCAAGCCTGTAAAATTTGGTTCACAATTTCCTCTATGCGAAGCCCATGCTTCACCTGCACATATATAATTCATATCAATCATGATTACAAAATATCTTGACAATATCCAGAGAAAGATCTTTTTGGTAAATAAGAATTTTATTAAGAACTACTGAAAGAAAACAATAGCACTTACTGTCCTACATAAAAATTTCCCTAGCCGCACTATGCATCTCCTCAAACGAAAAAATATCCAACCTATCTTTTAGAGTACTAAAACTAGCCAAAAGAAAAGGGCAGTTAATGCATTAGCTTCCCTACAAACATGTATACAATCTCCCTTTATCACTTGCTTAGGAAAAAGAAACAAGCTAGTCCAAAATACTTGAATACTCAATAAACCACCTGCAATTATTGAATTCTACCCACTTAAGACAATAATTTCCCAATCCAAGATTTAACTTGAACTACTATTTTGTCAACAAACAGCAAATAAACTTTCTAACTCAACTTATTAGACAAAAGAGGCACTCCCAAATACTCCACAAGGTAGTTAAGTGCATACCAAAAAGAGGTGAACTATCCAAAAAATGTCTACTTTAGAGAAGATGACAATCAGAATAGCAAGAGTCTCAAAACCAGGAGTGTATCTATGTTGTGCACTCAGCCTCTAAATCTATGAAGGCAAGCTTTACTATTTCTTCTCCTCCTCCTCTTCTTCTTCTTCTTCTTCTTCTTTTCTTTCTATTTTTCCACTTATTTATTTATTTATTTTTTTTTTTTTGTTTGGTGGGGAAGGGGTGGGGTAAGGAGTGAATAGGCAGGCTAGGGTCATTCTGTTGAACAAATTTTTATATTGGACAAATTCTATTTGATCATAAGAAAAGGCTCAATTACATAACCTCCAGAAGTCATAGTCTCAAATGAAAAAAAGAAAAAAAGAAAAAATGTAGAAAGGGAGGGGGAGTATGAAAAATAAACTAACCTTTTATTATGGTTATTTACTTTATTTAAAAAATAAATAAAAATCTATTGAAACTCAAAAAGCAGTGTAATCAACAAACCTAAGCAAAGACAAATGGCCCTCCATCCCGCATCCGAAGTGCATCATGCTCCATGACTGCTAGGTCAGCTCCAACTGCTGGTGCAAGGTCAGTCTTATTTATTACCTACACTCAAAATCAAACATACCTACATCAGACTACCTTATAATTTATTTTCTGAAATTGACCAAGGTTATTGACAACATGACAGACTTGGTAAGTATGACAATGACAAGTAGCAGGTGTGAAAGAACCAAGAAATCCACATACCAGGAGATCAGCTTGGGTGATGCCTGGGCCTCCTTTCCGAGGTATTTTATCACCGCCAGATACATCTATTATATAAATGATATAGTCAGCCAATTCTCTGCTGAAGTTGGCAGCTAAATTATCTACACCCACACAAATTCAAATAGATGTTAACCATCTTCAGTTGAAAACAAAAATCCACTAATGGTCACATTTGAGAAAGTACCAACTTTTAAACAATTTCCATAAAACATTTCCTATCCAACTTTATTGATGGCAAGTAGTTTAATTCATGAATTAGTTGAAGATGTCCCGAAGCAATTTTAGAATGAAAGTACATGTCCTCCCGTATTAATCTTAACATGCATTGTTTTTGCTCCAATAAAATATATTCTTGATCTTTTCTTTCAATTATTTAATTATTTACCACCAAATCTTTCTTCACCGTTGGCTTTTGAAATTTCATTCACAACATTTTCATGAATAATCCCTAATTAGTCCTAGTATAAAAAATTCTGAAGTTCGTCAATTGTCAACATGGTCCCAATAAGACCATTGCCCATATGGCCATATGGTAACTTGAGATCAGCCAACTTAAATGAGCAGCTAGCCCATATCATTTTGAAATCTATGATAACTACTAAACAAGCATTTATATAGACATGCCTAGCAAGGGTCCAAACTACTTCCACCAGATTCACAGAGAAGCATGTCTGCCTTGTACAAATTAGAGAGCTCCTTAAGAGGGCCAAGATTAATGCTAATGTCTTCACGAATCGCAGCATGAGGGCAGCCTCCTGTTTCTACTACACGTATCCTTTCCTCAGGAAGTGCTCCATGCTTCACCAAGAACTCACCATCCTCTTTCGTAAATATATCGTTTAGTCACCTAAAGTAATTACTTCTTAATTTATTTTGCAATGAAATAGATTTAGAATAGTCAGGGATATAGAAAGTGTATATTTCTAGCAAGTTCAGTAACACAATGTCAAATTATGAACTAGGATATTTTGAGATTGTTAGTCATAAACAAATGAAGGCTGTTATTTGAAAGTAAGAATCAAATCCCAAAACGAGAATATTGAAAAGAGGAGTGTGAGGGATCCACATGCCTTTAGATTGTACTGAGAGCTAAGGGTTAGTTGGTGCCCTATAAAGGCCCCCACTAGAATGGATGAGGAAAGGCACATTTGTATAGGGATTCGTAATCCCTTGATAGCTCATGTTGCCAATGTGCTTCAAAAATTCATGAAGCTAGCATTCCTTTATTAACAACTATTAACTTTCAATCGTCAAAAGGTGGCAATTAACCATGTTTTTAGAGAAAAGGTTGATAGAACATAAGGATTTCAATGCTAAATGTAAAATCTCAGGAAAACTTTCCCCCTATGTGATCCCATCAAGTAATTCCTGTTTGGAGATACAAAGAAATCTATAATTAAATAAATAGATAAAAGAAAGGCCAGCTTGAGTGCAACTCTGAAGTTGTTGGCTATCTTGACTTCAATGCTAGGGTGTGAGTCTCTCTCTCTCTCTCTCTCTCTCTCTCTCTCTTGTTGCTGCTATTAAGAAATTTATGAAAATGAAAATTAGAATTGATTCACAAACTCCACAATGGGTATAAATGAAGCAGCAACACAATATGACAAGCATGAGCCAGAAGGGGGGTGGAGAGAGAGAGAGAGATGTGGGGAGATAGCAGATGCAATGATTGTTATTTTTAACAAATAGTCACTTAAGACAGTTTGTGATGACCTGAATTTTATAAATATATTTATGATATTTATTTGATCCTATGTGTGCAACTTCACCATAACTTAGGCAAGTGTAGCATAAAATCATGCACCCAACCACACCATAGCACAAACCATGGAGATGAATGTGAACGGAATATTTCTTCCTGACACCTGTAAACCATAAATAACCCAGCCCATTGTTTTTGAGCAATTAAAAATCCTATACTGGTAGGATTCTAATAATCTATTCTTTAGCCGCACCCACCACTTGCATCTGCTTTGGATATATATATATATATATATATATATATATATATATATATAGGGATCATTAGCCGCACCTGTCACGCCCCGACTCGGAGAGTCGACATGTGGATAAAAGTCAAAGTAAAAAGGTGTACACGTGGATAAGTCAGAGTATAAAAGTTACGGAAGATTTAGTCAAATCCACGTGTATTTTTTTTTTAAATATTTTTAATAATAATGGTGCCAGCTCATCAATAATACCCAAATAATTAATATGAAATGTTATGCACACACATCATGCCCATAATAATATATGGTCTCAAAATAATGCCAACATCCCTGGCACATAGGTTGGATTCAAACTATTCAAGGTTCATTAAGTAATAATGGTAATAACAATAATAATAATAGAAATGTCCATACATCAAAATAACATAGTCTCTATGTAATGCACGTGCATCTATCCTCATCCATGACTATGTTAGTATGCCACCTTCAAGTTCCAACCTCAGATTATGCCACTGGGCATCCGCCATCGGCAAACCCTCACTCATCACTTGATCATCTGAAATAATAATAGGATGAGCTGCAAAGCCCAATAGGAAATATGTGTGGATTCTATACAATTAATATATGTGCAGATACATGGTATATGAATTAAAATCATTTAATAACTCAAAATCAAATATCAGTCACAAATCAATACTTTGTGTGGGTTTTGAGTTAATTTCCCAAAATTCTCATAGTATCTCCGATTCCCAAGACTATGGGATCAAACCATGCATCAACTGTCGCTAATCACAGGTTACGTCGTCACGTCAACCCCCGGCTCAGCCAAGCACGAAAACAACCAACACCTACGCGGCGTTCTTCCTCGAGGGCTTCAGGGTCTTTCACCCAAGGGCACTTTACCCTGCTTGCTATTCGCGGAGTATTCTCAACGCAGGACACCACTTCATTGTGATGCCCCCACCCGTTTGATGCATACCAAGACCCAAGGTCCATATATCCAAAACATTTTCCATCATTCAAATAAATATCCGAGTGTCCAAAAGTATCCATAAACATGTTTGATAAATTTCTAGAATTTCAGTAACATTTCTAAAGCATTTCCAAGTAAACAACATTTATAAAGCATTTTTCCAAGATCCAAGTATCATGAAAATTCCACACATTTAACAGATATTTCACAATAACATTTAAACGAGTATATAACCATGTATCTTTAAGGAACAATATAAAACAGTCGTATCAAATGATATATTGAAGGATTTCCTAAATTTTGAACAAGTAATAAAAATATTTGGTTATAAATCAGTGGGAAAATCCAAAAATATCATTAAAGCATTTAAAATCACATTTATAGAACAACACCATATTAAATGTAAAGAAGCCACATTTCCTACCTCAATTGCGAGCAATACCAACCCAAAACCACGTGATAGACACTGACAATGCGAATGCAGTGTTAATGCTCCCTAGGGTCCTCCCGAGGACCGATAAAATCTGATAATTATGCATACGTAATCTTTAGGTAAATTTCAAAATAAACATAACGCACTCAAAAATTATTATTGGCCTTCTAACAGTGAACTATGGTCCCAAAATCATCAAAATAATTTTTAAAACACTCTCTATAATTTCTGGGAATTTTCTGTAATTTTTGGAATTTTCTGATATTTTCTGGAATTTTTAATAAATATTAATTTGGCCAAAAAGTCAAACTACAGTCAAACTTGGTCAAAATGGTCAACTAAGGGTCCCACATGGTAGGGCCCTCCAAGACGAGTCCAACGGTCAAATTTGGGGTTCATATGATTATCGTATGGCTTTTAAATGCGTGAGAACACGGTAAGGTATACAGATGCACCCACACAGGATTATAGACCTATGGGGTCATCTTCAACCTCCCGCGGGTTGAATTGTGTAACCGGGTTACACCGTGTGTTCAACGGGCCAACTTCGACGATTAATAACTCCCTCATTTCTTAACCGTTTTCAGTGATTCAAGTGTCGAATCGAAATTCATGCGGAGTACTTCGTACGAATATAAATTGTTCATTCAGAATCCTATAAAATCATATTCGTTTTTAAGCCTAAAGTTTCGGGTTTTCATGATCCAAAATTCTAAAATTTCTAAAACTTCAACCTACAGTCAATTTCTCTAAAATTTGACACTACCATGGTGTTCCTTAGTCCCAAAAACATAAAATATGATCATCCTTTCGAAGAATAACATAAGAAAATAAAATTGCATATACATATATATATATATATACAGTACGTGATATTTATATATACACAGTACGTGATATATATATATATACACAGTACTTGATATTTATATATATATATATATATATATATATGAAATCAATGATAGAGGAGGTGAGGATTTTACCTCACTAAGAGAGCTCCACGAACTCAGCCAAAAACCTCCATCAGACCACTCTTTTTTTTTCTCCTCTGTTCTTCCTCAATTTCCCTCTCTCTGTTGCTCTTTCTCTAACTCTCTGTCTCGATCCCTCTATACATATAAATATATCCAAAGCAGATGCCAGTGGTAGGTGCAGCTAATGATCCCTCTATATATATATATATATAGAGGGAAATTGAGGAAGAACAGAGGAGAAAAAAAAAGAGTGGTCTGGTGGAGGTTTTTGGCTGAGTTCGTGGAGCTCTCTTAGTGAGGTAAAATCCTCACCTCCTCTATCATTGATTTCATATATATATATATATATATATATATATATATATATATATATATATATATATATATCCAAAGCAAACGCAAGTGGTGGGTGCGGCTATGGGTGCGGCTAATTATCCCTCTAACATATATATATATCCGAAGCAAATGGAAGTGGTGGTGCGGCTAATGATCCCTCTTTATATATATATATATACACATCCAAAGCAGATGAAAGTGGTGGGTGCATAATTTTATGCTACACTTGCCTAAATTATGGTGAAGTTGCACACATAGGATCAAATAAATATCATAAATATATTTATAAAATTCAGGTCATCACAGCACCCACCACTTGCATCTGCCTTGGATATGTGTATATATATATATATATATGTATAGAGGGATCATTAGCCGCACCCACCACTTGCATCTGCTTTGGATATATATATATATATGTATAGAGGGATCATTAGCCGCACCCACCACTTGCATCTGCTTTGAATATGTGTATATATATATATATATATATATATATATATATATATTTATATGTATAGAGGGATCGAGACAGAGAGTTAGAGAAAGAGCAACAAAGAGAGAGAAATTGAGGAAGAACAGAGGAGAAAAAAAAAAAAGAATGGTCTGGTGGAGATTTTTGGCGGAGTTCGTGGAGCTCTCTTAGTGAGGTAAAATCCTCACCTCCTCTATTGTTGATTTCATATATATATATATATATATAAATATCACGTACTGTGTATATGTACATATGTATATGCAATTTTATTTTCTTATGTTATTCTTAGAAAGGATGATCGTATTTTATGTTTTTGGGACCAAGGAACACCATAGTAGTGTCAAATTTTAGAGAAATTGACTGTAGGTTGAAGTTTTAGAAATTTTAGAATTTTGGATCATGAAAACCCGAAACTTTAGGTTTAAAAACGAATATGATTTTATAGGATTCTGAATGAACAATTTATATTCGCACGAAGTACTCCGCATGAGCTTCGATTCGACACTTGAATCACTGAAAACGGTTAAGAAATGAGGGAGATATTAATCGTCGAAGTTGGCCCGTTGAACACACGGTGTAACCCGGTTACACAATTCAACCCGCGGGAGGTTGAAGATGACCCCATAGGTCTATGATCCTGTGTGGGTGCATCTGTATACCTTACCGTGTTCTCACGCATTTAAAAGTCATACGATAATCATATGAACCCCAAATTTGACCGTTGGACTCGTCTTGGCGGGCCCTACCATGTGGGACCCTTAGTTGATCATTTTGACCAAGTTTGACTGTAGTTTGACTTTTTGGCCAAATTAATATTTATTAAAAATTCCAGAAAATACCAGAAAATTCCAAAAATTACATAAAATTCCCAGAAATTATAGAGAGTGCTTTAAAAATTATTTTGATGATTTTGGGACCACAGTTCACTGTTAGAAGGCCAATAGTAATTTTTGAGTGCGTTATATTTATTTTGAAATTTACCTAAAGATTACGTATGCATAATTATCAGATTTTATCGGTCCTCGGGAGGACCCTAGGGAGCATTAACGCTGCATTCGCATTGTCAGTGTCTATCACGTGGTTTTGGATTGGTATTGCTCGCAATTGAGGTAGGAAATGTGGCTTCTTTACATTTAATATGGTGTTGTTCTATAAATGTGATTTTAAATGCCTTAATGATATTTTTGGATTTTCCCACTGATTTATGACCAAATATTGTTATTACTTGTTCAAAATTTAGGGAATCTTTCAATATATCATTTGATACGACTGTTTTATATTGTTCCTTAAAGATACATGGTTATATACTCGTTTAAATGTTATTGTGAAATATCTGTTAAATGTGTGGAATTTTCATGATACTTGGATCTTGAAAAAATGCTTTATAAATGTTGTTTACTTGGAAATGCTTTAGAAATGTTACTGAAATTCTAAAAATTTATCAAACATGTTTATGGATACTTTTGGACACTCGGATATTTATTTGAATGATGGAAAATGTTTTGGATATATGGACCTTGGGTCTTGGTATGCATCAAACGGGTGGGGGCATCACAATGGAATGGTGTCCTGCGTTGAGAATACTTCGCGAATAGCAAGCAGGGTAAAGTGCCCTTGGGTGAAAGACCCTGAAGCCCTCGAGGAAGAGCGCCGCGTAGGTGTTGGTTATTTTCGTGCGTGGCTGAGCCGAGGGTTGACGTGACGACGTAACCTGTGATTAGCGACGGTTGATGTATGGTTTGATCCCATAGTCTTGGGAATTGGAGATATTATGAGAATTTTGGGAAATTAACTCAAAACCCACACAAAGTATTGATTTGTGACTGATATTTGATTTTGAGTTATTAAATGATTTTAATTCATACATCATGTATCTGCACATATATTAATTGTATAGAATCCACACATATTTCCTATTGGGCTTTGCAGCTCATCCTATTATTATTTCAGATGATCAGGTGATGAATGAAGGTTCGCCGATGGCGGATGCCTAGTGGCATGATTTGAGGTTGGAATGTGAAGGTTGCATACTAACATAGTCATGGATGAGGATAGATGCACGTGCATTACATAGAGACTATGTTATTTTGATGTATAGACATTACTATTATTATTATTGTTATTACCATTATTACTTATTGAACCTTGAAATAGTTTGAATCCAACCTATGTGCCAGGGATGTTGGCATTATTTTGGGATCATATATTATTATGGGCATGATGTGTGAGCATAACATTTCATGTTAATTATTTGGGTGTTATTGATGAGCCGATACAATTATTATTTAAAAATATATATATATATATACACGTGGATTTGACTAAATCTTCCGCAACTTTTATACTCTAACTTATCCACGTGTACACCTTTTTTACTTTGACTTTTATCCACGTGTCGACTCTCTGAGTCGGGGCGTGACACAGTTATAGTAATTTAGTACTTCTTAACTCTCTATTTAATTGTTCAAGGCCATACTTTAAAGATGGATATTTTGATCCAAAGTACAGTACCAATGTAAGGTCTAAGGGCAAAGCACACATCTACTCTTGTAGAGAAAGTATAACCATCTTCTTGAAGTAACGGGTTTCTGCTCCTCTTGTTTTAACTTCAGGATGTGATTTGTCGAGTGAATTTGACCAACTCATTACATATTTTTGCATGAATTTCCCCTTTAGTTTCAACCCCAGCTCCATTCTAATTTGGAATGAAAATTTCACTACACCAGATTCCCTCTCCCCATAACCCTTTTATTTTGGTTAAATGCAAGATCATTCATTAGGAGTGGCTAAAAATTCTCAATAGAGACTTCAATGATGAATATTTAATTGTCATTGACTACTTTGTTTTCAATTTGCTGATATTTTGTCAGAGAGAGAGTTGATTGCTCAAAGGAATTTGATATTTATGATAATTAAATTAGGTTAATGCAATAAGACTCAAAATCAAAGCAGAATTTGTCATTTCCAAAATCTTGCCCATATATGTGTATATATAATGATACTTACTGCAGCAAGACTGTACTTGTCCCGCAAGAATTTACACAAAGCCAACATCAAAGCTGTTTTCCTGCACACCATGAAACAAAATTTCATCAGCACCCACTTACTGGGTTTTAATTCAAGCTAGCAATGAAAATTATAGGACGAGATTAACATGTAGGAGTAAACATAAACAAAAAACATGCATTCCCATAGATAAATAGCATAACATAAAACCTAGAGCACAGTAAATTAGAATGTCGTTCAAGATAACTCCAATAATAACATCAATGGACCCTGCCCAGGGGTAGATGCACTAAGGTGCATCCGTGCGCATGTGCAACCACTCAAAAAAGATTTTTTTTAAAAATAATAAGTAATTTTATTTAAATTTACTTAAGTGCTTTAACCCCCATTGAGAAAAAATGGTTAATTTTGATTAAAGATGGTTAAATTTTGCTTAATTTTGTTAAATTTACTAATGTACACCGCTTTTGTAGATTATATAAAGTTGGGTTTGATTTGTGAATTGGTTATTATGTGCAACCATTGAGAAGGACGTTGTCCCACATCAAGCAAGGGGTGTTAGGGGTGGTTTTCGGTATCTAAGATTTTGTATCTCTAAAAGTCGCCTAAGTTTTTGGATTATGGCGTGCTTGTTAGTCTTATGTCCCATTCACTTCATCACTTCTATTCTTTCATGCATATCAATGTGTGGTCATGTAACTTTTCCTCTTTTCCCAACTTACTAAGACCTTGTCCTACATAGGGTAGATCGAAATGGGGGTGTTAGAAGTAGTATATAAGGTTTCGCATTTTTAAAAATCGCTTACGCGTTTTAAAGTATTGCATGTCTATTGTTTTGTCCTTTCACCACTTCTAGTTAGTCATGCTAATGTGTGGTTCTACCTTTCTCTCTTCCCTATCTAACTCTTAGAAACCAAAAAAAAATATATATATATATTAACAAAAAATTAAAAAATGCAACCACTGAGAAAAATTTCTACATCCACCCCTGACCATGCCACAAAAGTTGAATTCACTCAATGAATTCCATATGATCTACGCATATGTACAAATCGAGTACGAAATCCAAGAAACCAGAGTATAACCCATATATAGGAATTAAGTTTTTTTACTATAAAAAATAAAAATAAAAAAAATAAAAACCAAGGAAGCCATGTAATTTACAAGTTTAGTAGTGCATGGCAGTGACACTACTTATGAAAAAGAACATCAAGTTACAGTTACAAATGACAGTTCTAAATCTAAAATCTAAGGACAAGACTATTGCCACCACATAAAGTACTCCAAGCCCCCACTTAGTTTACTCTTTTTAAGGTTTTATGAAAAATATAAAAGGTTTCTACGAAAACTAGTCACATGGTCCGCTAGAAAACATCATTCTGAACAACTTTGTAGAAGGAAGTTTTTCCAAAAGCTTGTAGTTTAAATGGAGTTTTTGGCCATTTTTCATAGAACATTTTATAAAAATGAAACAAAGATTGTAAATTGCCAAAAATTCCATTTAAATGACAGATTTTGGAAAAAAATTTCTTTTACAAAGTTGTTCAAAATTATGTTTTCTAATGGACGACGCTACTAGTTTTCGTAAAAACCTTTTATATTTTTTATAAAACCTTAAAACGTGTAAATTAAGTGGGCGGCTTAAAGTACTTTATGTAGTGGCCATAGCCTCCCTCTAAATCTAATGATAGGCATTAATTCAACATGAAACATGAAACATGAATTTAAGAGAAACCCAGAAATAAGAAATCCAGTCAGTACCAATATAATTCACTATTTTTCATTTTAAGCAATGAAAGTAGACATGAAGATGCAATGATACAATTGATGATTTTCAAAACAATTTCAAGGAAAAATTGAAGGAAAATAGAAAATACCCAGTACCAACAGGCCCACCAATACCAATTGTGAAAGCTCTTTCATTGAAATCCCTAGTATGAAGTGGGGGAGCTCTTCTGGTGAAGTAGCCAGGAGAGTATATGGGTTCGTGTGAGTGTGGAGCCAATCCATCATGGCTATGGTATACCCTCCCATTTGGACCCACCCATGATGATGCCTTTGAATCCCCATGAGATTTCCTGATGCATGTGAACAGTATTTAGACAAAGAAAGAAACATAATAAGATAGATAAAACCCACAAAAAAAAAAATTAAAAAAAGGTGAAATGTTAAGGAAAATTACTCATGGGTATGATGATCATGATCATGGTCATGGTGATGATGATGGTCAGGGTTATGGTGATCATTCTGATGCCATTGAATAGAGTCTCTCCAGATGCGCAGTTGTGTTCAGAGAGAAGTGAAGGTAGAGTTCTCGCAGGGAGAGTGGACATGTCGATGATGATAAAATTACGAGAATACCCTGAGCATGGTGGGATTGTCTTCCTATTAATACCCATCAGCAAATGTTCCAAGTTTTTTACAAAAATATCGGAGTTAGAAAAAAAAATTATGAAAATATCACACTTCGAATTTTATTTGGCTGCCTGTCCTGAGTTCGCCCATGTGGCATGGACACCTGGACTTGGCAGGTTCAAAGGAGATTGAGATCTAAAAAGCCAGATCTTGTTCTGGAACTTTGGAACTCTCCTCACATCGGCATCTCTCCGTCCTATCACGTACAGCCAATCTCCTGCCCTCTCTCCCGCTACTCTCCTCCATTGCTAACATCAAAATTTCCTAATCCCAAAACACTTACAAACATACAAAATAAATTGAGAATTCAATTCCAATTTTCAAAACTTCAATCAAAGAAAAAATCTCAAAACTAGTGAAAAGGGATTATTTCCTTTATAATATGAACCAAAACCATCGGATAAATAAAATAAAATAAAATAAAAAGCCCTAAAATTCCTATGATGCATATCCAAAACGCAATTGTTACAGTCCACAAAAGCTTTTGCTCAACGCCTCATCATTCCTTACTGTAAGTTGAACATGCCTTAACACAATACGGTTCCTCTTGATGTCTCTAGAAGCATCACCGACGGAGATAGAAATGCTGGCGATTTGAGCGGCCAATGAAATAGATCACTGGTGGTGATGTTTAATGCGCCAACAAGGGAAGTTGCGGGATCGAGATTTTGTTCAGAGACAAAAAATAGAGAGAAAATTAAAATAATAAAAAAAAACGGACGAAAGAGTGAGGAGAGAGTTTCAATTCTGAACCAAATCTAGTTTTTAATCTCAATCTGCTTTGGACCTGCTAAGTCCACGTGTCAATGCCACCTAGGCAAATTCAGATAGGCAGTCAAATAAACTTCAAGGTCAGATACTTTCCTA
The DNA here is from genome assembly GCA_039720395.1 of Liquidambar formosana. NCBI lineage: Eukaryota > Viridiplantae > Streptophyta > Magnoliopsida > Saxifragales > Altingiaceae > Liquidambar > Liquidambar formosana. Next base: position 12,568,211 of record CM077835.1, read on the forward strand.
ATTATTTCTTTTAACTTAGATATTTCTCTTTAAAAAAACTCAATATCAAATGTTTTAGGAGCATTTGGCGAGAAGTCTATTTTAACAAACTTTTATGAGTTGAAGTCTCACTTAAAAAAAATGATAAGCCTTAAGTCCTATTATAAGATGACAAGACCAAAATGCCCCCGCATTGATTGCTTCCATTTTTTCCTCCTCATATTTTCTAACATAAATAACAGCTTCCTTTTTTATTGCACCCAAACAGATTTTACCTCACATTTATTGCTCCTTTTTTTCCTCCCAATATTTTGTGACATAAATAAACACTTCCTTTATTAATTGCACCCATATGGATTTTGCTACCTTTTCACAAATTATATTTGTGTAATTATTCCGAAACATTCACCCAAATGTAAAGTAACTATATCACTAAGTAACTATTTAGAACAAATGACACCAAATGATACAATGCTTATTGTTTTCTATCAAAAACTTGTTACTCTTCAATTACATTGAAACTACAAGCATCAAATATAGGTTACATCCACACAAAAAAAATAATCAGAAGGAACAGTGACATGAAATAAAATAATCAAATACATGTTAACAAATCATTTATAAAATAAAACAGTGACATGAAATTTTATATCTTGTTTTTTCCATGTATTTTTTATTATTATTATTATTATTATTTATTTTTTTGCTAGCATAAAGCAACTAGTTACATGCTATTTTTAAAAGTAAGGAAGGTGTGGTTATAAGAGAATTGTTATGATAGAAAAATATAAAAGGAATCCTTGGAGAAAAATAAGGAGTGTAATTAGAAGAGAAATAACAAAAAATAAGGAAGGTACAGTTATGGGAGAGTTGTTATAAGAGAAAATTAGGAGAGAATCTTGGGTGAAGAAAATAAAGGAGAGAAAAATAATAAAGAAAGAATTATGGTAAAAAAAATAAGGAAAGATTTTGTAATTATTTGATAGGGGTATTTTTCATGTTAACCTCATGATTGTGATTGATTGCTGCGGAAATCATGGAGAATAAACTCAAAGAGAATCTTATTTCATTTTAAACGTCAACAACTAGCTTGCTAGAATACCATATCAGGCGAAAGTAAGGTTAGTATTCGTGGAACATAACAAGCCAATAAATTGTCCAACATTACCATTTGGGGACTTAAATGGACTTAGGGTTTTAAAAGAGTTTTGGTAGGACTTATCACTTTATGAAATCTGGGAATTGGACTTCTAACTAATTTTCCCAATGTTTTTATCTTTTCTTTTTTTCTTTCTTCAAATGCATGATACATAAATAGGAGTTTGAATTCGCTAAACACAGAGCTATGGTACGGAACTCATAGCATGATACATAATTATTTCTTTTGAGATGTCATTTGGTCCCATATTAGTTCTTGAGTAGGGAACTCATACATGTCATATTTTCTTAACATTATTTTTTATTTGTTTTCTTTCTAAAATGAAAATTATCATTGTTTTTGCTATTTTTAATAAATTTTCCACTATTTATCTATCTGTATTATATATCTATCTATATATATATTCATTTATCTATACTATTATTAAGTTTTTTTTTTTTTTTAATGAAAATATACTATTATACTATTATTAAGTTCTTAGGAGTCTTGGTTTCTCACCTTTATTTTTATTTTATTTATTTATTTTGTAAATCCTAAAGTATTCTTTTTTTTCTTTTTTCTTTTTTGATAATCAATAAGACTTATTCCTATCCCTAACTCTTCTCATTATCAACAAATATTATCAATGTTTTTCTATAAGCTTTGATCCTGAGATCACGTGAATGCTATTAGCCTACCATGTTGTTGACATAAAATCCTAAAGTATTTTTATAGTTAAATAATCAAAAGCCTCAGCCAAAAAAATAATAAACAAATAAAGGATAAAGGATCAAAGAGTAATGTCCATGGTTTAAGAATCAAAAGGGTAAATGGATATCATGTGATGTCTGTGAATAGAGAAGGGGGAGGATTTCCTCTACAGGTTGAATCGAAGAACCTCCAGGGGTTCCACGTATAAAACTTCTTAATTTCTTCCTTTTCCTTTATGATTGAAACATACAAAACTTTACCAATAAATATCTTTTAATTTGCTTACATGCACCAATCAAAGTTTGACATTTCTCTCATCGAACAACGCTTAAGCAAATTCATTTTTCAAATTTAACCTTCACATGTTGGCCAATTTTGACATGCTTTTCATTGAAATTTTTAATAATTTGACAAGTCTCAAAATGATTAACCTGATGATGTAGCACATGTCTCAAATTATAAACCTGAAATAACTAAGAAAAAAAAAATGAAAGTACACAAAAAAGGAGGGATGAAAGTGTCCTCTTAGCAGCCTTACTCTACAATGAGATAAGAAAGGTTTGATTTTATTTAATTTTTGGGTAATTAAAATGATTTGATATGATGTTGCCAGTTGCAATGTTTGAGAAACACCTGATTTTTTTGCTTTCTTAATTCATGCTTTGTGCAGTTTCTCAACATAATCAAAGTCTTGTATCCACCAACCATAAACTTAGTGGAAGGTTTGTTGGATGCAAACATGCAAAGGGACAAGGGTTTAAATGAAAAAAAAAAAACAAAACAAAACAAAACAAAACAAAACAAACTAGAAAATGACTATGGTAGACATCTAAGGCCCAACCACCCTTACGGCCTTACCGAACACACAAGCATGAGGAGCAAGGAACAGCTATTGCAAACCCCCATTCTTATGACTCCACCCCTTTCTTTTTAGTTTTTAAGATTTTATGAAAAATATAAAAGGTTTTTGCAAAAACCGATCGCTTGTTCCATTAGAAAATATCATTTTGAACAACTTTGCAGAAGAAAGTTTTTCCAAAATCTATCGTTTAGGTAGACTTTTTGGCAAAAAAATAAAATAAAGGCTATAAATGACTAAAAAGTATATTAAACGATAGATTTAGGAAAAAACTTTTTCTACAAAGTTGTTCAAAATGATATTTTCTAATGGACTTCACGGCCATTTATCATAAAAACCTTTTATATTTTACATAAAACCTTAAAAACCTAAAGGATAGGGGGTGGGGTGATATGAATGGGGGGTTGCAATAGCCATTCCCTAGTAGCAATGCGCTTGGATGCCAAAAATGAACTTCAGCCACCAGCCCACCACCCTTTCCAAAAGAACAAGGCCCAATCCAGCCCTTTCTGTTTATCACTTTCCAGGCCCCTGTCTACAAAAGGTCTGTCACAGGCGTGCTCAAAAGGTCCTCTCAAAGTGTCTTTAACCTCAACCCTACACAAGAAGTCACTTGAAATTATGCAAATTCTTGTGATGGCTATCAAAGTTTGTGAGGACTATTAATTTTGTATAGAAACAAGCCAAATTAAGTACTAAAGTTAGGGACTGTTTGGTTGTCCAATTCAAAATTAAATAATTCAAAAAAATTTATATAAGATTAAAGGCATAAATCTATTATCTTGAATTAGAATATTTTAAAACGTTGTAGTTATCACTATAGTTAATATTGTAGAATCAATTTTAAGGAATTCATGAAATACCACTATTTTGAATTACTATTCTTATTCGTGATGATAACTATTATGGAATGTGCTTTCAATATTATGTAAAATTTCTTGAACTATTTAATTTCGAATTGGACAACCAAACAAGCTTTTACTTATTACCATTATTTCATTTTCCATGCCCATTTTTAGGATTTTTTTTTTTTTTTGGGAGGGGGTAATATTAGGGGGGATCGACCCCCCTAGACTACCCATACCCAACACCACATGGGTATCACGAAGGACGAAGCTAGGTTCACATGAAGGGGGCAGTTGCCTTCCTTGAATTTAAACTTTTTTTTGGAATTCTAGATTTGCCCCTTTGAATTAATGTTTTTAACCTCCTTTATTTTTCTTTCCCTCCCGTTCTATTTTTTATTTTTTCCACCCAATAATACCTCCAATCTCCCCTCAATCCGGCAATCTCTCACCTCCACCTCAAAAAAAAAAAAAAATCCCTCCTTTGCTTCTCAGTTCTCAAACTTCATCCCCTGAATTGACTCCGTCCCTATCTAGAAATCTACCAATCTTTAGGCTTTGTTTGGCCAGCTTTTGAAATATCAAGGGAAAGGAGGAAAAAAAAAAAAAGAAGAAAAGAAAAAAATCCCTCCTTTGCTTCTCAGTTCTCAAACTTCATCCCCTGAATTGACTCCGTCCCTATCTAGAAATCTACCAATCTTTAGGCTTTGTTTGGCCAGCTTTTGAAATATCAAGGGAAAGGAGGAAAAAAAAAAAAAGAAGAAAAGAAAACTCTTTTCTAAAGAAATGTTGCTCTTTGTTCTCTGCTCCCCCAGCATTTTGGAGTTTCAAACAGAGGGCTGGGAATGAAAGCACAGAATTAGAGCTTTTGTTTGAGAATTGAAGGGTGTCACAACTCTTGAAAAATCCCACATTTTGTCACCATCCATCAATGATATCAGCCACACTCAATAGTAGGTCCTCCCTAAGCTAACCCTACCCTCCCCACCCAATTAAGACAGTGTCCAACCTTCTAAGAATACTTGAACCCAAGCTTTTGGAACGACATCCAAGAGACTCTATCATCGGAACCTCATAAAATTTTCCATATCCAAAATTTCACTTCGTTTATGTTCTTAGCCTTCAATCAAATGATTATTGGTTTTGGAAAAGGGTATATAGCCAGCCTAATTTTCCAAGCATTGACTTATAGGTAAGATCAATGTTGCCTGCATGGACTTTCAATATAAATCACACTGAAAGAACAACAATTTTCAAAAGCACACCAACCACCAAAATTACTATATTTCTAATAGTCAATCATTATGTCTTAGATTACATGGTCATATAAACTTGAATAAAATCCTTCTACAAAGCATTGTGCCATGGCTTAACTTTTCCATTTCCCATAAAGCCAACCATTTTTTTTTTTTTTTTTTGAATGCTCATTACTACATATAACTTATAATTTTTAGTAATTCACCAAAAAAAAAAAAAAAAATCTAGGAAGATGTGCTACTCACTCTCCACTTTTTGATGCATGCACTCCATCAGTATATTTCTTCCATGAATGGACTTTCCACTCACATGGAGTGCAAGCATCAAAAATGAAGAGCAAATAAGCCACATCCCCCTCCTCCCACCCCAAAAGAAAATAAAAACAAAATAGAAATGATGGATTAAAGGTAAATAGAATCCCATGTTAGTCAAATTGATTTATGAGTGCATTGCTTTTCTTGCATGGTTCCCTCAACAACTTTAGGGTCACATTTTGAGGAATTACTTGATCAGAGGGTGCGATTGGTTCATTGCCCAAAATCACTCCTTGCTTTTGCATATACTCCCATTTGTCTTGCAAGAGGTAAAGGAAAGCCATGAAAGAGACCTCTGCTGTGAAAAGTATAGTCCAAAGCCATATACTTCTTGATGTTTTCTTGTGGTAGGCCTCTAAGCCTGTGTAGATGTTGATGATTCCCACTAAAGAGATTGATGTTCCAAGTACCCAATGCAAAAAGTACCATAGGCTTCTTCCTTTAGTTCCCCTGCATAAAGGGAAAAATGCATAAAAGGAAAAGTCAAATTACAATGTCAAGAGATGATAAAAACATTAATTTCTCTCACCCAAAAAGGAAAAAAAAAAAAAAAAAAAAAAAAGGGAAAAAAAGAACATTAATTTCACTTATATGATCATGCAAGGGTAATTCAATCCCCTTCTTTTGGGCATGGTGTCATAAAGGAAATTCCAAAATAAACTCAAATGGTGGAAAACAAAGAAATAATATTGGAATGGCTAAAAAAATAGTACATTAGTGTATTTTCTGAAAACAACAATATAGAACAAGGGTTGGTTCTTGTATAGCCAAGAAGATGCAGCGATGAGCTTAGAAATGTTTATTCGGTAGGCTTGAAACTTGGAATTGGTTAATTCAGTCACTTAGCAAACCAATTAACCGGGTTCTAATGCGAGGAAATCAAATTTACCTATGAGGCTTGCAAAATCCGATGAAGGCTTGCAGCCAAATGGCACCATAAAGTGCAAGACCTATTCTTTGGTGGTTGTTATTGAATGAATTCTCGAAACTTTTGATGGATAAGACTGCTCCAGCTGTGGCAAGAAGCACTGAGAGTATCTGCTAGATGGGGAAAAAAAGATTGACTCAGTACATATAGGGCAAAGAAATAAAACATAAAAAATAAAAAGAATAGAGGAAATAAAAACCACTTGCAACTATATATGGTAGTAATATACTTGAAAGCCCCAACAAGAGATGCCCTAAATTGCAACTAATCATGTGGGTATGAGAAACATGCCGGACTGTTGTAGCTTGCACAGTATCAAACTCTATAATAAAAAAAAAGTGGCAAATTTAATTAAAAAGAAGGAAATGATTAGAATTTGAGATGGGAGTCATTTTAACGTTTAGCAATTAACGTAACCACAATCATAAAGAGAAATTGACACACCATGATTATATGTATATGGATAAGTAGAATTACATAATCACTCCCTTTTCTTGATATCAAAGTATTCACGATAAATATGGTTAAATTGGTTTTAATTAACCATTTCCAAACAGTGGGCTGATGAAATTTGTATGTATATATATTTATATAAATAAATATGTATAAAATGTGGACACAATCATTAAAGTTCAAGTGGGCTATAATAATGGACTAAGAAAGCACAGAGATTGAATGATCACATCTAGTGTCTTTGAAGGAGCATAGCTTGGTCATGTAAAACCAAATTTACAATGTTATAGCAAATTTTTTTATTTTTTACTTTTAAGTTGTGGGAATTCAAGGAAAATCTACAGAAGAAAAATGATCATCTCACCTGCAAAATAACATGGACATAGAAGAGAACTCTGACCTTTGTCCCACCTTCCTCTCTATTAGAAATTCTAATTGTAAGTATTCCAATAGGCATTAAGAACCCCATGGATGCCCATAAGAGAAGCCCATGAAGTTCAATATTAGTTGTCATCTGAGGGACCAAAGAAAGAAAATTTGTCATTTGAGGACTCAAAACGGTAAAACTAACTGAAAAATATGGACTCTAAATACACAAACATAGCTTTCTAATCTGCTAATTCAGCATTATTTCCTTAGGTCCAAATAGATAAAAAGAAGGAAGAGGAGAAGAAGAAGAAGAAGAGAGGAAGAAAGATTGGGGGGGGGGGGGGGAGTTAACAGTAAAGTGCATGGGCTATAAGCAAAATTGCAAAGAAAATTATTTACCTTGTGAGTGTTGTGTTTGATGCTCTTGTGACTGCTGCGCTTGTTCACCCCTTCATGGGATGAGCAGCCACCAGTTGGAAGAAGGACAAGTAAAACAAAACATGCAGAAATGGCGAAAGCCACTTGATTCTTGAATATTTTCATTCTTCCAGTCTCCAAGCAGAACATGGAATGCAGAACAAGTCCTACTTACACTACTAAGCAAATTTTCTTCCTCTTTCTAGGACTCCAAATTCCTGCTACAGATTGATGAATGTAAAACTATCAAACTACGCGAACAAACAATCTCACAAACGCAAAATTTCTTCAGGAAATGGACAACAACCCATAAAATGAAATCTCTCCCTCTCTCTCAAATTTCTCTCAACTTTCAGCTTTTCATCATTTTTTCTCTTGATACTGAGAGACCCATTACAATAACTTTAATATGGGTGGCAACCAGAGCTTTTGTGAAAAGTTGGACACGAGTTAATTATATTAGCTCATCCAAAAAGTCCATATTCCTTCTGTATAAAGAGGCAAATTTGGACTCTTTTTGGAATACAAAAGGAGCTACGACCATACTATATTACTTATGGATATTTAATTGAGCATGGGCCTAATGGTGCATGATGGTGGAGGTAAGCAAATCTGACTGAAAAAAAGGAAAGAGGAGGGCATGAACTGTAATTTCGACAGTGGCCGGTGGTTAAAATGGCAGGCTATTTTTTTCTTTTTTTCTTTTTTTTGTTTGGTTTCATGCGAGGAAATCAGAACATGAATCCAGTGCGGAACACAAGAAGGTCAAAGGCTTTATAGATGGAAGGATGAATATAGTGCTTGCACATTTTTTTGCTTTTTTTTGGATAAGTTAGTGCTTGCACAATGGGCATCAGAGTAAGTAGTAAAAAAAATTAAAAAAAATTAAAAAATAAACCTATAGCACAACTTTACTAATTGGCTATACAAGAATACCTTCTTGAATTTAATAATAATGAGATTGCAGTGGTCATTGCGCTTTGAACTGAAAGGTAGCAATGAATGCTATGGGCCATTGGTATGGGTTTGTGGGAAATAGTGTTCGCTTATGTGAGTATGTGACATTAACCTGTTTTCAACATTCAAAAAATTTTAATGGGATTTTATTAGTAGCAACCTTGCTAACCACGGCTTTTTATGGATATTTAGCTACGACCATACTATATTACTTAATTGAGCATGGGCCTAATGGTGCATGATGGTGGAGGTAAGCAAATCTGAATGAGAAAAAGGAAAGAGGAGGGCATGAACTGTAATTTCGACAGTGGCCGGTGGTTAAAATGGCAGGCTATTTTTTTTTTTTTTTTTGGTTTCATGCGAGGAAATGAGGACATGAATCCAGTGCAGAACACAAGAAGGTCAAAGGCTTTATAGATGGAGGGATGAATATAGTGCTTGCACATTTTTTTGCCTTTCTTTGGATAAGTTAGTGCTTGCACAATGGGCATAAAAGTAGTTTTAAAAAAAAAAAAAAAAAAACCATAGCACAACTTTACTAATTGGTTATACAAGAATACCTTCTTGAATTTAATAATAATGAGATTGCAGTGGTTATTGCGCTTTGAGCTGAAAGGTAGCAATGAATGCCATGGGCCGTTGGTATGGGTTTGTGGGAAATAGTGTTCGCTTATGTGAGTATGTGACATTAACCTGTTTTCAGCATTCAAAAATTTTTAATGGGATGTTATTAGTAGCAACCTTGCTAACCACGGCCTTTTATTTATTCTGCAAAACTAGATAAAGTTTTGTCTAAATATGTAGCCTAGCTAACTCCAATATTTCTAAATTCTGACACAGCTCTAGAACCCTAGGACCATTACAACTTTGTAACAAAATTAATCCTATCCTAATTAATATGGTTGAGGTCAACCTTTTTTTTTTTCTTTTTGGGTTAGGTCCGGTATGGTTGAGGTCACTTAGGACACCCTTCAAATACCCACTAAGCTTGTGAGTGAATATATGGAAATGCTAAAAAGTTGTAAAATAATTTATCTGAAATTTTTTTTGTGAAGTGTCATTATATGTAATTTGATCCACCTCTTCCATAGCCATCATAAATTACCACTAGATCAAAACAATTATAAGTTTCTTTTTTCAAGCTGAATTTGCTATCAAAAAAAATTATAAGTTTCTTTTTTCCAGCTGAATTTGCCATGAGTATTGGTGGAAGACACATCATTTTTCATCTATATACAGATCATAGAACCGACATAATTTTGCTATTCTAAGAAAGTGCCCACTACCATCTAATGGGGGACAGATACTTGTTCACTTGGAAGTGTGGCATATTAGGCCTGTGATAAGAGTTTGTTTTTTCACTTCCTTCAATTCCCTCTGACTTTTAATTCATACGCAGAGGAGCATTGCAAGATGGGTGATATGAGATATATACTTTCCCCTTTCCTCCAAGGCACTCGCTACCGACCAACCACACTAGAATCCCATAATGATACCTATTACACAGCTTCAATAGCACACATATAGCAAACACTACCATGACCAATGGTTGCTTGGGTTCGAGATGAACCATTTGACCCTGCAAGGCCTTTTTCCCAGTGAATAAAAAAGGTCGAAGACATGACAAAGCAAGATCTACACAAGGGTAATTGGGTTCATGGAATTTTCAAGGGGGCTTCATGCAACAACAATATTGGGTGTGGTAGGAGACATGTGGACCAAGGCAACAAGCACAATTGCAACTTTTGGGGTTGGGGAAATCAAATGTCGCCATTGAACGAAGCTGCCTACGGTCCCCACCCTCCATTGAGCACTACACTTGCTTTCTTCACATTCATCATGATGAAATATTGAGAGAGAGGCTTGTAATATGGTGTATGTCTTTGTTGTACATATGGCCGGTCGTTGGATGAGGATCGATCATTCAATAATTGGTCCACATCTTTTGAATTTTATAAAGCAGCTGGATGACTTTCTACAAAAGTTATAAGAGTCAAAATAATATAATCTTAGTTATGGCTTCTGATCTTTTTACCATTCTTGGGGATTTTTTTATTTTTTATTCATATTATTTTCCCTTTTTGCACTGAAAAATAAAACTGTTACGCGCCCTTAACCTTTACCTCATCCCGCGTCCTTAACCTTTACCTCACTCTCCCTCACCATTACGCATGCCCCATGTTGTGTACTCATGTATATTGATCCCTTATTTTTTACCATGTGAAGTAGCAAATATGCCTGAAACCTAAAAGGGGCATATGGTTGCCCGAGCCCGAGTCCCGACACACCGCCCCACCCACCCTTCCCCCAACTTATTTCTCATAATCTCCAATGTGAAAAAGGAAATTCACTGATTGTGGTTGTTTGCTGGCTGATCTCCATTAAAAACATTCATCTCAGCGCTAGCAGCCAAAACATATTTTTGTTAATCCCATGAAATGGATAATCAAATGGATCATTGCAAACATATTGTAGTTGAACTAATCATGACCAATTGGTATTTTCAACGAGCAAACCTTTTTAAAAAAAAAACACCGACAGATTAGTCATTGGAAAGCGATCTTATAATCGGAGGTTTGGTGGGGAGTCATATCCATGTCTTGATTTATTTCTGTCATGCAAAAATATTTTGTTTTGTGTGCTTATCAAATATAGATTTCAGAGAGCAGTATCCAGTATTGAAGTGCACAATTACTAGTAGTTAGGGAAATTCAAGAGTGTCCTAAATCCCATTTTATCAATCAATCTTTAAAAGCTCCCTTTAAGTAGTTGCGAGGGTAAATCCATAATTTTTGGAAATCATAGGGCCATACTAATTAGGGATGGAGATCCTTTACCCCTTAATCATGCCTCTTTCCATGCGTCGTCGTTCATACAATTAGGCCTTATCATCACAAAAATATTATTGAAACCGACCGAATAATGTGTCCTACTTAATGTTTTATATTCTCAAAAAAATTATTTTTCCATTGAATGCACTTGGCTATTCAATTATTTTGATTTTAATCAAGTTATTTGAATGGCGATGAAACTTCTGATAATGTTCTATGGAAAAAATAATTCTCATCAAATGATTAAAATTATTTAAGTGAGTTGATTTTTTAAAGATGAGATGTACTAAATGAGACCCATTAATTAGTTCATCTCAGTGTAAGTTTTTTATTGAGGTTGACATGATCTAATCATGCAAAAGGACGTGAAAGAGGACGTAAAAGAGCAGGGCAGAGGATCTCTTTTCACTAATTAGATGCTTAGCTAAAGAAGTAGTGTAATTACCCACTCGAAGGAGGAGAAAAGGAGGGCGGTGGAAAAAAACAGAGAGATCAACAACTAAAACGCTGCTCTCAATTTGAAGACCAAAACCCAAAAACTCGTGAATTCAGAGTTTCCACATATAAAAAAGGTTCCAATGATTTGATTTGATTTTTTTTTTTTATTTTTTTTTTTTTGGGTACTATGGGTGAAAAATTCATGACAACGTCCGTCATCTAATTATTCTAAGACTCAAACTTAATACTTCTCCACAAAAGGGCAAGGGCTGAGTTGCCCTAAGGGCTAGGATGGGCTATAGCCCTGGGCAAATCGCATCATTATTTTATTTTGGGTAAAATACATCTACACCCCTTGTGTTTACTGACTATTACACTGACACCCCTTATACTTTCTGAAATTACACTGCCCTCCCCTACTTTGGAAAATAATCTACACTTAGACCCATCCGTCAACCCGCCGTTGAGAGCCGTTAGCATTGATTGCTGACGTCATGGAAATATGGGCTCAAAATACCCACTTTGACCTTAGTGAAGCCAAAACGCATCGTTTGGACTTGCCAAAACGACGCTGCTGCTGCTTCTTCTCCGTTCTTCGTTTTTTTTATTCTTTTTTTTTTTTGTTCCCTCCTTCACCACATCGTCAGATTTCGATGAAGAGTGTGTGGGGTTTGGCTCAAAAGCTGCTGCTTCTTCTTCGTTCTTCGTTCTCCGTTCTTCGTTTTTTTTTTTTTTTTTTTTTTTTTTTTTTTGTTCCCTCCTTCACCACATCGTCGAACCATAGGTTTCCGGCATAGGCAAAAAAAAAAAAAAAAGAAAAACAAGAAAAGAAGATGAAGAGCGTCAGTGCCATGGAGACGGGTCGATGGAGGCGGAGATGGCGAAAACGGCATCGGATCGGAGGAAAACGAAGGGAGCGAAACAGGGGAAAGTGACGAGCCTTCGTCGTCGGTGACCTGTCACCGCCGCACAAACCCCCACCGCCAGCAAGCCCCTCGCCGCAGCTCTCCACAAACCACGGTGCACTTATAAGCCCAGCGAATGGCAGCCATCGCCGTCGCCTAGCCTCGCCGCGCCTAGCCTCGCCTCGCCTCGCCTCGCCTCGCCGCGCCGTGCCGTCGCCGCGCCGCGCCGTCGCCGTCCCAGAGGGGAGAAGGCACAAGGGTTTGATGGGTTTGGAAAACAGTGGGTTTGATGGGTTCGTCGGTGATGGCAGTGGGGGGAGGCACGAGAGCTCGACGGAGGGAGGGGTTTGGTGTTCGAGGGTGGGTGGGGAGGGGGGTTTCCGGTGGGACGTCGTGGGTGGGGTTTGGTGTTCGAGGGTGGGTGGGGATGGGGGTTTCCGGTGGGACGTCGTGGGTGGGGTTTGGTGTTCGAGGGTGGGTACCATCCATGGGTTGCCGGCGGCAGCCATGAGTGCTGCTGCTGCTTCTTCTCTTCTTCTTCTTCTTCTTCTTCGTGCCTTTTTTTTTTTTTTTTTTTTTTTGCTTTGTTCAATCTGCTCCTTTGGGGTTTTTTTATTGGAAAAAAATGCTATGGCCAGAGCCCGTGACAGGCCGCCGGTGGTGGATGGGGTTTGGTGTTCGAGGATGGGTGGGGTTTGTCCACCGTATGAAAAATGGGGGTTTTCCGGCGGCAGCCATGAGTGCTGCTGCTGCTTCTTCCTCGTGCATTTTTTTTTTTTTTTTTTTTTTTGGCTTTCAATCTGCTCTTTGTGCAAAACGCTGTGTTTTATTAATGGGTAAAATTGTCATTTCATGTTTCCGTTAACCCGTTAACTTTAGCCGTTCTGACAGGGGAGGACAGTGTAATTTCAGAAAGTATAGGGGGTGTCAGTGTAATAGTCAGTAAACACAAGGGGTGTAGATGTATTTTACCCTTTTATTTTTTATTTTTTTGTGTTGAGAGTGGGTATTACCTTTTAGCTCGGGGTGGTTTTTCCACAAATATATGGGCATGTATAAAATGTTCCCAGTATATACGGCTGCCGAGTTTATTTCCGAAGATATTGCCTCGAACTATAGCCTGAGCCTCAAGCCAAGGCTTTCTAAGCCCATGTCACTCTTTATTTATACAAAAAAACCTTGATTGGCATCTTAAGACTCGTTTTTAATTTTCCACTTATTTTAAACTTCTCAAGGTTTTATGAAAAATATAAATGTTTCTATGAAAACTAATCATACAATTTACTAGAAAACATCATTTTAAATAACTTTGTTGAATAAATTTTTTAAAAAATTTATTATTTAAGTAAACGTTTTGGTCATTTATCGTCTCTGTTTCATTAAATAACCAAAAATCCACTTAAACTATATATTTTGGCCAAAAAGTTCACTTAATAAATGAAAGATTTTGAAAAAACTTTCTCTTACAATGTTCTTCAAAATGATGTTTTCTAGTTCAAAGTACGGTCAATTTTTATGAAAACACTTTATATTTTTCATAAAACCCTATGATGCTTAAAATAAGTGAGTAATATATAGAAAGTCTCAAAGTGACAATAACCTCTCCAAATAAAAAAAAAAGGTAATTTCATATAATGAAACGATAAAACCTTAGCTTAGGGTAATTTTAAATCCTAACTTCGTCCATGCATAGAGGAAGAATTACCACTAAACCACAAGACTATTAGCTATTTTTAGTATTTTTTATAAGGCTACAAAGGTTTGCTTTCATTTGTCGTTTCCTCACGAGAAAAACCATCATTAGGGTACTTTTAGTCAATGATGTGTAAGACATTTTTCTCCTACTTCTGACTTAGACTGTATTTGTTACAAGGGAATGAGGGATGAAATGGAATGGTGGTTCCATTACCCTCAAAAAAGTGTTTTAGGGTACCCTTTAGTCAATGGCTATCTAGGACATTTCTTCCCCACTAATGACTGAAGGTTTTAGGCTTGAGTCTTATGCTCTTTGGTGGGATTAGTTGGGGAGAGGGGTTATCCTATTGGATATGGCATAAGGATATGTATGTTGTTTTTCCTTAGAGTTGTTTAAATACAAGACATCTCAATTATCCTAGAACTATCACGGTTGTTTATACACGACACAGATATGTATCAAAGTTATGTTTGTCCATTACCCAACCCAAAAATAAATAACTTTCGCAACAATTTCTTTACCTCCTTTTTTTTTTTTTTTTTTTTTCTTTTGGGGTTAAATCTTTCACACTAAATCAATGGAAGACAACTGGTTCCAAAAACCCTTTTTATTATACATTTATACCATGTTCAAAGTGCAGAAGATAGGGAGGAATATATTGCTTTCACTTCTCATCTAAATGCCTATAGCAGCACTAAAATGGAGAGTATTTGTCGGGCGTCAGTGTAGGCATTTTTGACGGATCAGAGACCTTGCCACCTGTTTGGTATGCCTAATGGCACTCTGAGTGGATACTTATAAATCATGTTCAAAACAATAAACCTAAACCACTAGGAGCAAGGCAAAACCCAAACCAAACCCCCAAACAAAAAGAAAATTCCCCATACTACATCCGTCTTCACTTTTCCTCTTCTTTCTTGCATATAAATTACAGAAAATCCCAATCCCTTGGAACTATAGGCCATATTTCACCCAACTACCTTTTACCTATAAAATCGGTTACAATGATTTTTAAACTAATTTACGCTATGTTTGGATAAAGAATTTTAGGTGAAATTTGCTTTTGAGATGGAATTTGTAAAATTTTTATAAGAATTTTGTCCATCTCATCCTTATAAAAAAATTTTACAAATTTCATCTCAAAAGCAAATTTCATCTAAAAATTTCTTATCCAAACATAACGTTAGGGAATTCTAGTTAAAATGATTCTTAAACTATTCAGGTGATTATGGTCTATAACGCCGTTGGGTCATTGACAGAGAAGAGAATGATATTAGTACCCTCCTTTAGGCGTGAGAGAACACACATTCAATCCAAAGAGAAAATAGAGCTATTCTTGAACCCCTGCACAATTACCGTTGTGTGGGTGAGAGGCTAAGTATACTAATGCAACATTTTATTTTCTTTTGATCAGCTTTCTCATCAACCAAACCAAGCCCCAAATTAAAAGAAAATTTTAAAGGGCTGTAATAGAGCCTCAGCATAGTAGCTCTTTTTGCTGATGATAAACAATTTTCACTTTAAACATTAAATTATTAATTCTGACAGGTGGAAGGGTCGTGATGTGAGTCAGACTGTGGAGATGGCTGCATTAGTGAGAGATCGTAATGGACAATTGAGGGTGGTTGTGGTGGGCAGTGGTAGTGGTGAAGATGGAGGTTGGAGGAATGGTGGCCTGTAAAGATTTAAGCTGTGAGAGTATGTGACAGACCTATGGTGATGATGCTGCAACAGAGAGAAGATGGTGGCTGAACAGAAATGACGGAGGTTGGGGGAGATATGGCCAGTGGTGTCAGTAGTTAGAATAGAGATGTATTTCAAGGGAGAGGAGAGATTAAGAAAAATTAGAATTTAGGAGCAAAATACTAAATTAAAATTTATGAATGGAAAGTAGGTTTTTTTTTTCCTTTTTGACAAGGTAAAGGTATGTATTAGATGAAAAAAAGAAAGGGTTTAATCCTTCGTACATAAGACAATAGGATGGCAGAGTGAAATCTGAACCATAACAATCTCTAACTTCAGCTGGTATATCAATGTCCAATAAATCCAATCTGGTGCAGATCACAACCAATAAATCAAGTGCTGTCCTACTCCTACCACGATGATGTATTTATTTATACAGAATCTGATCCGATCCAATGGTCTTTTTGCTTTCTACTATATATTCCACCTATTAATATTTCTTAAATGTGGTATTAGAGCCGGTCCTTATTTGGAGTTTTCTTTTTGACCATTCAAAAACACTCAACTACAAATCATGAACTGTCCACAGAGGGATGGTTGCTAAGACTACCTCAAAATATCCATAAAAAGAGAAATCATGTCTCATTAAAAACTTCAAAAAGTAAACAAAACAGGGATTTTGAAGCACCAGATATAAGTACTTCCACTGTCTGAATACCTAAAATTCTCAAAACAAACAGAATATCCAGCAAACAGGAACTGGGTTTCTACCAAAAAGTTTCCAGAAATCAGATATAGTCTTACCTCACTCTTTATGGCTAGCTCATTAAAGGATTGAGAATTACATAAATAAATTGGGCCGGGACGCCTTGTATGTGGTCTTGAGCTTCCTGGTTGGTGGCCTAACCTTCCTGAACACCAAGGGGAACTTGATCTTCGAGTTGTGGAACTGCTTTGTGCTCTCCCTCTTGCATAGCTTCGCAGGAATAGTGGCAGTCTTGATGATTTGAATACAAGGGAACCTGACCCTGTGGCGAGAAGCCATCTCAGTGTACATCTGCTCAACAGCACCATTCAAAGTGGTGTCCCGGTACTCCTTGTACATATTGTGGTAACCAGTTCGGCTTTGATACCGCAGCCAAATCCCGTAATTCTTGATCTTAGTTGGGTTCTTCTCGAAAATCTGCAAGTAGATCAGGTTAAATACAAAGAGAATTGATTAAAAATGAAAAACAAAAAAAAAAAAAAGCCAAGATATTCTTATATAAACAATGCAAAACATTGGAGCCATGACAAATTGCAGAAAAATGTCAACATCGAAAAAAAATCCAAAAATGAAACTTGTGGTTGCTTTCCAGACAGACTAAATATATCAAATGATTCGACAGGACTCTCACAAAAGGAGATAGAAATGAAGAAATGAAAACTAGTAAGTATTTTTGTATCAAAAAGCTGTTCACAGTACTACCAAAAGAAAAACAAAAAAAAGGACCAGGAACTGAAAAATTCAAATGAGGATCCACAAGTAAAGCCAAAATTGATGCTCCACTGCTTTAAAGACATGGAAAGTAAGTAATGAGTCAACTAGGAAATAATAACAGAGGGACCAAATCTAAAATACCAAAGAAACCAAAAATCAACTAAGCTTTTAGTTTCTTGGCTTGAGTACATGTACCAACCAAAAAATCAGGACCGAATGATTAATGATTACTACCATGGAGATCTTTGCAGAATAAAGCTAAGGTAAATGATGTAGATATAAAAGTTTAGTATATTCAGAGCAATGGCACAAATGCATCCATAGCATACTCTCAAAATTGTTGTGTTGTATAGACTAAGGCACAAAGCTATGGGGAGATTTTAGGTGTTATTTATTGATGAGCAACCAGAAACCATCCCTTCCAGTTTCATCACTACATAAGAAATTTAGAATATATCATACAGGCTGCCATATAGTGACAACCCAGAAATATTATTCAGGTTACAAAATTTAATTCATCTCGCTAATCAACTCCAATGGACTTGAGTTACACTAACAATGGAATTCATACAAAATTTCTTATCCTTTCATTCTTATTATGTACATCTTTTACGCCTTGATTCACCAAACTCATCACACTCCGAGTTTGGACTAGAACCAAAATTTGAAGGGTCTACACTAAATGTAGCTGGATCTGCACTTCTCAATTACATTTTCTGATTTTTATAATACCAGTGAATTCATCACTTCATACAGCTGTGCAAATTAATATTGACAAGAAAGAAAATCATATAAAAGTCTTCTAAAAAATGGTAGAAAAGAAAGGGGAAAAAATAAGTTTGATACATAAGATGTAAAAATGGAATGAACTTCGAAGCATTATTTATTACATAACAATCAATTGTTCTGAAGCCAATGTCTTCTACTATCCACTAAAAAAGGCAAAAAAAAAAAAAAAAAACACCCTAAATTCAATTAAATTGATGGAAACTAATAATTAATTTCATTAGACTAAATAGACATAAGAACTAGAAATAGTAGAGAAAGCAGAAACCGGATTTATGACATATTCAAAATACTTGACTACGCCCCAAGGTCCTTTCCCTGCCTGTCCAAAACAGGGCATGAAAACCATATGCAATGGCATATCTCAAGATTGCCATGTATAAGTGTCCCTTACCCATAATGACATTTCTATTATGATCAGGCAGGCCTATAAAATAAGTGAACTCAAAACTTTCATGTAAATTGTCAAATGCCAATTCCCTAATTAGCAACTTGAATATGACTGTTCCTTTTGGAATACATATATAAAAGAATATAAGAGGAACAGAACAAAACCTCATAAATCCTTCATACTAATTTTTTTATAAAATAAATGCTTCACATTAATTAAAAAGTTATAGTCTTGCAAAAATAAAGGAATTCAATTGTATAGTATTGTAGGCCGAAACCAGACAAAATTATTGATTAGATTCATAAGCCTAACCAACACCATTCAAACCAGCACCTCTATGCAGAATTACAATTGCATGACCCAGAAAATTAGGAGGCAAAGTAGTTCAAGACGAAATACATAAAAAGCATATAATTATTTGAACAATCCTACATCCCAGCTAATGAAATGAAGCAAAAAAATAGAATATCTTCCAAACACAATGAAACTGAACAAAACATACAAATAATATTTAGCTCATTATATTGTTCATCAGCACACCAATACAAATAAAATATATTGACGAACAAATTATGTAAGGGTATCTCTCAATCATGAAGCTGCTAAAGTAAGAGTTGAGATAAGCCCAGTAAATTCATTTCCTCTAAGATAAAATCTGTTCCATTATACAACAAAACATCAAAAAACATAAACAAAATCCAAGAGCCCATCAGGTTCAAGTTTTGAAAACAGATTTCCACCTTTGAAACAGTAAATATTGAACACACCAAAGAAACACACATTTGGCAGAGCATTCTCAAAGCAGTTTTCTGAAATTTTCACTCCAAAACAATCTGCTTATCATCGTTTCATATCTTCAAAATTAAAATTTAAAAAAAAAAAAAATCATTTTTTACTTCATCAAAAAAAAAAAAAAAAAAATCATTTTTAGAACTGAAATACTTCAAATGCAAACTAATAGTCCCTAGTCACCCCCTTCCACATAAAAATAAAAAATCACATATACATAGATTTAGCGCACATTTAACTAAAATTTCAAATACCCAATACCATTTCACTGCATAATACATAGAAATGCGAAGATAAAACAATAAAATACCTCATTGATTGCAAGCATTTGGCCATTACTCTTCTTGACCTTCTTAAGCTTCCTCAGAAAATACCTGATCCACATCAACCAAAACAAATCTCACCACCTCCACCTCAAACCCCGTTTGCAATCAAAACAATAGGAAAAAAAAACCATCAAATCACTCACCAGAACTTGGACTTGGCACGAACCTCGTTCGTAGCCCAGAGCTTCATCCGGTAGATCTTGGGATGCTCATCCGACTCCGTTGGGAGTGCTCTCCCTACAACCTGGTACTGGTGAAACTGCACCAACAGCATCGTTGCAAAAACAAAAACCCACCTCAAATAAGAACAGTTCAACAACACAACAATAACAACAACAACAACAACAAAAAAGGACTAATCATAGCTGAAACATCACAAATCTGAACATTCACAGACAGAATTTCGATCCAATATGTGAGAATCGAAATGGATCTAAACCCTAATACACCTCATCACACACACACACACACACACACAAACCCAAATATATGTATGTATATGAAGATCTGGTAAGATTTTGAAACGGTGAAGAACGGAAGACACCTTAAGGAGGCAAGGGAAATGGGGACTTACCCTGAAAGTGACCATTTTCTGAAGAGTGAGAAGACGTCGGAAATACACACAGCCTCCTCTCTCTCTCTCTCTCTCTCAGTAGGAGACGGTAGGGTTTTTAGGGATGGTGCATGCGGCATCTATATACTATATATATAATGGAGGAAATTAGGGCTGCAACTTGCTTGGGTTGAGCCCGCCCACCCCGAGCCCAACCCAGTCGATTGACGGGTTGGACAAATAGTTTTCATACATTGGATTAGACTTGGGTTAAAAAATATCAACCCAATTTAAATTGGGTTGGACTTGGGAAGAGGGTTAGTTAACCCAAACCTAACCTATATAATATATAAATTTTTAAAATATTTTTATATACATTAAATATGACATCATATGGTTTTTAACTATTAGTTATTTGGTGTGGACGTAGGAGGCTTGTATGAGAAATTACTGGAGGAAGATGTGCAACCTGACTGGAGAAAGATGTGCAGCCAGATTACCTTCTATTGTTTTTTCCTAATTTAGGGGGGGGGGATTAAAAGGAGAGCTTTGTTTAGACTGTTAGCCCTAACTTAACATTTAGTAGCTATAAAATCTCCTCTTTTAGCATAAAAAGAAAAAAAAAATCTATAAAATCTACTAGAATCATGGGATCATAATCCATGTTTGACCTAAAAGGCTCTTTAAATAAGTGTCTATGAATGTCAATTTTTCTTATTTTTCTGAGTTAGTTCTTATCATTTTGGCATTAGAGTACTCTGTTGCCACTTCTTTCTTCTTTTCCTAGTCCCCATCAGCCATTAACGAGTAACGCCGTTGATTTTATTGAAGCAGGTTAATCAATTGAGTTTAGATGATTAAGACTTGTAGGCATATGCAACAATGCATTTTTATTTTATTAAAGCAGGTTTACTAAAGATGAAAAAGAAAAAAATGAAATTAATAAGTTAACCCTGCACAACCCACTCAACCCAACTTCAACCCGCTTAACTCATGTAACTCATGCCCAACCTGTGCCTACCCAACCCGAGCACGGGTTGAGCTTGGGTTAGGAATGTTCAACCTGAAGTATGAGTTGGGTTGGGCTTGGGCGTAAGGATTTACACTTTGGGTTGAGCTTGGGTTGACCTTTCAACCTGCCCAAGTTGTAACCTAAAGGAAGTGAGCCCTAGGATGCCATGTGTCAAATTTATAAATTTTCAATTTTTTTTTCAAATCATATGCTGAACAGTGGAACACATTAGAGAAAAAAGTAGGGGTGCTCACTCACCCGCTAGACCTGCAGAAACCGCCCAATCCGACCCAACCCGAAGGCATTGGGCAGTCTCAACCGATAGGGTGGGCGGGTAGCGGTTTAGAATTTTATTTTTTTGTGGTTTCGTGGGTGGTTGCGGTTTTGAAATATAAAAACCGACTAAAACCCACCCGCCCGCATAGTTTTATACTTTATTAGATTATACACGTGGCAGTGTCTCATTGGTTCTTCATATTACATTGGACACATGGCAAATGGAAGATGACCTTATCTCTTACTAATATTAAATCAGTTTTTTGCATTGTGAAGTCTTTTATCTTTTTGTTTTTATATTTATGCTTGTTTAATTTTATTTTTTTCCCAAGTTAATTATTATTTTGTAATTTGTATGGCTTGTTTTGACCAAAACAATATTTATAATAATTGAAATGCAGTATGAAAGCCCTCAAAAATTCAAAATAGAATGGATGGATTTTTAAAAAGTAAAGTAAGGTCTAGCTAAACTTAAATCCGCCAATCTGCCCGCAACCCACCCACCAATCCGCATGGTTTGTGGGTTAAAACCACCCGATCATATGGGCGGATGTGGGTGGGAATTTAGTTCACCCGATGAGTTGTGGGTGGGTTGCGGATAAACCCCAAACCCGACCCAAACCGACCCGTGAGCACCCCTAGAAAAGAGGCAAATATTACATTTTAGTGTCCCATTTCTAACTTAATACCAAAAAAGGGATAATGTCGGTCAACTTGCTATAAATTAACTGTATACTTACGTCAAAATAACTATCAATTTTCTTTGTTTTGTATTAAGTTAGGAAATATTCACTCAAAAATAATTTCCCAAAAAATAAGTTACTTTGTGACTTTTGAGAAAATTACTTTTTTAGTGATTACTTTCCAACTTAATACCAAAGAAAGAATATTATTTGCCAACTTACTACAAATTGACTATATATGTGATTCAAAAGGACTACTAATTTATTTTGTTTGGTATTAAGTTGGGAAGTGATCATCAAAAGGTAATTTCTTCAGGTGATTTCTCTATTTATTTTTTATTTTTTATTTTTTATTTTTGGTTTCCACTGCTCTTTTTTCATGCGGTATAAGTAGGTTAACGCTTGATGTATGCTACATATCTCTTTGTTTTCATGTGGTAGAATTAGAAAACCTCCACTATACAATATTCAATCTAAACTTAGTAGATTGTACTATATTGTTTTCGTTTTTTTTATGTCTATTCTTCTTCTCTCTCAAAAATTGAACATATGAAACTAAAAAGAGTTATAATCAAAAAGAAAGACAAAGAGAGACAATGATGATTAAAAAAGAGGGTGTTTGGGCTCTAGTCCAATTATATGGAATTGTGCAGCCATAGGTCCTGTGACTAAAATTTTTCCGCCATAAGTACACATTTTCATAATATGACAAAAAAGCCCCTTATAATATACCACAACTCAGCCCAAAACATCAAATATCTCCTTCCCATCAAACACAGAATGAAGTTAACGCTCGCAATCCAATTGAGATCTCCTACATAATATTTTGTGAATCTTTGGCTAATCCGTAAATGTATTTTTCAACAAAAATAACAAGATCTCCCACTATCTCATCAAGATTTCGTCTATGTCGGAGGGAAGAGAAGCCATAGCTGAAGGCGAAATCAACCCACAAACGTATCACTGTTCATTGACAAAATTAAGAAAAGCATCTTTGAGGCCCTTTTTGAGTGGAAAGAACGGACTGATTTTGCTAACAGGCCTTCTTTCCAAGATTTCTCAAATAGATTACAACTTTAAGCTGTTCTTGGTTTTGATTGGGTCTTTCTTCTTGTATACCTCGTGTGTACAAGTGTGTGTCCCTTGCTTTTCCTTTTTTTTAATAAATTTTTTACCTTATCAAAGAAAAGAAAAAAGAAGAGTCTTATCTTAAACTTCAGTGAACTATAGTCAAGGTGAGCCAGAAATTGGATTTACTAAATACATAATGCAGTCATATTAGCATCACTAAAGACATGGTTTAGCAATGGGTTTGTGTAAGATGTAACTAGGCTAATATAGTTAATCTTTATGTTAAAGCACCAAGGCTCCATCAAACCACTTGGATCCTAGAAATCAAGCTTGGTAGCCAACTCAGACAAACTCTGCAGAAAATAACAGGTAGATGGAAACAGGGCAATATGGGAAAAGTGTTGCATGATGTAACTGTTACGTGATCAAGTGGTGACACAAATACATCATGATGTAACTAGTTTATGAGGACACACGAATATGGTATGCTTCAGTGATGTAACTGTAATGAGCTTTAAACTATTACATAAATATGGTGTGCAGAGTGATGTAACTACTATGCATTCAAAATGTTACGCGATTGCTTGAATGATGTAATTTGCAGGTAACTGTTTCGAGGAAAATGTTAGAATTGATGCATTGTAATATAAAGGGTATTTGGCAGAATATGTTACATATAATTTTGTTTTATTTTGTGAATATGTTGATACATGCACTTAAACCAAGTTTGTCTTCTTCTTTTTCGTGATGCTGATGCAAAAGCTGTGAAAGAGGAAAAAAAAAGAAGATAGTGGTGGTAAATTTGGAGAGAAAAATGACAAGTCGGGAAATTAAAATTGTGTCCAGGCAAATGGGGTAGATGATGGTGATTGGTTTTTCAAGGTTTAAATCAACATGAATAGAGAATACATACTCAATGACGATGATGTGCGATCAATGTTGGGAATCCTTCACAGCAAGCCAGCGCAAAGCAAGATGACCATGAACAAATTTCAAATTCAAACTCGAATCAGAGGCAAAAATCATTGGGCGATATCCCAAATATGGGAACCGTTAACAAGATCTCCTTCATGATGGATGAAAATCCGAAAATCATTTCTCTTTCTCATTAATTTATTGCCATATCTGTGAAAAAGGGCAGATATGGTATTCGCGTCAATGTGATTCCCAACATCTGTAAAAAACGTGGTCGTTTTTGTTGAGGAAAAGGACCTGTCGCATGAAGAGAAAAGTCAGTGGACTTAACGCTGGAACATTTAATAAATTAAGTACTTTTGGCTAATTTTCCCTTAAAAAAGAAAATACGATATACCAGAATACGTACTAACATATCAAAACTATGATCATAGGATGGACTAGGCTCTAGAGAGTCTTAATCTTTTTCCATCAAATACCATAACGTGTCACTTCCTTTAATTTTTTACAAGTTTCCACCATTAAATTATTTTTTTTCTAAATAATTTATCCTTTTTGGAAGTATACATAAATTTTGTGTGATATATTACGCTAATATTACACCAAATACATTTTTTCACAATCTTCCACTATTAAAGTAATTTATTTTTGTCTATATCTTTGAAATTTAATTGACATATTATATTAACAAATGCATTTTACTAGTTTAGAAAATGAATATTCTATTAAAATTTTGATTTTCTAATAATATTATTTTTATAAATAAATATGTGCATCACACAGGTTTTGAAGCTAATATATATATAAATCTGTGCATTGCACGAGTTTGGAAACTAGTAGTATAATAAAGTTGAATATTTTAAAATACAATAGACAATTGTGCAAGGCAACAAGGGTGTAGTACTCGGAAATAATCTATTAGATATTATAGATATTTTTAGGTAGTACTATTTTTGAATGCCTATCTAGATTACTCCCAGTCATTAGATCAAAAACACATGTAGAGATCCTAACCGTTCTTTATACACACAAGTGCCTATCAATAAGAAAAGCCTCATTTGGCATAGGCACCAATTTCATATCTTATAAACAACTTATTCTCTGAGTAAAATATACAGTTCACAGTGATGATTTGAGAGAAAAAGACAATAGATAGAACTTAAAAGAACTTTAAAGATATAGAAGGAACACACCAAAGCCCAAAGCTAACCCAACTCATATAGCTCTATATACAAATTGTCACTACTATGCAACCCTTTTTCTCTCTTGCCTTCCCTGTCTTTCAATATTTCATCTTCTAAACACATAAAAAAGAGTAGAAGAAGAAGCAAGCAAACAAACCCAATAAACAAAAGTCAACAAGCAATCTTTCACTTTAATGGGGGATCAAGTTCTATTGCATTATTGAGTGTATTGAATTACACAGAATAAAGAGACTCATTTCCGAAAAAGAGTCTAAGATTGGTTTCATTCTTTTGTACAACAAACCCCTATTGGGGATTCTCAAGAAAATCATAAATAAAAATTATGATAAAAAACAATAATGAAACAATGTTATCGATAGAAGCGAAGAGGCGGATTGAGGCACATGTATCTCATTCTCTTTAAAACGATTCGTATCTCTACAGAAACTAGTGAGAATAAAGATTGGAAATCCTAAAATGGGAGAATAAATTAGAATGACTACCCGGTGAGTGGGGATATTGTAAAGGTCCAGTTAAATATATCCACGTTTGCACCAAAATTGGATATCCCTTTTTTTCTACAAATTATAGGTCCAACCCTACAACTAGCTCAGCACACGCAGAGCAACACCAAATCAATGAAATGGTACAAACAGTGTCGTTCGGCTTACCATGCTAGGTCAAATTGTCTTTTTTCTTTTTTTTTTTTTTAGAGTTTGATTAACAATTTGTATTTAAATTCTAATTCCCACACAAATGGAATACCTACAATCCATTCACCCAATATGAAAAAGTGTTAAGAATCAATCTTGAGATCTCCATTTCATAAGCCATGACCTTACTTGTATGAGCGATCCTCATGAGTTAAATAGACCTCCAATGCAAGATTGGGCTATATGAGCTAAAAAATGATACTCTTCATAATTTATTTTTTTCATAATAATAAGATCGTACCTCATTATTATTTCACCGTTAGATACACAATTATGCATAGGTTGGAAAAGGTCATAGAAATATTTATAATTTAAAAATATAATTTTTGATTGTGAGTCCCCTTCATATATACAATCGAATATTTCATTCATTAAGGACATGTTAGGAAATCTTGGATTTGGCTTAGGCAGGTTCAAGATTAACTCCACCTGCCTTAGCTCATATCGTGGTTAATTTGAATTGGACCTAGTTCTAATCTATGAGCAGTTTGTCTGAAATTGAATTTTATTCCCATTCTAATTTTCACCCTGTTTAGTCCACATACACCATTGCAGGCAAGAATAATCTTGAGTTTTGATACCCTCTCCAACAATCCCATATATTTTCACTTTAGTACCCTTTTTATTGTCAAAAAAAAATATAAAGGTAAGTCAGAAATTGAGATTAAACCAAATCGGTTATATC
The DNA here is from genome assembly GCA_039720395.1 of Liquidambar formosana. Classification (NCBI taxonomy): domain Eukaryota; kingdom Viridiplantae; phylum Streptophyta; class Magnoliopsida; order Saxifragales; family Altingiaceae; genus Liquidambar; species Liquidambar formosana. The sequence goes on from CM077835.1 coordinate 12,594,855, forward strand.
GAGCTGCCCATTGGGCCAAGAAAATTTATCGAGGAGATGGGCTTAGGTTGGTTAGTGTGGCATGAGACCTAAATTTACTTAATTAAGGCCCCATTTGTTGTGGAGGATGCAATGCTTTCCAATATGAAATAATAATCTATCTAATTCTAATATTTTTGCTATTCAATCACTACTGGGTCTGTCCTCGATAGGTGCCTCCAAAATAATGGTCATTGGGCTCCTGCCTCCTGGTAATGAAACCGCAATCAACAAATTTGCTTACTTGATGAACTCCAACTTCTTCTAAAATGCATAATCTTTTCTCTCTAAATCAGCGGCCTCTAGGTGAAAACTGGACTTTAATTGAAAGTGTTGTTACTAGTAGCGCTTTCATTTATTGTTATTGAAAACACTTTATATTATATTGAAAGGCTTTTTGTTGCCGGTATTTCTCAGCGTATATACTATAGAGCCAATGAAATTCATTGGATATGGGAAAAATGTTGAAAAACACCTCAAAACAGGAGATAGTCCAAATAAGGTGTGGTTCAATAAAGAAAATGCAATGACGTCCAGCGTGTGCCCAATAGTATAAGTATGATTTTTTGGCACGATCGTTACTTTTGTTCGAAAATGCATGCTCCTAATTGTGCTATTATTTTTTAATTAGCAATGTTGTATGACTTACTAAATTTCCTTTTTTTTTTTCTTCAACCAATACTGAAGCTGATTAACCCACTAACACAAGGTAGATGACGAAGAACCACAACAAGAATTAGTGAGTCTCAACTTTGAATATGTGCCTCTTTATTATTGAATGAATGGATTTGCAAGTGAATTTTGTAGCGTTTAGAATTAGTCTAGACCCAAACCTTGGCGGGTACCCATGTTTGACCCAAAAAAAAAAAAAAAAAAAAAAAACCCTACGGATATGAAATTGCAACATCATCAAAACTCTTTTTTTTTTTTAAATAGAAATGTTAGATGCATGTGCATGTAATATACCCAACTCATTTCACTACAACGCAAGAGAGAAACGTGGGTTGTCACTTTGAAATCAAGATAATGTGTTTGTCAGTTATAACTAGTTATGGTGTTGTAGTGATAAAGCAATTATACTAATTCATTTTTAAGATTTCTTTTCTTTGTAAAAAGTATTTTTGTAAATTTAATTTGTAGAAGGGAGAGATCAAACCAAGTTTTTCCTTCATATAATAATAACCAGTGGGAACCTCTGGTGATGCCTAGGAGAGTGAAGAGATCTTAGGTTCAACTCTCACCACTCCTTTTTAAGGCTACTCAATGGACGTTGTCCTGTAATTATCCGATGCATATGGGATGGAGGGACTGCATGTACCTAAGGGGATTAGTCGGGTGCATAAGAATATTGGAATGTCTTGATATCAATATCCAAAGTACTAGTATTAGCAATAAAAATGTCACTACTTAGTACACTAAGCAGGTTCTTTGTTCCACATCTTATATTAGAGGAATGAAATACTAATCCACTGCCAAGTCACTTCGTATTCCCATTCTACGCAAATGTCAATAAAAGGCATTTTGTAATTATTATTCCTAATGTACTTCAATTGGCCATACCTCAGAAAAGTCGGTTCATTGTAAATAATACAACCCAATTGGAAAAATTAGTACATACATGAATACAAGGCATTCTTTACTTAAATTTTCAAATAAATTGTGAACAACCTAATTAGGACATGCCGCAGTTTATTCGATGAATGTGCCAATAATGACTGCTTAGGCATTCGTAAGCAGTCCACACTTGTCATTAAGGAAGCCTTTAATTTACAAAGATAGTGGACTAGTTTAACCATTTTGATTTTCCTTCAATGCATGATGTCTCATTTCATGATAATGAGGTGAAGCAACCCGCAGAGGACTGTAAAATTGCTCCTCTCAGATTGTTCCTCACTTTTTTTCTGTTTCTTTTTCCTTCTTTGCAAGTAAATTGTTCCTCCCTAGAAAGCCTTAAATATGATATAAGACATGCACTAGGTTTTATAGAAATACATTGCTTCTTTTTCGTTTTATTTTCTTTTATTTATAGTAATCTGCTAAAATTGCATGTGGCAGTTTAGAAAGACACCAACTACATGTACAGATATAAACACCCCAGTAACTCAATGATCGCGTTTACAGCTTACACAAGACATCTCCCGAGCACAGAATTAAGATAACCAACCGATTGTTTTCTGGAATTTTAGGATGGGACTATACAATCATTTGTGCAGTCCATGTGGCCCCCACCCGTCATGAGCTCCCTTTGTTACACCAAGAGTAAGGGCAATCACAGCAAGAGTAGCCTGCATATGTAGAAAACACAAAAGGTCCATGTAAGCAGAGGCAAGAGTGGCAGCCAAGAGGAGCAGCAAGGTTCAATTTCCCCACAAGTCAAAAGGAGTTAAAGCACTTTCAAAATATATATTTATGATGCCAAACTGATAACATAGTGAAGGAAACGAGAATATGAGTAAACCAGTTGTCACAAAAAAGATGAGCTTACAAAAAATATGGCAATTTCAAAAGCATGATTATGTGAACTATAAACGGTTGCCTCAAACAAATGAAAATATATTTAGCTTCGAAACAAGCATCGTAAGCAAAATTTGCACGAATTAGCTTCGAAACAAGCATCATAAGCAAAAGTTGCACCTAAGATAGAAATGAACCAATACCTATTTAGACCTTTTTTTTCATTAATCATGTTGTTACAATCATTTTTTTTTTTTTATTTTTGGTAGGAAAAGGAATCGATCAAATGCCAATAACCCAAACAAGACATGGCATATTGATAAAATTCCGTCATTTGGGGGAAAGCAATGATCATTACTTGTTGCTGACAGCCAGACCAAAGATTGTAAGTTAATCTCATTTGGTGGTGTTTAAGGGTTTTTTGATAAAGGAGGTGAATCAAGCAAGACAATGGAAGAGAAAGGAGGTGCCGTTTCTCAAGGCGAGAGCAAAGCAGGCCCAAGACGGAGATCATATGGAAGTGAGTTAGGGACAAAAAGCAGAGTGAGTAGTCCTCTGGTGGTTCCAAGGTGATGAGAACTGAGAAGATGCACCTCGGGGTAACCATACAGCCCTCGAGCACACTTGAAGCCCACTGCAGGCAGATTCAATGCTGCTGCAAATAGTTTGCAAGCACAGTGCAGGCAAGGAGCCATCAGGGGCTGCAGGGGTAAATTTTTCTGCCACTGGCTTTTGTAACTACTCTCAATATTTTCTGAATAGTTTCCAAACTCCAAATTATTCCCCAAATACAAACCAATTGATAGTCACAGTTATGAGTCAAGGAAAAGAAAACCTAGCTATTTCTTCCAAATCAATGACTGCATAAAGTTCATATTTAAGAGGCAATCATGCTTGTATTCACATCCCCAAATCTCCATTCCAAAGACCAAATTTAAAGAGGTAATAAAGCTCATGTATTACTAGCCCAATATGTGAGTACAACATACACAAGTGACAGGTTATATCTACTGCTTCTGTGAATCGTCACTAAGATGCTGACTCCAATTCATTACCATGGCTAGAATTTTAAATAAATAAAGATAAAACCATACAACTGGGAAAAAAAAAAAAAGAATAAAAAAAAGAATGGTGTTCAAAGAAGAAAATTACATTGCCCAAGATCTAAAACACAAATTGGTTTTGAAAGATGATAACCGTGAGAATTATAAGTTTCATCATCATTGTAAAAGACTATAAAACATGAAGCTAAATAAGCATTGGATAATGAACACTTACAGCTATCGTACATGCAACATATCCAGGTTTCTCCCTGTAATCCACTCGGACAAAAAGTAGAATGAAAGCTCCAATATACCAGGGAATTGCACCAAGAAAGAAACCAATAATAAACCTTGCAAACAAGATCAAATCGTTATCATCAAACATACTCAATCAACAGGAAACGTCTGCAGGGTCTAACATCCAAAAATAAGAATAAGAAGTAAGAACTACAATGAGTGTCAGAAGGTTTTTGCTCCTCACAGCTGTAGTACTAAAAGAATCTTCTTCAAATTGTTCTTAATAATTTCCAATTCTTTTACTGTTCATGTTCATCTTTTAATTGATTTAAACATTTTATCTTGAAAAAAAAAAAAATTTACTTAAAAAAAATATAAAATAGCACAACTTGCTATTTTTTTTATTTGATTTTCTTTCATTTGTGCTTTCAACTTCCAACCACGAATTTGTCATGTGTATATTATATGTCTTGACTTGATGTAAATAAATTCCATGAAGAAAGCTATAACATGGGCACAATGATTTTAGTCTTTTGTCCAGCCAATGCATATTTAGGCATCTGTACATCAGAGAAATATTCACATGGCTATAGTTACGTGGCATTTCAGTATTTTTTTTCAAGGTCACTGTCTTGGATATGCAGTATCATTCTGTTGGAAACCTACATTCATGATGTTGCTCCCATTGTATGAACTACAAACAGAGAAAAATACTGAAACTATATATAAATATCAATGTGCACTTACAAGAACCAGCCAACACCGAGACCACAGCAAGGAAGGCGGTGCTCTCTTACAGGTCTCCCTTCAGCAACAGCATAAACTTGAATAACTAAACAACAAAAATATGAAGGATCAAAATACAAACAACAATTGAAAATATACCTAATCAATTTATTTATACTCACAAAAATTTCATATATCATTCATGGATAGTAGTCATAATTTCTACAATGACAACAGCTTCAAATACATTAAACATTTTCCTATTTAAATACACAAACAAAATGCTACTGGCACTGACAAAATAGAAACCCCCTATGCTAAGTTTTGAGGCATTTCTCAAGCTCAACTCCAGACTGGCCTCAAAGAATGGTGGTTACAAAGCACCCTGGGACTTTCAAATATCAAGCAGTGGTCTGTAAGGCGTATGCCACAAAGGGCAAGAATTAGATAAACCACCTTGTCTTATGCCTAACTTCGTGTCACCATGCATCACAGAGTATAAAACATCGTGCTAATAATTTCACCATCAAAAGCAATAGGCACCAACGATACCATGTGAGACACAAACTCCTCACTGATGAGCATGTACCTCTTTCTATATTCCTATATACATAAATATACACCAAAACGTAGGGGAGATATCACTCACGATCACAGTATTAAACTTTCAGCTTCCACAAAAAAATTTCACTTCTTACTGAGTTTGGTAAAAAAATATATATATATTTTTAAAAGGGGTAAATCTACTCCACTTTTGTTGTATCGGCTTCATATTATTGAGATATAAGGACTTTTATAAATAAAGAGAATAGTGTAGATGAGCAAAATCTACTCCACTTTTGTTGTATCGGCTTCATACCATTGAGATAAAAGGACTTTTATAAATAAAAAGAATAGCATAGATGAGCAAAATCTATAGTTCAAATAGGTACTATTTTAACAGCGTAGGTTCAAATAGGGCCTATTTAAACAGCATTCAAAAACAACTATGATGCTCTCATCAACCATGTCAAATTTTCAGGCATTTGAAGACTAGTGATTTCACATAGATCAAACAGTCTAAAGTAGACATTGTTAGAAGTTCCTTTAAAGTATATTTAAAAAACAAATTACATATAAAAGTCAAGAGGTTTTTGAGACCTACCAAATTCAATGTTTTCAATATTTCCCTCTTTCACATGAAAATTTTTGCACAAGTCCCAGGACTACAGTTAATTTGGTGAAAGTACAAAATTTAATTTGGTGAAAGTACAAGATGTAATCAAACAAAGAAACCCAAGCCCCCCAACCCAAAAAAAAACAAAAATGAAATGTTGGCTCTGCCCTAGCATGGAAGTATAGGGTGGCAAGAGACACATAACTTTTCAAACCTAGCAAGTGATAAAACAACATCCATTAACTAAATAATTTCCAACCTTAAGTAGACTTCTATAATGATTTCAAATAAATGAAAATATAAAATAAATAGGTTTTCCTACAAAAAGAAAAAATGGTTAAGAAAACTGAATTTCCAAAAACAGTATATCCTTGATTAAAGAACCAGAGTGGAAGCTCAAACATATTCAGGTTCATTAAAAATTTAGACATTGCTACGTTTTTATGAATTCTTCAAGCCCACTCTATTTACAAAGGGTCTGTCTGGACGCAATGGAGTTTGAATTGCCACAGTTTTGTGTGAAAACCCTTTACCATGAATAGGGGCATTACAAAATATGGCAACCATTAACATAAGGGACAGTGAAAACACGAAATTCTAAAATCAGTCCCTTACAATTAGCTCTCTTTATTTCTTTAATCTTCCGTAAGGCCACATTCTAGTTGATGGATTTACACCTTCAAATGCTACAAAATATGATGAAGCATTGAAGCGATTCGATTTCGATGAAATAACCAAACACACCCTAAAGTTGACAAACTGTTCTGTAAATGATGCAAATAGCATCATCCAACTCAAGATGTTGCAGGAGGGAAATTATTCTACCTTGCATCGTGTATCTTCAACTTTCTGTGAAAAATACAAATGTTACAAATAACTGATGTTCTCTAGTGGTTGCCTTATTTCAAATTTTCAATTCACATTTATCAGAATTGATAGCCACAAAAGATGAACCAATAACCCAATTAAAAATCAAGCAAAATAATTTCAGAAAAATAAGGCAAAGAAGATAAATTGAGTACGGATTATGAAGTTTCTCCCCTCATCAAAACGAATATCCTCAACCTCAGAACCATGTCAACAAAGCAAGAAAATTCATTTCAAATATATATGTATATATATATAGGGCTGATCAGGTCCAGGATGTCCCAAACGTCTGGGACAGATGACACGGCTCCCAGCTGTGAGATCATTTTCAGGACGTCCAGGACCTGAACAATTTTGTGTGTATATATATATATATCAACACGTGCTCACCTAATGGTTATCCTATATATATAAATTGCTGCCACATTCGCCGAACAAATTTACAATAGAACAGTAAACTACGCACATTTGATAGGCATGGAAACAATATTAATTTTCCATATTTTCAACCAAATATTCCCACTTAGCAGATAAATACATACGCATAGACTCCCTTAGACACATATATTATCCAAACGGTTTTGGTATCCAAAACCCTTATTCTAATCTAAAAGTATTCAGCAAAAAAATCGAAATAGACAGACACATCATCTGTACCTACAAAGGTTTCGTATCCATTAATATATAAACCCACACACACACACACACACACACACACAAATATATATCTATATATATATATATATAGAGAGAGAGAGAGAGAGAGAATTTCAATTTACCTGGAGCGGATTGGTAACCATGGGAATAGGCAGGGGCACCAGGAGGAGGAACCGGCTGAGGGAAACCGACGACAGGCTGAGGAGGTGGAAACGGAGCAGGGGGATAGTAGTTGGCGACGCCTTGAAACGTTCCGTAATGATGCCGCTGATGCTGCTGCTGCTGCTGATCGCCGGTGAATCCCCTGCTCTTACCTTCTTCTTCGCTCATCTTTGATCAAATTAGGGTTAGGGTTAGGGTTTTGTTTTCCAGGCGACGCGATCGTCTCTCCTCCTCCTGCACCACCGTAACGAGTGTTGGACACCGCCGCGAGGAATGGGGAGATGTTTGGGCCGCTGAAAAAATTATTGTTAGTCGGTTTTGACAGTTTAGTGGTGTTTCGGCGTTTCCGTATAAATGTCAAAACGAGTCATCGAATCGGACGGATATCATCCTTTCAACTGTAGAAGTCACTGTAAGGAACACAATTACCAAAGTACCCAATTATATGGCTAAAAACATATTAATGTTTCTTGTACTTCGAAATGGATTTCGATTCGGTACAGTTTTATACTTTAACTGTACGATGCAATAACCTTCAGATGAACAAAACGTTGCAAGAGTAAGACAAGAACGGTTGAGATTTGAGAGAAGAATTTGCCGCATGACCTGCGCAACATCGTGAGCTGTTAATGGAATAAATCACAACCATTCTTGCCTTTTCCTTGCAACATGTTGCTCATCTAACGGCTACTACACAGTACAACTAAATTGTAAAACTACACCAAATCTAAGTCCCTTCGAAATACTGAAAACTAGTGATAAATCTGTGCGATACATGGGATAAAATGTCAAAGCAAATGAAAAATATAATAACAATTGTAACAAATGATCTAAAATTTTAATTTCAAATAAAAATTAAAGAAAAAAATATACAATTGAATGGTACTTGAATTTTTTACTTTAGGAAACATATCATATATGATGTTTTCAATATAGTGAAATTTATCAACTTTACCAACTTATTTGTTAACACATCCAATCATAAAAGGTGAAATAAAATAATAAAACAATTGGATAAAATATCAAAAGACTTAGTTTAAAATAAAACATTAAACAATTAGTTCACCCATATACGATCAATATTTCGAACTCAACTATGAAGAAATCTGCATAACTCTAACAAATAATTAAATGATGAAAAAAATTGTAATTACATATTGTGGGTAATATGAAATTCATTCAAAGCCGGCAATGATAAAAAAATACCCAATTGTTTTCCTTAGTTTTCTATTCAACTAAAGAGAAATCTTTGGCACACTAGTCTACTCGACCATTTCGTTACCATAACTTGTCAAAATTGAGAGATTCTTTAGGATCGCACTAGTTGAAAATAAAGTATGATCAATTTTATTTCACTATTATTGGGTAAGTCTCTTTTTCTTTCTAATTTATTTAGTTTTTTGTTAAAAATAATACAAAAATATAGTTTTTTTTTTTTTTTTTCAAACCAATTGTGAATTGATTTATTTAAAACCAAATAATATTTAGGAAGTGAATCTAGTTGGATCTAGTTTTTAAAATTCCCATAAAAAAAACCCTACACTATGTTTAGATAAAGAATTTTTAGGTGGAATTTGTAAAATTTTTATGAGAATGAGATGAACAAAATCCTTATAAAATTTTTATAAATTCCACCTATAAATTATTTATACAAACATAGCATAGTATACTAACTATGTGCCTAGTTTTCTTGTTGGGCCAGGGTACTTACATGGGAAGGGCTATTGCAACCCTCCATTCTTATCACCCCACCCCCTATCTTTTAGGGTTTTAAGGTTTTATGTAAAATATAAAAGGTTTTTATGAAAACCGGCCATGTGGTCCACTAAAAAACATCATTGTGAACAATTTTGTAAAAGAAAGTTTTTTCTAAATCTATCGTTTAAATATACTTTTTAGCCATTTATAGCCTTTATTTTATTTTTTGCCAAAAAGTCTACCCAAACGTTAGATTTTGACATTTATAAAAATATTGTATTTCTTTACAGGCTGTTTGGTTACTGAGAAAATTTTGGAAGAAAAATGAAAGAAATAAAATATTGTATTTTTCACAGTAACTAATGTGTTTGGTTGTTGAAAAATTAAGAGAGAACTGATATAACAATAACTCACCCTTATGCTATATTTGACACAAAAGTGAATTATTATTATATTTAACATAAGTTTTTAATATATCATTAGAACAGTTTAACTTATACTAAATGTAATAATATAACAATAATACAAATTATAACTCACTGATACTGTGACAGCAAATAAGAGATGAGGTCTCAGAGATTGACAAAGGCAGAAAATCCCATATGTGCATTGACTCCTCTCTCTCTCTCTCCATAGGCGCATTGTGACTCAGATTTGGGGCATGGCTGTGGCTGGTTAGCCTGAACCAATATTGGGAATAGAAGGCTAGCTGTAGCCCTTAGCATGTGAAAAAAGCGAAGTATCTTTGACCACCAACCATAGGTGGTTCAGCCATTCAGGTTCCTCTATTATGTTGGAAAACCACCAACAAACCAGATCTTGTCTGGTTCATCTGGGTCACTGAAGACGCTTCATTGGGTCATTGGGTAAGACCACTAATTTCCTATGGACCATGTGATTTCTTTCTTTGTTTCTGAGTTTAGGCTTGCTGATCCACGTGGCAAACATGCACTACACTGATTGCATAGAAATAAGAGGGGGGGATATCAAATAAAATGTACCTTTGAACCAAAAAAATAAAATAATAATAATAATAAAAATGTAGCTGTAACTTTCAAAGTTGGGTGTGCCAACTGCCAAGCCAATTCATTGTACTGTGTGTCATCAAAACTGCTACTCATCAGCCTTTCTGACAATCAAAACTGTCCTCTTATCATTTGGCTAAAGAAAAGGAAAAAGGCAGAAAGAAAATAAATAACAAATCTTTTGAATTTTTTTTTTGCCAACAAAGGCATCCAAACATTCGACTTCAAAAATTCTCCATATTACCATGTATAGATTAATTTCAAAAAAATACTCCATACTTGATTAGGAAAAATGCTATTTGCATCAATTATAGATACCAATTATTTGTACCAACTATCAACTTATGAGGTACAGTGAATTGAAGTAAGACTAATTTTTTATATTTTTAATGAATTAACGTCACATCTACAAACACATGACTAAATCTAAAAGAGTAAGAATTCAAAACAAGATCTTTTACTTCTTAAAATATAAGTTTTAATAAATTACTCTATCCCTTGATTATGACCTTATTGGCTAGTAGGCTATTTTTTGTTAGATGAATTATAAGTCTTTGGCTGCTTTGTAGAGGTGGAAAGGTATAACACAGGAGTTAGACTACAAACTACAAAGCCACGGTCGTTGTTGTCTCATAAGCTTTTCATTTTTAGTTTTTAGTTTTGATTCTTTATCTATAACCTCAATAATCATTAATCATAACATCTTTGTTTATAAAGAAGGTAATGAATCTAATTAATGACTCTCTAGCTAATTTAATTCATAGAATTAAATATAATTAGATTTGGAATTCTAATTTTTCTTTAACAAAACTTTAGATGTTCTTCAAAAAGATGCTATTGGTAGTTTTAGTCTTTGATGGTGTTGTCTTTTTTCTCTTTATATATATATATATATATATATATATATAAGGATCAAGGGACACAATTTTTGTTACAATTCTTAGGGTCTCAAAAAAAGTTGGGTAAGAAAGGACTAACATAATAATGAGAAAGTTTATGAATCATATCAAAAATTGTGTATCCGACTTCTCTCTCTCTCTCTCTCTCTCTCTCTATGTATATATGTGTGTGTGTGTGTGTGTGTGAGATAACTTTCTAGGTGAGCATATATTGATATAAATTATATCAACCCCTTCTTTCTTTCCTTAGATCTCTTCAAAGGTAGGGAAAGAGAAAAAATGCGTTGGGAGAATGCCTCATCCCTTGTCCCATCCCCCTCTTCCCTCCCCTCTCTCCTACAAAACATACCATACCCACCCATCCTTCCCCTTTTCTCTCCTCCCATTTCCATCCTTTCCCAATTCCCTCCTACCAAACACGCTATACAAATAGGCCTCCTCTCCCCCTCATCTTCTATAAACCCATAACTTCTCCTTATGAAAGAGGTAGCCTCCCCCTTAATTTTTAACTTTAATAATTCTATCTTTGATTTTATATTCAACTTGGTTTATAGGTTAGATTTAGGATTTGGTGCAGTAAACGTAAGATCAATAACACGTGGTAAGAAGGAAAAATGGAGGGCTGAAATTTGAGATTGATGCCCAACAGCTAACAATCCTCCATTTTTCATCTCTGCCCACGTGTCATCGATCTTACGTTTACTATACTATGCAATAAAAATAGCCAGCTACACCAAATCCGAATCTTTATAGGTTACTTACCAGGCTCACCTAATTGTCACTGGAGAGTTTGTGAATATATACAAAATTCAAATTTTATCATTATATCAATCCCTTAACTCATACATAGATCCTGCCTACCTCCTCCCAAGCCTTCTCTTATTTTAATTTAATTAATAGGTTAGGTTTCTAATTCTGTAACATCTTTCCATTTTAAGGGGAGAAAAAGAAGTAAGGTACAAGAGTGGTCCTTAGAGGACATTTAATGCAAGTTGCTTGGCAACAAGCAACATTGAATTAAAATTTCCATTCAACAAGCAAGATTGAATTAAAGTTGCTTGGCAACGTACAAGCAACATTTGATTTGCTTGACTCGTAATGGATTCTCTTGCAAAAAAAGTCCCCCCCCTTTTTTTTTTTTTTTTTGTTAAGTGTAAAAAAGGTCAATTACTTGTAAAGTTTACCCTGTAATATTCAACATGCAAATTTAAATTGCCACTCAATTTCCCTGTTGAGAGTCCCCCAAGCTTTCAAATAATTGTCCAGTGCACTGCCAACTTGCATGGTGACATGGACAACCTCTATTAACTCCACAACACCAGGCAAAAGAAGTATTCCATAAATAAATTGAATTATATATTAAAGATCATGATATTATTTGGGCTTCTAATTTCAGACCTTCATTTTTTATTTACTAATCAAAATGTACAATCCTGATTTTATATGGACTTCTAATTTTATTTATTTTTTATTTACTGATCGATCAACATATATGGAGACTTAGGAACGAGTTTTCGAGTATTTATTTTGGCTGCTAGGCTTGAAAGACTAGATTGAGATTAAGAGTTCTCATGTATCTTATATCATGATCTTAATTAATAAAATCAAAACTTTATGTATAAAGAAAGTAAAGTTATTTTGTCCAACTCATTTTCTACTAAATCTACTACTTATCCAATTCTAGAAGCAATTGGCCTCTACAAGGTTGTTTGAGTGGTCAAGCTTGGGTGTGCTCCTCAGAGATTATTGATTCAATTCATTTTAGCCATTATTGGTTGTTTGGATATATGATATCTCACATGCGTTATTAGAAAATTAGTATGAGTTTAAATCTTGACGGAAATAAAGTATGAGATATCCTTAATTGTGAATATAAAAAGGAAAATTTATTTCATCAACAAAATAACAGCCTACTAGGTGTATCTTGAGAGCATACAAGATATCAACAAGTAGGTTTTGCCTTTGTCTCCTCACACCCTTTCCCTTCCCTTTTGAGTGTGTGATATATATATATATATTTTTTGCATGCATTTTCCTTCCATTTCGTCCAAAAAAAAAAAAAATTGGACAGGCAAATTTGAAAAAAATAATAATAAATAATTGGACTCCTTCCAGACACAAATAAATCAATTTTAAAAAATAAAATAAAAATGTAAAGGGGTAAAACATAACTACAATACTAGATTACAATGATTTAGTGATTCCCACTCTCACCCATTATCCACGACATCAATGCATCACAAACTTCTCCAAAAAATCATAACCGTCCATAAGATCTATACACACCCCATTCAAAGAATTCAGTGACAACCATGTTATTACCATCACATAAAATATTTTAAACCTAAGTTTATATTTTTTAAAGTCTTATGAAAAATATAAAAGATTTCCACAAATACTAACAGGCATGTCCACTAGAAAACATCATTCCGAATAACTTAATTGAAAAAAGTATTTCCAAAATCCATCGTTTAAATGTAGGTTTTGGCTATTTTACATGAAACAATTTGTAAAAAATAACCAGAGATTGTAAATAACTAAAAAATACATTTAAAAGACAGATTTTGAAAAAAATTTATTTTATAAAATTATTTTAAATGATATTTTTAAGTAGATAATGAAACCAGTTTTTTGTAACAATCATTCATATTTTTTATAAAATTTAAAAAAATTTAAACTATGTAAAAAATTTAAAATATTTTATGGGATAACAATAGACTCCACATTTGTTAAATGAGGCACCGCCTTTGACCAATACACCCACTGACAAATGTAACGAGCAGCATCACAACAACCCCAAAACCCCCCTCGTCTGAAAAATTGTCAGAGGGGGGTGTTTTCGGTCATTTCATCGCAAGAGGGAAGGGTAGCGTGTGCACCGCCTCGACAGGTAAACTTTGCAATCGTCCTTGGGGCATATGGTGGGGACATACGCGATCTCATCACAGCCGTCCGTTCTATGCCGCTTGAAATCGAGCAAAGACGTGAACATGGCGATGAAGAGGACGAGGTAATTGAGAGCGTACCTCTGCCCTACACACTGGTGGGCCCCGGCCCCAAAGGCCAAGAAGTTTCTCTTGTAAACCCGGTCCTCCTGCCGGCCATCCAAAAACCGTTCCGGGTCGAACCGGTTAGCTTCAGTGAACCCTTGAAAAGACGACTCGAACACTGACGGGAACACAATCGTCCCCTTCGGAATGGTGTATGATTCCGTCAACGGGAAGTCCTCTCCAGCAATGTGAGGCACCATAGGTGCCGGCGCCCGGTATCTGACGACCTCACGCGCCACCGCCTCCGTATACTTCATCTCCCTCAGCTGCTCCGCCGTTATCAGTGTGTCCGACTCCGGGGACCATATGCCGGCGACTTCTTGGCGTACCTTGGCCAGAACGTCGGGGTGCAATTCGAGGAGCGTCACCGCCCATAGCAGCGACGAGGTGGAGGCGTCCTGAGCGGCGAACAGGAAGTCGAAGAGGTGACCACCAATCTCCGCATTGCCGGTATGCGGCAGCGGTTTCTCCCCGGATTCTGACGCCGCGGCGATCTCCCTCACCGTCTCCTGCATCCAGAAATCGATCAAACACTCCGGCTCTTCCCCGGCTTCCATCCTCAGCTTGCTCCGTTCGGCGCAAACGGCTAGCGTTTCGACGAGGCGTCCCACGGCGAGCCTGGCGTCTCGGAACGCGAACCCAGGCAAGTCGATGGGAAGCTTCATCAAGCCGACGTTGAACAGATTGTAATCGTAATCGAACCTCTCTCGTGCTTCGTGCCTCAAATACGGCCCAACGATCACAGTCTGAGACGTCTCCAAGTTCATATCGCGAGCCAAGAGCCGAAGCTTGATCGGTTCGAACGCGCATCCCGAGGAGAGCCGCTCCCACTCCATCAAGTGCTTGAGGATAATCTTCTGCTGCAGCGAGGTGTAGGTAGAAAGCGCTCTGGGCGTAAAATTGGGAGCAATCCGACGGCGGAGATCCTTGTGATCCTGTCCCATCATGTAGATGAGGTTGTGCTCACCGAATAGCTTCTTCCCAAAAGGGTGGCCCACCAGGTGGAAAGCATCGGGGCGTACATTGGCGAAGATCCTGTGTGACAGTTCGGTGCTGCGAATGAAGAGGATGAATTTTCCGATGATGTAATTGGCGGAGACTCCAGAGTCAGATGACTTGGCGAGCGATGACTGGACGTCCCAGAATTTGGTGGGGTTCGATACAAGAGATATGGCGTTGCCGATGAAGGGGAATACCAACACAGGACCTGGAATTAGGCGCTTCTTTTTCATGTACGAAATCTGTTCCATGAGAATAAGCATAGCTATGAGAGACAGTAGGTACGGAGCCACTGTGGCAAGAAATACCAAGATGGTGCCCATCTTCTTCTGGTTAGAGAGAGAAAGTGTGCGTAGAAAGAGAGTCTGTCGTAGAGAAGAGCTAGGTCTGGTTGGAGAGAGAGAAAGTCTGTAGAGAAGAAGTTCTGGTTAGAGAGAAAAAGTGTGTGCAGAGAAGCGGGTGGGACGTTGGATATAACAGTGGAAGGGATGAAAAATGGGGGTGGCTTTTGGTCAAAATACGCAGCTGAGGGGAGACCAAAATCTATAATGGGTTGTGGACTTCGTGGGTTCAAAAGGAGTGATTGCAGACATTATAACGTTTAAAGTTTAAACTACCATTTGAGAGAGAGAGAGAGAGAGAGAGGTGGAGGGGAGGAGAGAGGTGGAGGGGGGAATATAAAAAGGCTGGCGGAGGAGGAGGGAGTGGAGGTGGAGAGGTGGTGATGTGGCGGATTCAGCACTGTTAGCAAAGGGACAAGCGTTTCTCGTTGTTAAGGGTCTCCCCTTTTTTTTGTGAAAATATTTATTAGAAGGATAATCTCGTGTGTATGTCCATAAGACAGTAGGATTGGGTTTGAGTGGACAAGATGGCAAACCCTAATTGCCTTGTCCCCATGCCTCTTGATAATGCTTCCACCTTCTCAGAGGACATGCGAAATGTCTGTGCCTTACTGCCGAATATGCATAAACATTAGCCCATATCTCGGACACATATAATCCCTACGCTGCCTTGGTGGCAACGTATTTCGCTAAGCTTGCCCTCATCTGTGACAATAGTCCTAGAAATAATTAATCCATACTTTGTAATATTATTAATAAGATCATATAATCCATTCTATTAATTGACGGTTAATCAAAATTCGGATTAATGGTTGACCTTATGGATACTTCAATCTAGAAGCTTTTACTTTCCACATGTGAGTAATTAATTATCGGATTGATGGTTAACTATTAGTTCAAATTTAAAATCTTTTACTTCATAATAAGATCATAGTAAACTCTACTCATAGATAATTAACATTCGAGTTGATGGTTGACGCTATTATTGATCGAATTTAGAATCTTCTACTTTTGACACGTGAAAAATTAATTATCATGAACAACCATTTAGAATTTATCATGATTATAAATTAATGATTAGATTATAGCATCTATCCTATTAATAAAAGCAATCTTGGGACACTCGTATAATCACAAGCACGTGTGATCCACTTTTTTTTTTTTTTTTTTTTAACTATCAGGGGTATCCTAAGTCTTACTCCTGCCGAGGTTTCGGTCCAGACTATTCCTCTAACGGTTCATGTGAGATGTTCTATACCTACATAAGTAGCGATCTCTGCGAAGAGTTGAAACGATGACCTCTGAGAAACACACCCAAGACTGACCGTTTAACCAACCCAAAGCACGTGTGATCCACTCTTGAATATAAATTTCCCATCGATATTATGTATAGTTGTTTTCCTTTTGTAACATATTTGCATAATTATGATAATAATAGCCCATCATTCACTCTTGATTTTGCATGAATTTTGCCCTTTTAGCACATAAATTATAGTATGTAGGTTGGTAATTATGAAAATAACTTTGCTAACAAAAATGCATATTTTAAAACCCATCTTTTATCGTTTAAGAAATGAAAAGAGAGAGAGAGAGAGAGAGAAGCCATTGACCAAAACACCTGGAGATGAGAAAACCAAAGTGAATCTTGATTCTTGACGCAAGGAAAATGACGGTTGCCCTAAATATTTTATTTGGAATTTTCAAAAAAGTTCCTTTCCTTAGCTCCTGAACCTTCTTCTCCCAAAAATAACTACGGCGTTGACTAAACGGCTGTTATATTCAAACTCAAATACTTTTTAGGGTTAACTTTCCCGGCCTCCCTCTGACCAGCCATTCTAAACTTGGAACAATCCGCTGGTCCAGATTACGCTAATAAATTGTAAAGTTATGTTTAGATAAAGTATTTCTAGGTGAAATTTATTTTTCAAATAAAATTCGTAAAATTTTTATAAGGAATTTTCTTAGAAGAATTTTAGAAATTTCATTTCAAAGACAAATTTTATTTAGAAATTTCTTATTCAAACATAGAGTAAAAGATGTTTAGCTCCTGTAAGGTTAGTCAAGCGGTTAAGTCTGAGTATGTTCTTCAAAGGTCATTGTTTTTATTTTTTCTAGAGATTGTTGCTTATGTGAATATGAGATATTTCACATGGGTCGTTAGGAAAATAGTTTGAACTGAAACCTTTGTAAGAGTAAGGCTTAGGATACCATATCATTTGGGCAAGAGGATTTTGATTAAAAATTTTATAAAAAATTAGGCATTTAGCATTCTCCTTTTAAAATACTTTTATAATTTTCATCTCATAAAATGTTAATGTTTTGCATCTAAGGGTTCATACATATATATATATATATATATATATATACTAGATATGAGCACACGTGCGTTGCACATGAATATTATTTAAATAAAAAAATTTATAAATTATATATATATATATATATATATATATATATTGAACATGAAAATCTAATTATTTGTTACTTTTGCGTTAATTTAACTTATTAGAATAAACGCTCAACACAATAGGTCAGAATTCCTTCAATTGTTAGGGGTTATGGAAGGAATAAGAAGTTAGCTAGAACACATGCATAGTAGTGAAGGCTGTATAGAATTTATGAAGTGAACATAAATTGTGTTATCTTTTTTTCTTCTTTTTTGCTAGAAAATAAACATTCTTAATTGGTTAAATATAAAACATTCTTAATTGGTTAAATATGGGAGGCAAATAAATATTTAAAATTTAAAATAATGATCTAATGGTCAATCAAAAGTGTTTCTAAAGCATAAAATTTTATAGGTAGTATAGATATAATATAATTTAATATGTGATACAAGAGTATCTTTGAGGGAGGTAGCAAAAAAAAAAAAAAAAAAGAGTAACAAATCTATCTTTTGCTACCTTACTGTGGACTGTGACAATTTGCTACTTCAATTTGAGATGTACAGTCCAAAGGGAAGGAGCAAACATAATTATTTTATTTTTATTTTCTATATTTTATATTTTTGATGCTTTTAAATATTATTTAATTTATTTTTTTAATAAGTGAAATTGATCCCTCATAATATAGTTTTTCTTACTTTTTCTATAAAAAAATTCTCAATTTTATTTTTATATGGTATCATCATCTACATTTTTTTTTTTGTTCACTTAGAAATTAAAAAGAGAGTGGAGATCGAGATTTTTATTTCATTTTTTTTCCTCATTTCTTTTATTTTTTTCCTTTTTCTTTTTCCCCCTCCCTTCCCATCAACAACCAAATTCAAGCAAAATAATAATAATAATTATCATATACATATATGATCCATTCCAACAATTTCCACATTACAATCAAAACACATTCAAGGGTTTTCCTAGTCTACCCAAAATCCTCGAAAACAACCACCTCCAACCACAAACAAATTCAGTATTATATGAATTCTCACAAAATTTTAAGAAATACATAATAAAAGTATAAAATACTCACGCAATAGCCTCTTGAGATCCGGTATTGTCTCCATGTATATTTGGTTTGTGACTGCGCTGTGAAATAGGTGTGCTTCTAACAGCCATTCTTGTTTGTTAGAGAATGAGAGGAAGAGAGAGATACGAAGTCAATGTGTTTTAGGATTATATGTATAGTATTAAATGGAGTATTTGATTTAGGGTTTCCTTTGAATTCCTATTTGTGTTTTATATATTAAGGTATGTGTTTTAGAATATATTAAGGTATGTGTTTTAAAATTATAGTTTCTATATTACTATATTTCCTATATGTACAAAAGGGCAGATAGTTGTGTATTTAAAAATTAAAATAAGGGTATATTAGTCAATCAAAAGTTTTTCTTACATTCATCTTTTTATAGGTAGTATAGATATAGATATTGGCCAAACAAGAAGTATCCTAAACTATTAGGCCAGACTATTGGAAATCTATTATTCTTATTGTTTTGTTTTTAAATTGTAGGGTTATTAAGAATGGTCTCTATTAGTACATGTTGGTATAACTTATATTAACTCTATGCTTTGGGGGTTATATATTGTGCATTAGTTTAATGTATCTCATAACCCACTAATGCACGAGGTACAATCCTCAATACGGGTGTTGATAGAAATTGTATAGTACATGCTCACTTGATCATCATCATCCTATATATATAAATATATAAATATCTTTGCTTTGTGGTTGAATATGATCAGTGCTTCGGAATTGTTTTTTGATAGTTGGTTGGGTTGGTATAGGAAATTATGCAGCCAAATACATTAGTTATAGGGAGAAAAAAGAAATGATCGAGAATATTAATGGATTTGTAGGGTTAAGAGAATTGTTTTCGAAGATTCTTGGAGCCATTGGGTCTAGTAGGTTTCACTTGTTAAAGCTGTGCATTGGAAGAAAACTATAAAACTTTTGAAAGAGAAAGACAATAGTGGTAGGATGATGATAGACTGGTGGTGGTACTGGTGATGAGGTAGTCTGGGTGGGCAACCATTTTGGTGGTTGAAGTGATGATGTAGCTCAAGGCCCTGAAGTGGTGGAGGTGACGAGCGATTAAGGGTTTAAGTTGTGACAGATTTAGGGTTAATTTCCTTCCAATGTAAAACCTCGATTGAGAAGCCAGCCTTAATTGCAGTTGAGGAGCCCATGAAAAGTGACAGCGCGGTTGCGATGGCGGCGCTAATGCTGAATTCAAACCCAAAATTAAAATCAACTCATTTGAATGAGGTCATTTCTATTAATGTCAACTACGGTAGGATAGTAGAATCTAGTCACCATTGTTTTTTAAAAAAAAAAAAAAAAGGAAAAAAGAAAAAAAACACATACAGTAGCATCTAATAACCTGTTAATTATTTATTTATTTTTAAAAATGGTTTTTTTTTTTTTTTTTTCTTTGGGGAAATTAGCCAAAGTACATTCTCTACCTAAACTTCCAGCCAACCATCCAAACAATTTTTTGTTCATGCCTAAAGTCCACACCTAAACAAAAACGACCACGTTTTTTTACTGCTTTTGGAAATCATCATGTCAAGAAAACCGTTCATGCCCTTATTGTCAATTATGGTAAGCAATTAGAGGATATCTCTCATAGTTTTCGGATTTTCCTCCCCTCATCAAGGATCTAAATAATGGTTCTCATATTTGTGATGTCTTCCAATGATTTTTTCTACTTGTTCAAGTTTGATTTTGAAAAGTATTCATGGTCCTGTTGCTTAGTGTCGACATGTTGTGAAGGACACCAACATCCATCACACATCATCTTCTTCATTGATTCCGGGTATATGTGTTTTCCATTCCTTACAACCCACTATTTTTCAACTTCAAATTGCCCCCAAACTATTACATTGTGGGAATAGTTACATGAAAATGTTAACTACAATCAGTTACAACCCACCATTTTCATCATTAAATCCCCAAAATGATGAACAACTAGTAATAGTTACATATATTATGAACTATAATCACTTACGACCTTCAAGTAATTGATTAAAAATCGCATGTAACTATTCCTAATTGGCTCAATTGCTTAAGCCACGGTTTTAATGTCAACTCAATTGTTTTCCCCATCGTCGGAACTGCTCAATCACTATGAGCATGGAAGTTTCCGTTTCTTTTGAAAAAATCAGCTACGAAAACATAGGGAGATGGGGTGGAGATTTGCCAGATATTTTGGCGTTAATTTTGTGCCCATGTTTAATGGGGAAGCAGCTGTTGGCCATTTTGGATGATTTATGCTACTATTTGGGGGGGGGGTAGACCCACGACTGGATGAGTTTTTAAACAAGTACCTATGGGTGCACAAGTTCACCCTTTTGAACTTCAGCCCAAACGCCCCTTTTTCTTTTCGGGTAAGAAACAAGTTTTTTTTTTTTTTGGTCAGAAAGATATAATATAAAACTAGAACGTAGGGGTACTAACGCCCACTAGATCAGCCAAAAGCAAGTTACAAAGCCCATTGGGCGGAACATGAAAAGGAACAAAATTACTATGGGCTTTATGCCCTTCTTTGGAGAGAAAATCGGCACACTGGTTCCCTTCCCGGAGGGTGTGCTGGAGTTTCCATTGCCATTGTTTGGCTAACAAGGATCGGCAGTCCTCAATAAGGGACCCATCAAGGTGATTCCTCGAGTTTGCTCCTTGAACGAGATCAATTGTTACTGATAAGTCTGTTTTTGTTCCTTATTTTCGACAATAAATTCAAAACCTTAATAAATTAAAGGGAACGGCTATTGCAACCCCCCATTCCTATAAGCCCACCCCTTATCCTTTAGGTTTTTAAGGTTTTATGCAAAATATAAAAAGTTTTTATGAAAACCGCCCGTGATGTCCACTAGAAAACATCATTTTGAACAACTTTGCAGAAGAAAGTTTTTTTAAAATCTATCGTTTAAATATACTTTTTAATCATTTATAGCCTTTATTTCATTTTTTGCCAAAAAGTGTACCTAAACGATAAATTTTAGAAAAACTTTCTTCTGCAAAGTTATTCAAAATGATGTTTTCTAGTGGACATTACGGCCGATTTTCATAAAAACTTTTTATATTTTGCATAAAACCTTAAAAACCTAAAGGATGGGAGTGGGCTTATAGGAATAGGGGGTTGCAATAGCCGTTCCCTAAATTAAAAAACTTCTGAGAACTTGTTTCCAATTTTCTCAAAAGCCCATTGCTGTGCCATAAGCAGGGCCCCGCCACCATCTCTGCCACACAACTATGCCCATGCCACCGCAACATTACCATCGCCATCACCATAAAAAAAAAATACTTTTTTATCCTTATGATGGCCCCTATTTTTACCAAAAAAAAAAAAAACCCAAAGATGACCCCTACAATAATGACGACCCCTACACTAATGAGACGTCGGTCCCACATGGCTATAGACCCCAGATAGCATAAATCAATAAGATGGGGTCGGATAACACTGCTCTTCTTAGAAATAAGAAACAAAAAGTCATCAATTTAAAAAAAACATAAAGGACAGAGCGGGCCCTCTCCCTCTCTGTTCTCTCAAATGGTAGGCATGATTCTTCAAACCAGCACGCACTAAATTCAGAAAACCATGCGATTCTCTTTTTATTTTTATTTTTATTTAGTATCAACACATGTAATTCTCCATTTTTCAATCCAACACCTATGTACTTCTATACTCTCGACCGCATGCATCCAAAATCCCCACCAAAATCTCATCAAAACAAAACCATGGATTGGTGGAGATCCATATTACGACGTGGGTTTTTTTAACGTGTGTCCTAATAACACATGTTAAGTTACAATTAATGATCCAATTATTGCATTAAAAATGATGAAAATGCATTGTAAATGGTGAAAGTTACTAGGAAAACTGTAAAAACACATTTTTCCATACACTGATTGGCTATTAATTGCAACTTAACATGTGCCCTTAGGAAATACGTTAAGAAAACACTTAGGACATTAGGTCATCAAAATTCAGTTGGCACACATAACATCTGTAGAAGATCCATCACATTTCACACAGCCCAAAATCAAGTAGCACACAATTTGAATTCGAAAACGTCTACGAAATATTCGAAACTCAATTCCACAATTAGCAATTTAGCACGAACAAGTAGGTGTGCAGAAACGCAAGCATAACATATATAACCTCGTAAGGACATCATACCAGGGAAAAAAAACTAATATACGCCAGGTAGTCTACAAGAGCTAAAATAAAATCTTTGGCAAGCCGCTTTCAGAAACTACAACTGAGTTTCAAATAAAAACTTACGCTAAATTTGAAAGCAAGTCCACATCAGGAATGATAATTACTGCCCAAAATGATAACAGATAATGATTGGATGACAAGAGAAAGCTTACAGCCTTCTCCCTCTTCTACCACCCTTTCTACGAGTGCTATCAGTGGGAATAGGAGTCACGTCCTCTGAAAGATGAACCAAAAAGTCCAAAAAAAAAAAAAAAAAAAAAAAAAATCAAACATTGCCACCACCTAAAAGGTAAATTATATATAAAAAAATCCATACTGGAATATCTTTGCAAAGTGAGTAAAAAAGCTCAAGCAGTATCAAAATTAACCACCAAAAGAGAGTCGTATAGAATTGTTAAAAGAAAAAAAAATTTAATGACGGGGGCAAAAGACTGGAGAACTTGTTTATTAAGGCCATTTGTTTGGTGGAAAAACATGGGATGTATTCTTCATGATGGCTAGAAGGTGACAATAAAAAAACTGGTTACAATTAACAACTAAGGTTATCGATATGCTTCTCTTTATGTTGAGAAAACACCAATTAAATCCAAATTTTTTATTTCATATAAGATATAGAAATGGAATTGATTTATCCTAGCACAACTTAATAGCAATGATACAACTCTATAGCTGAACTAAGAACATGCACTAGAACAACACATACATAAAGCATAGATTTTATAAGAAATTAGAACAAATTAAACGTAAAGGATAGATTTTTACAAAGATATATGATCATATGAAAAACCTCAACAATATGCACTATTGCATTGGTCTGTTGGCATTTAGATATTCAAGTATATACCTGTCACTATGCATTCAATCAACTTCTGAGATATTTTAGGACGATGAAAGAAAATTACTCTGGAATAGTTATTAACATGCAATCCCTACTGAAATATATTTTCCAATATTCTGTTTTTGATATACAAAGAATTACTCCTGCCTAATACAACTAGTTTAGGGTTTCTACATATTGATATATAGCCCCATCTACCAGCTATGCCTGGGCCAAAATTGAATAGAACAAAACATGGTACCTTCGGGTACTTGAAGACTGCTCATTTGAAACATTACAATTATTATTATTTTTTACTTCATTTGTGTATTATTATTATCATTTTGATCAAGTAAAGAGAGTATTATTAACAAAATGAAAGCAATCCTATACACAGGGGCACATGCAGTCCACTCTTCTCACATGCACCGGGCAATTACAGGACATAAGTCCATGGGGGTAGCCTTGAGGGGGAGTGGTGAGAGTTAAACCCAAGACCTCTTGCTTGAGAAGAGGCTCCTGAACCACTCGGTCCACCCCTCAAGCCCTAAAGACTTAATAATATTATTATTATTTTTATTATTGTAAAAATAAAAATAAAAATTATTATTTTACTTCATTAATTATTATGTTGGGAACCAAACTAGGATTATTTGATTCTCTACTCCCTCACAAACAGGACAGCACCCCCCCCCCCAAACCAAAAAAAAAAAAAAACTAAAAAATGAAAGAACAAAAAAATGATTCCTGCAAAAAACAAGGGGCTAAACGAATAATTTTATAGATAAAGCCTTACCAATGCGACCAATTCTCATTCCAGAACGAGCAAGGGCCCGGAGTGCAGACTGAGCACCTGGGCCAGGTGTTTTTGTCTTGTTCCCACCAGTAGCACGGAGCTTGATATGAAGAGCTGTGATGCCAAGTTCCTGCACAATATGAAGTGAGAATTAGTCGAATAGTTTTTGCACTATTAAAAAAATACCATTTAAATGATGACATATCATGATAAATACAAAGTCCAAACTCAAACAAAGAGATGTCTATAAACCAGTATAGAAAGGATAAATTGTTCTTGAAATCTAATTGAGATGAATACACAAAACCTAAGAAAATGGCTGATTTTTTTTTTTTTTTTTTTTTTTATTATTTATAAAAAAAGGCTATAACTACTTCGCACCAGGCACCAATACAATCTGTCCAAATCAAATATTAAAATTGAAAGATTTAATAGAAGCACCAAATTAAAAAACAGGATAAAAACCTTGCATCTTTGTGCAACATCCTGTGCTGCAAGCATAGCTGCATATGGAGAAGACTCATCCCTGTCAGCTTTCACCTTCATACCACCTGCCATCCAAGACAAGAAAGAGAATTATACAACACTCTATGAGACTACATAATAGTTTTCCTTTTAACAAAATGTATATAATGAAGAGTAATGAGACGTCATGGATTTGGGGCCTGAGAACACATTATTGTGAGAAAGCATATATAGTGACACAAAAAAAAAAGGTTACGAGAGATAAACCCTTACCAGTAATGCGAACAAGGGTTTCTTTTCCTGACAAATCAGTCACATGCTGCAGTTCAAAAAAAAAAAAAAAAAAAAAAAAAACCCATCCATGACTGAAATTCAAGAAATAGCAATGAAAGAGAAACAAGAAAGTATATATACTTACAATAAATGTGTCGTTAAAAGATGCAAAAATGTGAGCAACGCCAAAAACATGCTCTCCATCTCTTACAGTGGGCCCAAGGGTCACATTTTCTTCCTTTGGTTCCCTAACCTTCCTCCTCGACTATAGAACCATCCACCAACAAAACATATCAAAACCAAGCAAGTTTAAATTTAATCCTTCTTGCAATTTTAATAAGAACTTCTACACATCAAGCCATACCCAAATACAAGCAATAGAGTGATGAGATAGTAATTTATCATAATAAACCTATGTTGCATTCACCACATTCATAGAGTACGGAATTGGTCCTGTTATGATCATTCATTGGGTCACACCTACATGTTAATAGAGTTCAGAAGTCATTCCTATAGCTGATTATAGAAATTTTAACCAAGTTGCATTCAAGATTAAAAATCTCTTTCAAACCAACAAGTTGGGTAAATCCAAATATTCACCTAAAAAATAAAGTAAAAGAAGTCAAATCTAGTTGTCAATATAGTTACGTTGCATTCAAAATGCTTCAAAATCAAATGTCTTTTAAACAACAACAACGACCAAAAGAATAAATTATTGCTTTACTTGCCCTACAGTATAATTTATGCCCACTATTAATGAACTCTCAAATATACTGAAATCCTAATTAACAGACAACTTTACTTTAACAAAAAACCTAAACAAAATCCCAAATGAGCTTTTAGTTCAACATTCTAAAAAATAATAATAATAATAGATTAATAGTGTTAAATTCATCTTAAACTGCTACTGCTTCGTATTAACATAGCTTCACGGACACACAATAGAATTCTATTTGCAAAAAGAACGTTCATTTTTATGCCCAAATCAAAACACAAAATCTCAAATTTGTTCAAATTCCAATAAAAATACTATTTCAATCCTTAAAAGACCAATCAATATCCCAAAATAAGCTTTAAACCATAACTTTCCCCTCAAATTCTGGATATATATAACACACAGAGCATATCGCAACACATAGATTCATCATAAAATATAAATAAATATATATATATGTGTGTGTGTGTGTGTGTGTGTGTGTGTGTGTGTGTGTGTGAGAAATCGGATCGAGCTAAAGACTAGAATCAAATAGTTAGGTTGTAGATCTGAGTTTGAAATTATATGCATCGAATTTAGGGTTCTTCATACATGACATGAACTCAAAGTTCGCAGTATGCAATAGCTTCAGACATGAATAGATGTAGAAGATTTGGTAATGGATACGAAATAAATGAGCTGAGATGAGTTCGAGATTGGCTTACCATGGCTTCGAATCGGCAAGACTGACGAGAGCTAGGGTTTGTGGAAGGTTCGTTTGCTCTATCACAAGGGAGGAGAAACGGGGAGGCTCGTCTCACGCTATGTTTTATAACGAGAAGATGGATTAGGGTTTTGCTGTGAGGATAAAATAATGGTATTCCTAAAAATGACCCTTGCTCTTCTTTAAATTCTCAAGAGGAACCTTGGCTTTTGGCTTTTAGAGTTTGACCCCCTGAGCTTTCACTCAAAACACCTTACACCCTTTATTTTGTTTTCAATATATACTTTGACCCCTTCATGTTTGAAAAATTGGCAGTTTACAGCATTCCATCAAGAATCTGTTTGGGTTTTTTTTTTTTTTTTGACAAAAAATGGTCTTCCGCATGACCCGCTCATAATACTTTTAGAACGAAAATGCCTCTATAGTATAAACAATTTCGTCATTTCACCAACATATCTATACTATCTATAAAAAGATGAATGTAAGAAAAACTTTTGATTAACTAATATACCCTTATTTTAATTTTTAAATACACAACTACCCACCCTTTTGCATATATAGGAAATATAGTAATATGGAAACTATAATTCTAAAACACATACCTTAATATATTCTAAAACACATACCTTAATATATAAAACACAAATAGGAATTCAAAGGAAACCCTAAATCAAATACTCCATTTAACTTCGTATCTCCCTCTTCCTCTCATTCTCTAGCAAACGAGAATGGCCTGTTAGAGGCACACCTACTTCCTAACACAGTAACAAACCAAATATCCACATCATGGAAACGATACATGGAGACGATACCGGATCTTAAGGGGCTGTTGTGTGAGTGTTTTATACTTTTATTATGTATTTCTTGAAATTTTGTAAGAATTCATATAATGCTGAATTTGTTTGTGGTTGGGGATGGTTGTTTTCGAAGATTTTGGGTAGATTAGGAAAACCTTTGAATGTGTTTTGATTGTAACGTGGAAATTGTTGGAATGGGTCATATATGTATATGATAATTATTATTATTATTTTGCTTGAATTTGGTTGTTGATGGGAAGGGAGGGGGAAAAAGAAAAAGGAAAAAAATAAAATGAAAATCTCGATCTCCACTCTCTTTTCAATCTCTAAGTGAACAAAAAAAAAATGTAGATGATGATACCATATAAAAATAAAATTGAGAATTTTTTTTTAGAAAAAGTAAGAAAAAATATATTATGGGGGATCAATTTCACTTATTAAAAAAATAAATTAAATAATATTTAAAAGCATCAAAAATATAAAATATAGAAAATAAAAATAAAATAATTATGTTTGCTACTTCCCTTTGGAATGCACATCTCAAATTGAAACAGCAAATTGCCACAGCCCACGTAAGGTAGCAAAAGACAGATTTGTTATTTTTTTTTTTTCTTTTTGCTACCTCCCTCAAAGATGCTCTTGTATCATATATTAAATTATATTATATCTATACTACCTATTAAAGTTTATACTTTAGAAACTGTCACGCCCCGACTCGGAGAGTCGACACGTGGATAAAAGTCAAAGTAAAAAGGTGTACACGTGGATAAGTCAGAGTATAAATGTTGCGGAAGACTTAATCAAATCCACGTGTATTTTTTTTTTTTTATAATATTTTTAATAATAATGGTGCCAGTTCATCAATAATACTCAAATAATTAATATGAAATGTTATGCTCACACATCATGCCCATAATAATATATGCTCTCAAAATAATGCCAACATCCCTGGCACATAGGTTGGATTCAAACTATTCAAGGTTCATTAAGTAATAATGGTAATAACAATAATAATAATAGAAATGTCCATACATCAAAATAACATAGTCTCTATGTAATGCACGTGCATCTATCCTCATCCATGACTATGTTAGTATGCCACCTTCAAGTTCCAACCTCAAATTATGCCACTAGGCATCCGCCATCGGCAAACCCTCACTCATCACCTGATCATCTGAAATAATAATAGGATGAGCTGCAAAGCCCAATAGGAAATATGTGTGGATTCTATACAATTAATATATGTGCAGATACATGGTATATGAATTAAAATCATTTAATAACTCAAAATCAAATATCAGTCACAAATCAATACTTTGTGTGGGTTTTGAGTTAATTTCCCAAAATTCTCATAGTATCTCCAATTCCCAAAACTATGGGATCAAACCATGCATCAACCGTCGCTAATCACAGGTTACGTCGTCACGTCAACCCCCGGCTCAGCCAAGCACGAAAATAACCAACACCTACGCGGCGTTCTTCCTCGAGGGCTTCAGGGTCTTTCACCCAAGGGCACTTTACCTTGCTTGCTATTCGCGGAGTATTCTCAACGCAGGACACCACTTCATTGTGATGCCCCCACCCGTTTGATGCATACCAAGACCCAAGGTCCATATATCCAAAACATTTTCCATCATTCAAATAAATATCCGAGTGTCCAAAAGTATCCATAAACATGTTTGATAAATTTCTAGAATTTCAGTAACATTTCTAAAGCATTTCCAAGTAAACAACATTTATAAAGCATTTTTCCAAGATCCAAGTATCATGAAAATTCCATACATTTAACAGATATTTCACAATAACATTTAAACGAGTATATAACCATGTATCTTTAAGGAACAATATAAAACAGTCGTATCAAATGATATATTGAAGGATTCCCTAAATTTTGAACAAGTAATAAAAATATTTGGTTATAAATCAGTGGGAAAATCCAAAAATATCATTAAAGCATTTAAAATCACGTTTATAGAACAACACCATATTAAATGTAAAGAAGCCACATTTCCTACCTCAATTGCGAGCAATACCAACCCAAAACCACGTGATAGACACTGACAATGCGAATGCAGCGTTAATGCTCCCTAGGGTCCTCCCGAGGACTGATAAAATCTGATAATTATGCATACGTAATCTTTAGGTAAATTTCAAAATAAATATAACGCACTCAAAAATTACTATTGGCCTTCTAACAGTAAACTATGGTCCCAAAATCATCAAAATAATTTTTAAAACACTCTCTATAATTTCTGGGAATTTTCTGTAATTTTTGGAATTTTCTGATATTTTCTGGAATTTTTAATAAATATTCATTTGGCCAAAAAGTCAAACTACAGTCAAACTTGGTCAAAATGATCAACTAAGGGTCCCACATGGTAGGGCCCTCCAAGACGAGTCCAACGGTCAAATTTGGGGTTCATATGATTATCGTATGGCTTTTAAATGCGTGAGAACACGGTAAGGTACACAGATGCACCCACACAGGATCATAGACCTATGGGGTCATCTTCAACCTCCCGCGGGTTGAATTGTGTAACCGGGTTACACCGTGTGTTCAACGGGCCAACTTCAACGATTAATATCTCTCTTGTTTCTTAACCGTTTTCAGTGATTCAAGTGTCGAATCGAAGCTCATGCGGAGTACTACGTGCGACTATAAATTGTTCATTCAGAATCCTATAAAATCATATTCGTTTTTAAGCCTAAAGTTTCGGGTTTTCATGATCCAAAATTCTAAAATTTCTAAAACTTCAACCTACAGTCAATTTCTCTAAAATTTGACACTACCATGGTGTTCCTTGGTCCAAAAAACATAAAATATGATCATCCTTTCTAAGAATAACATAAGAAAATAAAATTGCATATACATATATATATACACAGTACGTGATATTTATATATATATATATATATATATATATATGAAATCAACGATAGAGGAGGTGAGGATTTTACCTCACTAAGAGAGCTCCACGAACTCAGCCAAAAACCTCTACCAGACCACTCTGTTTTTTTCTCCTCTGTTCTTCCTCAATTTCTCTCTCTCTGTTGCTCTTTCTCTAACTCTCTGTCTCGATCCCTCTATACATATAAATATAATCAAAGCAGATGCCAGTGGTAGGTGCAGCTAATGATTCCTCTATACTTATATATATATCCAAAGCAAATGGAAGTGGTGGTGCGGCTAATGATCCCTCTTTACATATATATATATATATATATATATATATACACACACACATCCAAAGCAGATGCAAGTGGTGGGTGCATAATTTTATGCTACACTTGCCTAAGTTATGGTAAAGTTGCACACATAGGATCAAATAAATATCATAAATATATTTCTAAAATTCATGTCATCACAGAAACACTTTTGATTGACCATTACATCATTATTTTAAATTTTAAATATTTATTTGCCTCCCATATTTAACCAATTAAGAATGTTTTATATTTAACCAATTAAGAATGTTTATTTTCTAGCAAAAAAGAAGAAAAAAAGATAACACAATTTATGTTCACTTCATAAATTCTGTACAGCCTCCATTACTATGCATGTGTTCTAGCTAACTTCTTATTCCTTTCATAACTCTTAACAGTTGAAGGAATTTTGACTTATTGTGTTGAGCGTTTATTCTAATAAGTTAAATTAACACAAAAGTAACAAATAATTAGATTTTCATGTTCAATATATATATATATATATATATAGGATGATGATCAGGTAAGCACGTGCTGATATAACTTATATCAAAACCTGCATTAGGAGTTCTTGTGCATTAGTGAGATGTGAGGGGAATTGAATCAATGCAAGGGGTACAACCCCCAATGCATAGTGCTGATGTAACTTACATCAGCACGTGTTGATAGGATCACCTCTGTATATATATATATATATATAGAATTTATAAATTTTTTTATTTAAATAATATTCATGTGCAACGCACATGTGCCCATATCTAGTAATAAAAGTGTATTTGTAAATTGTCATTTCTGTTAACATAGTAGGGATTGAATACAATTTCCAAATATGAGGTGTTTATAGTGTTTGAAAACAAAATAAAGGGTGCGAAGTATTTTTGAGTGAAAATTGAGATAATAAAACTATAATATTCCCTTAAATTTACTCTAAATGTTTATTGATATGTAGACCATGTCCTTATCCGTATATGGGGCAGTAGTTATGTTGAAAGGAATGATATCTTTGTCTGGCAAAATAAATAAAGTGCACCTTGAATGAGTCTTAGACTCTCAGGTGTAGGCTATGTCCTTTGGGGCATAGCCTACAAATCCCATCCTTAATGGCATGTTGGGGTGGGGAGGTGCAATGCTCAAAGCACAAATAATCATTTGTTTGCACGTGCACATTTATTTATCTATACTACTATCAAGGTGTTGTGTGTCCAGATTCTCGCTGTTTGTTTTTGTACAACATATATCATAAGACATCATCTAAATGATGATGAAGTATTAATGGATGCGACACATTAAAATGAGAAAAGTGTGTGAACGCTTTGTTATTTATTGGATGATGTCTTACATAATATGACATGTTGTAGTATAGAGTCAAACACAATCACAACATTCAAAACAAATAAGATCCAAACTCAAGGTTGGGAGGCTTTGATATCTCAGCTATGTATCTATACTTCTACATAAAATTTTAAAATTCATCCCTTATTATCTACATAACTGAAAGAGTAAATAGGGGCAGAATAGCAAATATCATATTAAGTTGAACTTGAATCCACTAATCCATTATCCCATGATTTTCTTTAGGGAATAACTAAGGTGTTATATGCATACCCATGGTGAGTGCCCGTGATACTGTTAAAAATGGATTGGAAGGCCCTTGGTTTCTTGCTTTTATATCTATAATCCCTTCCCTAATTTAATCCCAGATGCCCCCATTATTACTTTAATACTAAAAATTTAAAGGGACAAAATATTAATATCCCATTAATCTGAACTCAAATTTGTTATCCATAACTCTCTCTACGCTATAGTGGAATAACTAGAGTTTCTCTTCACTCCAAAAAAGTAACAAGAGAGAAGACAGAGCATAGGTATCACGCCTTCGTTTTAAAAGGGCAGTCATTAGCTTCAATCCAAAACTGGCGGCAAAGGAGGGCCTGTAGTGAACGAGGGCTATCAATAGTATCAACCTCAAAACGGACCCAGAAACCATTAATTCAACCCAAAGAAAGGATCAATGGGCTCAGCTCGAATGGCATGCAGAGGTTATCCTACACGATTAATGCAGAAGCAGTTTAAGACTTTAAGCCATAGCTTGGCTACTCAGATGAAAAAAATAATAAGCCAAAAAATGGCACATACTATAAAAGAGGAAAAAATTAGATCATAAAGTATCAAAGGATAGAAAGGATAGAAAGTCATGTCATGGTTTCACTACTATAAGTCTATAATAACTTAAGGCTGACAACAAAGACATACAGCTGAAAGTAATTACGGCCTAAATGTACTTCAACATTTTTTTTTTTTTTTTTTTTGAATCTAGAGGTTTAGACTTTGAGACTTAAATTACAATCAATGAACTTCTGTAATAAAAAAATGGCATAGACAAACTTATTGTGTACATCAGTTTGAAAAATTAACAAAATTATAAGTTTCAAAAAAAAAAAAAAAAAAAAAAAAAAAAATCCTCATCGTTTAGATGAACTCTAGTTACTCTCTCTTACAAAAATGATCATAAAGCCAACAGTAAAAATGGTGAGCCGAAAATAATTACTATTGAATCACAAATAACAAACGGTCAAGGGCAATAGCACAAAGGACCCCAATTAAAGGTGTGGAACTGTAAAAATGCTTCTGGAAGTTATGCTGAAATAAGACCCATGTATCCAGCAAATACAGCCAACATGGATGATATAACATATGCGCTTGCAACAATTACTGGTTCGTTGAGTCCACATAATTCAAGGTGGTGATGAAAGGGCGACATCCGGAACAACCGGCGGCCAGCTCCCAGTAAGCGTTTGGTGGTCTTGAAGTAAGACACCTAAAACACGAGGACAGTAGTTGTCATACATAAAGAAAATGCATTAACAAATGCATTTTGCTCTTCATTTTTTAGTCACAGTAACAAGATGCATATACAAAATTTAGAAAGGGCAATGGACCAGTTATTAGGTAGAAAATCCATCCATTTAGGGGAACTATGCTTACCTATAAAAAGTCAATCTCACACACACACACACACAAACATGCACATAGAGAGAGAGAGAGAGAGAGAGAGAGAGAGCAACCACATCAACGAAGCTGATAAAGAATGGGAAACGAAGATATGGTAACTGGCATATACTATAAAAAAGGAAAAAAAAAAATAGATGAAGATGATACAGTTTGCATTTTTACACAAATAGAATCATCAAATAACTAATACAATGCCTTTTAACAATATTCAAAATAGTAGTCTACTAATTGAGCTAGTGAAGGCTCTACATAGTATTGTGTCAAGGTAAAGAAGGGCAGGCAGTCCAACTCCAGTTATAAACCAAAATGGTGCATTATCCCATATTCACTTTTAAGCATTCCCTTCCAAATATGTTTTAGGGTGAGCCTATTTCCACACCTTTCTTTGCTTATCCACACCCCTTCACGGCTAATTTGGTCATTTTCTCATTTCCTTGTCAAATTTCCTAATTCTAATTAAAAGAGAGAAGCTTCACCCCTTATATCAAACCCAATTTGACGATCTGGGATGTATCTAAGACCATCTAGGGATTTTTTTGATCTCTAGATCCATTTTTGTGTCTTGCTTAGATCAACCATTAAAACAATAGAACCAACAAATGATCCATCAATTTAAGAGAGCCCATGGAGTCAGAAGTGAGGAGAAAGATGGAGAGGGAGATTGTGAGTATAGAGAGAAACAGTGTAAGTGAATGTCATACCAAATTTTGTTGTTTCCGCTTTTTCATTTATTATTATTTATTATATTGTTTTTTGTTTCTTACCGGTAGATGAATGTCATGCTTTTCCCTTTCCCTTACCTCCTCATCTTCTTGATTTTATTTTTAAAACTTTCATTAAACTTTGTACCCCCCCTAAAAAAAATGGAGTTTACTGTTGTAGTGTAGAAAAAGGGCTGTCGGAGAAACAAGAGGGGGGAAAGGGAAGAGGAAGAAGAGGGAGGAGAGAGAAAATATTAAAAAAGCGAGGAGAAGATGAAGGGAGTTAAATGACTAAAATAACCATGGAAGGGGTCTCGATAAGCAAAAAAGGGTGTGGAAATAGACTCACCTTATGTTTTAACTTGTATCAAACACAAAGTTCATTCAACTAAATATCTAGCAAAAATAGAATGAAAGGAAGGCAATAAATGGATTTCCCATTTCTAAAGATGACATTTCCACTAATCCATAGAAACATCTAGCCTCTACCTGATTTCCATCCATTAAGAGTTTCACTCAACCATCGCAAAAATTTCCATTAGACATGAAATAAGTGGGTAAAAATAGAGATGGAAAGGAGAATAACAAAGAAAGTAAGAGAGGAAGAAAAATGTCAAAACTGCAAAAAGTGTGGAATAAGTAGCCATAGCACATACATTGTCTGGGCAATGGAATAGGGAAGGACATGTGAAAAATAATGAAAGGGGAAACAAAGGTCTCAAAACTGCAGAAATTGCTTGAATGTAGCAATTTGAACTGACACACTCTCCTCTGAATAAGGAAAGAGTACCTTTTTCCCAAAAGACAGACAGTAAAAATTATCAACATAAATACCTGCATTATAACTGATAGTGCTTCAAGGACAAAGATTCCAGATGAAATGAATAATGGAAAGAACATTCCTGTACAAGCAGCCATTGCAGCTAGTGCCCCACCTAATGCCAAGGATCCAGTATCACCCATAAAAACAGATGCCTTATACCGGTTGTGCAAAAGGAAACCAACACATGCTCCTGCCATTGATGCTCCAAATACAGCAAGGTCTGGTTTAGAATGTAAATAATAACAATTAGTACCCAGGAAATATCCAGGGCAGGACAGGTTAAATTTTTTTACTCCTCCAATAAAATATCTACACCTGACACAGGAAATCAACATGAAGATCAAATCACTCACAAACAAGCATTCAAAAGGAAGGCAACTAAAATTTTAACAAGTCATATGCTGTCATATGCCATTGTATAATGTGATTGTTAATTTTGAACCATCCATGTATCAAAATATATAAGCCCCTTGGTGCAGTGTTACGGAGATGGTGTACCTGAATTGCAAAAGTTCGTTATACAGATATTGAGTCTTGTGTGTAGTAGTTCTAGAAGATATAAACGAAGCTTGAGTTGATTGATGAATTTAACAAATGCAAGAACATTGTCCTTTTCTCTCTTTGATCTACCTGAACATGCAACTTCTCCCTGGCATTAATATAGTTTGGCTAATATATTTAGTCCTTATGACACCCTTCATCCCTCAGTAAAACAGCTTTCATAATGGAATGCAAAATGCGTGCATGGATGGGATGAAACTTCCAAGAAGAGGCAGGGAGTGACATTATGATACCCACTATGTTGTTTTACTTTAAGATATCGCCATAATGGGGATTATCCCAGATGTGAAAGCTTGTTACTGTCACAAAGATGCAGTACTTGAAATTCCGTCTTTCTTTTTTCTTTTTCCCTTTTTTAGGCAAAATGATAGAATAACCCTGACCCAAGCCTGAACCACACCTACACTCACACGCCAGACGCTATTCCATCTGGTGTCATTAACCTAAAATGTTTTGAACTCCCAAATTGCCAAGGCAAAGACTATCAGGGCCTACCCCATTCCAACAAACCAACATGTCGTTGGTCTTTTCTTGGACCTTTTATTTATTATTTTTTGATTGGAGTCTTTTCTTGGACTTGAAGGTGATGGTAGGGGTCATTAGATTTAAATTTACTGAAGTTATTTGGTTTATCACATGACTTGGGTGGTCAATGTGATTTAAAGTTACTAAAGTAATTTTTAACTTAATTATTCATAATAAAACCCTTAAAATAATTTTCTCACTCGAAAATCAAAACAGGGAAGTGAGCCAGTCTAAATTCAGAAGGAAGGTTCTAGTTGTTTAAAGAAGCCTCCCCCCCCCCCCCCTCCCCGGTGCACGGGAGCCCTTGTGGATGCAACAAACTTTCTTGGGAGATGTCTCCGCTTCGGCGCCCAACAGTACCCCGGAATTCCTGGGCGAAGCCTAGGGACACCGTGGGAAACCCAAATAAAAAAAAAAAAAAAAAAAAAAGAAGCCTCCCTAGTGGTTCTCTACAAATTTGGAAGGAAAGAAACACAAAGATGATTTAAAGAAGGCTACAAACTTTACTCTTATATAGATATACTCAAAAGTGTGATTGGTTCCATTGGGTTAGTCCCTTGTTCTAGAGTGTAAGGAGGATGAGTTTGTCTAAAATTCACACCATTTTGAGACAGAACCTAGGACTTCACTGTAATACAAAGTATACAACATTGTGATAAAAAATACAAAATTCTACAACATAACCAAGATGTTCATGAACTATGAGCAATCTTTTTCAGTCAATACTACTATTTATAAATAAATCAATTTTAGGACAAAAACAAAAGTTAAACATAACATTAATAATTTCCGCTGAAGTCGTTAAAAGTAGGAATGAAAATTCCCGCCTAGCAAAATGGAACTTGAAAGTTCTGCATCCATAGGAATTGAGGCACCCTTGAGAACCAAAGTTCCAAGGTGTTTTTTCAACCAAAGAACAGATTACAGATCTATCATAAATTCCTATTACAAACTCTTAACTGAGAAACATTCCTTTGAAAACTCTAAAGAATTAAGGTAACTATAAAATGAAGGGATGACATTATTAAAGAGTTTGGAAGTTCAAAGTAAAATCCTACTGCTAAAAAATATAGCATTACAATGCCTGATTCTGAATAAATAACTTTAAGTTTTAATGATAGTATAAAAATGTTACTTACCAACAAAATCAATGGGGAAGAACCATTAAAATAGCAAACCCTCTGTCACGGTTGTTATATTTCTAGGATATGCTCCTCTATCCATAAAATAACCTCTAGAAATTCTGATTCATAATATCATTCAACATGGGATAAGAAGGTAATCTCCATAAGTACTATTTACTCCAACAACTAAGTTCAAGTTAATTGGATGGATTACAAGGTTGAACACAAGTCATATAGATTTGACAGGGTTACCAGCTGTTATTGGACATAGAAAAAGAGGTACTCTGACTTGAAGGTTAACCAGAATCAAGTTTATTAACGAGGTGTTTATACATTCAATGCCAATTAAGCAGTAATAAAATTCATCACATATTATGTTCTAGAAACTCGGAGGAGATGCTCCCAATTAAGCTACAATGCTACGTATTAAGCCCAATGACATTGACACTGACCGGAACATATGGGAAGCACCGCAATCGACATTCCTATAAAAGCCAATGCAGCGGTACCTCCAGCCAGCCCATCAAGACCATCGGTTAAGTTAACCCCATTTCCCATTGAAACAAAACAGAATGATGTCAAAAGAAGATAACATTTTCCCAGGTACACAAGGCCCAACGGTGCGGGTAAAGGAATCAACATTTTCCTGCATTGTGAAACCAAAAGGCAATGAGAAAAGGCACCGAATATGTTAACAGTTATTGCATATAATTTTTATAAAGCTTCTTAGTGTACTTGGCAAAGGATTGTCAATGAGATGCATACCATATCATTACCTACAAATCATTAGAACAAAATTATACACTTATGGCATCTATTTCATGGTTCCACCAGAAGTTTAATGAGACAATATCAACATCAACTTGCAGAGGATACCTCACAACCATAGACAACTAATTCAACAAATTTTGAAGATTGTCCCAATATTGAATGGAGGTAAATTTAAGGTATTCTGGAAAATTAAATTATAAATAGCAGATGCTAAAAATAGACATGATTACACAAATTACAATTTTTTTTCCCCAAACTATTGAAAAGTCTTTAATTGTACTCAACTTTTCACTCAAAATATGACAATACATACTGAAGTCACTATGACAGCATAGGGTATCCTCAGCTTACTCCCCCTGGGACTTGGGCTTATGGAATTGAATAGTTCTCAAATCTGGAATTAGTTACTATGATTATACATACCAAAGTCACAAATATTATCATAAAATATCACCAAAAAAAAATGTCATACAAGCCTCTATTTCCAGAAAATACAAAAAGAGGTAAGAAAGGCTCAGGCTTAAAAATAAAAAAATAAAAAGGCCATTACCCAAAGTTGGTCCCGCTAAGCGGGGTCCTAGGAGAGGTGAGCTGAATATGGTTCTAACCTTTGTATTAAATACAAAGTGGCTTCTCTCAAGACTCAATCCTATGCCCTTTGCACTTGGTAGGCCGAGACTTTCATCATTGCACCAGACAATGGTCACCATAAATCAATGGGCTGTATATGAATTTTTGTTGGCCACTATCACACATATGAATCAATGAAACATACACTAGTCACACAACATGAGCAGCTAAAGTGTCAAATATTTCATGACTGTCTAGTGTCTAAATACACTCGTGGTTTCTTTAAGACCTAATTTAAATATCTAAATTTTATGCTAAAATCAAATTTATATTCATTTCATTATGATATAATCTAAGACAAATTCATACATTTAGAATCCTTCAAAATTTACTAGCATAATTGCAGTGTCTAGTGTTTCACAATCTAATTATTAATTTGTAATATGAGGATTATAATGCTTAATTTAATTAGAGAAATCACATTGGAATCATAAATTAAGCGAAAAAATTAAGTTAGAATACATAATATGGTCCAAACCTTTGAAGAAGGCGCTAGTGCATTAGTGCTGCCATAGAAATATATAGACATTTTAGTTTTAGATACCCAATAAATTCCAAAAGTACACAAATAAACATTAAATTTTACTTGATATATAATATATCTATGAGTATTATATATATACACATAATTTTTAGTATGAATTTCTATATCTGTAAAATTTTTTTAAAGGGCAGGGACATTACTATAAAAAACCGCAGATGCTTCAAGCTTCAGCCAACAAGAGAGAGAGAGAGAGAGAGAGAGAGAGGAGGAGGAGGAGAAAAATAAGAAAGAGAAGCATCCTAGGCAATGATGCTGAAGAAGAAATAGAGGCAACCAGACACGGTACCCTCTCTCTCTCTCTCTCTCTCTCTCTCTCTCTCTCACACACACACACACACACATATTTTGGACAAGTTATTCTTCCTCCACTTCTCTCATCTCTGGCCTGCCCGAGACCAAGTTAACTCCAGCAACAAGACTCAATATCCTCCAAGCCTTGAACCATGGGCTTTATTCTTGGAAATATTCCAGTATGAAGAAATCACCAAGTGAGGAAATCTTAAAAAGTTCGTCAGTTTGGTCAGAAACATGAAAATCAGATGCATTCTCATCCATCAAGTTGAATTCTTGAGTTTGTCATTGTGTTCATCTCCTTGATTGCACTCTTATCATTAATCACATCAATCACGACATCTATTCCCCAATGCCAACAAGCTGATCCGCATGATGTGTTTTTCCATAACCTTCATTTGATTGTGGTTATTACAATATTTGTAAAATAGTGCTTAACATGTTTTCAATCCAATGTGAATGATCGCCAGGACCTTGCCACAGATTTTCAACCTGCAAGCGTTTGACCATCTCACCATGATCTGGAATCTTTTCATAATGTTTGGCATTGTTCACCATATTGAGAAGATTGACTGTGGTTGCTTCAATACCAATTTGAGTAGCCCAGGTGGAGATTCAATAGCTACAACGTATAAGTGAACCTTGAAGATAATTGGATCTGAAGCCAAAAAAATTAAAATCTAATTTTTATGAGATTTTGCAATTTACAACATAATTCATAGCTTCTTACTTTACTTGGTTCCTAAGCAAGTCACTTGGGCTCAAAGTTATTTCACATTTAAGTAATTAAACCCTAATTATTTGGTCTCTAATTTAAACCCACAGACAACTAGGCCCAACCCATTACAAAGATATAAAACCCATAAGCGGGAAATAGGAATTAAAGGAACCAAAGTTTGCTTTCCAATTCTTATATATTATATATAGTGTGTGTGTGTGTGTGTGTGTGTATGTACTGACCATACTCTAAAAGTAAAAATAAAACCCTTTCTCTTCTCTTTCATTTTATTTTATTTTATTTCTTTTTTTGGGGGGGGGGGGGGTTTGGAGGAAGGGTACAAGAAGTGGGGAAAAAAAGTCGATTATTGCAAGGAAAAAAATACCACTGCCATGCTCTTAGTCATCAAAGAAACTTTTATCAGATTAATTGAGTCCCAAATAATGAGATAAATCAAACCAGAAGCTGACATTTTTTAAAAATTTGTCATCATGAGAATAGATATGTGAGTTACCATAAAAAAATGTTGATCAAATTAGTTACAAGAAGGTATACATGCTGTAGGGTGATGCTATGCTTGTGGTATCCAACCAAAACGAAAAACAGGTCCCAACAGCTACCTGTGAAGTACCACAAGTTAAAACATGCACAAGGCTAAGAATAATCAACTCTTTAAAACAATAACAGAAAGCATAAAGAAATCCATGAAGGAAGCAAGCAATGTAAGATGCATTACCTCTAACAAGATTCTTATCCATGCAGATAAACCATTATTATGATTCTTAATGAAGCTTAAGACGTCATCAAGTAGCCCAACTGCAGCAAATGCTAAAGTTGCTGTCGCAGCTCCAGAAACTTCAATAGAAGAAAAACCAACCAGGACTTTTGCAACAATTATACCAATTGGTACGAAAAACAATCCACCCATTGTGGGAGTTCTCTTTTTAGAGGAAGTGTCTAGCAGGCCCTTCTTTCCTGAAGATTTGATGAATCTTTAATCTACGAAGAAACGGGACACATACATAGCCCGCACAAGCCACTAAAACTGTGGATATAAAGAAGGGCCGTGTCAAGTAAAATGGAGCTAAGGGTAGTCTAACAATCCGCCATGCACACCAATCCACAAAT
Organism: Liquidambar formosana; assembly: GCA_039720395.1. Taxonomy (NCBI): domain Eukaryota; kingdom Viridiplantae; phylum Streptophyta; class Magnoliopsida; order Saxifragales; family Altingiaceae; genus Liquidambar; species Liquidambar formosana. The sequence goes on from CM077835.1 coordinate 12,636,445, forward strand.
AAAAGAAGTGCTGTCAAGAAGGTTATCAAACCCATATTGATAAAAACTCCAGATTTAATCCTGCAATTAAAGTGTTAAAAAATATCCTGATCAGTGTAGATGCTTTAAGTAAGAAATATGTCCTCACTATGCATACAACAAGATTATTTAAGTAAATTCTTGTACCCCAACAAAAAAAAAAAAAAAAAAAAAAGAAAAAAGAGTAAATTTTTTCTACAATACCAAATATTTGTGATCATGGAATTGGACATTTATAACTTTGCCAACAATCAAACAGATCACCCCAAAAACATTCTAAGATCAATGCATAACCCTAGGGTTTTATGTGAATGATGACTTGCACCAACCAAAACAATATAACTGCACTTGACAATGTAGACAGTTAGAATATCTAGTGAAAGAGGACTATAAGCAGGGAAATTAAACGGGAGTTTTATGAGCTAGAAGTCCATGTTATGGGCCACATCAATTTTGACTGTGTTTATTTTTGCTCTCTCTATTCTGTTAGTTTTCACCTTGTTATGGAATACCAACTTCATTTCAGGTAGAAATGCTACCTCAGAAGATTAAACCTAAGCCGTCTGATAGCAATCAGCACAACAAAGTATCTAAAAAAAGAAAGCTGACTCTTTACATCAAGCATTGACAATTAATGGAAATCAGAAAGAGACCAGTAGTAAAGAAATAACTAAAGAAGTTTTCTTACCTGTGTTTCTTGCGTCCTTTCCCCATCATTGCAAACCGGTGACTTGTCACTCTTAAAGCATCGTCAGAGGAAAGGAACTGCTCGTTGATGGTAGGCAAATCAACATCTCCAACTGGATTTAGTATGATTTCTCCATCACCATCTTCAACATCACTGGATGAATGCATGGATCCCAGAGTTTCCTCATCATCCCCCCAGTTGTCAAGGAAAGAAATACCCGCAAAATCCTTAAGAATAACATAAACCAAAGAACAAATTACAACTTAGAACTTACAAAAGCAAAAGCAAAAACAATCTCTTAGTCTAATGTATTTTATTACTGCAATAAAAACTAGCAACATTATGTTGCTAGCGCCATTCAAGTATGAAAGGAACATTAAATTTTGTTTGAGGAATTTGTATTTTGTATTAGCCTCCAATGGTCATACATATCACAACACCCCCCAACCCACCCAAAAAATGGTGTCCTTAAATGAGAGAGAGAGAGAGAGACAAGGACAGGGGACATCATATTTCCACTATTAAACACAACATACATCATCCATGGCTCTAACGTGGACAAGACTACTGCCGCAAACTGCATCCATGTTTTCGAACATTTGAACTATTTACCTACACATATGCAAGAAACCCTTAACCAGTTAATAAAAAATCATAATAATATGCGTATAAACATCTATATGATTAAGTGATCCTACTCTACAGAAAAAAAAAAAGATTTAGCCATCTTACGAAACAATAATCTTTCAGATATATCATAAATGAGGACATAAAGAAATTATACATTAAAAACAGAAGGACAAAAATGCCAATTTTCTAGTTGGTTGGCCGAGAAAAGGTAGTAAAAGAAAGGAAACTAAAATCTCAAATCTTTAAAGTCTTCAAAAACTATGCTTTTGTGGAAACAAAAAACCCAACTCAACAGAGCCTAATACAACTAATTTGCTTACCGCAGGTGAGTGTCCCCCCCCCCCCCCCCCCCCCCAACTCTCTCTGAAAACATTAAAATCAAAACAACGTAATAACGCAAAACATCATGATTGAATTTTTTCACTGTGATCGATTATTTCACTGAAACAAAATAGCCTATATGGATGTCCCATGCAGATTGAATTATTCTATTGCGCTTTTTGTATAATTTAAGAGAATAATAGTTATTGTCACAAATGAGAGTAGAAATTCAAAATAGATACATTTCATGAATTTCTAAAATTGATGTCAGCTATGGTGATGACTCCCAAGTCCCAGGTGCCATTCAAAGTGATGGATTTGTGCCTTCAACATTATGTAAAATACACTATGACCATTGAATTTCCATTTGGACGCCCAAACAGGCCCTTAAAAATCCATCTTGTTTTCTTTTCCTCAAACTTCCCAGCAACCAAAGGAAATCTTGTTCATAACCACACAGAATATGCACCAATTTGACTCAGCCAACCAAAACGTAAAAATTCAAATTTTACTCTCTTCTATTTTCCTCAGGTTTCCCAGCAACCAAACAGGAGAGTTTCGATAGACTAAAACTATCATTTGTAGCTTCTGAAAACAAAAGACAAAAAAATCAACCTATATATAGAAAGATAGTTTTAAGAGAACGGAAACTGGAAATGAGTGGAGCAAAAAAGGGGAGCAAAAAATACCTTGAAAGCGTCACAGCTGAATGGGCGAGAATCGAAGGAAATGCGAGTTCCTCCTAATGGTAGAGATAACCGCTTTTGTGGTTGAAGAAACCCTAGACGAGATAGATGATGAAGATTCAAAGACGAAGGAATGAGATCGCATGACTGATAAGAGATGAGGAGAGAGAGAGGGAGAGAGATTGGATATTGTTGAGTCCTGGCGAGAAGAGCGAGGTGGCCATCAATGGAGGGTATACTCGAGTGTGAAGGCGTTTTATACCTAAGATTGAGAAAAGGAGGGAAGCATCCTACTAACAAAAACTGTGGGACTTCGAAAACATCGGAAAGTTGGCAGGGTGAGTTACGTACCTTTTGAGGCGCGTGGACATGTGATTTAGTAGACAATCACTGTCATGCGCGTCAGGTTTTGGTGGACGATAGGGAGTGTTTTGGTGCCAATCTTTTTCTCCTCTGAACAATGTTGCCGCATTGGTTGGAACTACCTTGCGATTTTGGATTAAGTGCTGAGTTTAAATCAGGTAATTTTAATAGTTCATCTTAGATTTTGATGGTTTAGATTAAAAGATTAAAAAAAAAAAATGCTTTTTAAGAGCATCTCCAACGTTGAGTTATAACCTATGTTATTATTATATTATAGCGTTTAACACAAATTGAGCTGCTCCAATAGTGTACTAAAAATTTCCTCAAAAAAAAAAAAAAAAAAAATAGTGTACTAAAAACCTGTACTAAATATAATAATAGCTCACCCTTGTACTAAATATAGTACAAGGTAAGCAATTGCTATATTTGCCATGTCAATCTCCCTCCATTTCTTAACAACCAAACACACCCGCAATTATGAAAAATACAATATTTCATTTCCTCCATTTCTTTTTCCAAATTTTCTCAATAGCCAAATAGCCTATAAAGAAATGTAATATTTTCAAAAATAATACTGAAATCTTATATATATATATATATATAATGTTAGTGGTTTGTACAATACTTGTTTTTATTTTTATTTTTTTAATTTTTGAATTTTTTGTGGTTAAAACAATAAATGTTGGAAGATTTATAAAAAATAGAGGAAATTAAAGTTGTAAAAAAAAAATAATACATTATGTCATTTGCACTGTTGGAGTACTTTGTACTAAATTATAGCATTTGAGATTGTAATATGTACTAAAATAACAATAGTACAAGTAATTTAACTCACATGAGTGGAGATACCCTAACGTATTTTGATAATTTCAATTACACTTTTTAGATTTTTTAATCTAAACCGTTTAAATCCAAGATGAATGGTTGAGATTACCCTAGCATGGTTTAAGCTCATAATTGAATCTGAACTGGTAGGTCGCCGTCTCATTTGGTGATTTGCACCTTAGAGCTCGTTGACAACGAGGGCCCTCATCCCTCTTTACAAGCTTACACAAACAATGATCATATTTATCTCTCATTAAAAATTTAAAATAAAGCAATTATCATGTTAAGTGTACCTCAGTGGATCCCACTCACATAAAGATATAGGTTTCTAAGTCAAAACTAAATCAAATAAAGGTCGATTTTTGAATTTTGAATGCTAGACCGAAGTAAGACAACATGAGAACCAGGCTAAATAAACCCAAGGTGTCAGTTTTAGTCCAGTTTTAGCAGACTGACCAAATTTGCACCCCTAAATTAAACGAAACCACATACCATTTAATAATAAAATCTGAAAGGAGAGTATGGTTTCGGTTCGGCTCTTATTTTATCCCGCTTTTCCCCGCACTTTACAGTCGTATACCACTGTAGCACTTTTGTTCGCCGCAGCCACTGCTTTGGTTCGTCACAACATGATGACAAATTCTTCAATTTTTAAATAGGTAGCTGCCTGCGTGCCTAGCTACACGCGTGACTTCTGACAACACAAGGCCGCAAAACGAGATCGTCCTAACTACAAATAAATATTCCTATATAGCCGTGATTGCACGGGCACATTCCCCTAGTTTTGCATATAAAACTCTTGTAAGTTCCTCTATTCAAGCACGGGCACATCCCCTAGTTTTGTATATAAAACTCTTGTAAACCCCCTAGTTTTGCAAATAAAAGCCTTGTAAAGTCCACTACCGTGACGGTAATGCTTGTCTTAAGAAATTACGATTCATGCTTAGACCTTAGTCTTAGGAATTAGGAATCATCCGATATTTCGAGAGCTCGTTGATAACTTGATACAAGGACAAAAACGCTTTCCTTGCATATTTTCTCGTGAAAAATACTTGACTTCACCCTTGGGTAGAGAAACTCTTTCTTTTCGCCCACTCATATTTCACTACTTGTCCAAATAAAATAAAAAATTGTTTATGTGTGCACATTCCTATGTTTACATACTTGAAAGCACATTTTCATAAACCCATATATGAGTGTCTCATGTTTATATCAATATGAATGTATATTCACGTATCCATATTAACTTATTTGCACAATCCAACCGCCCAATTACTATTTTTGACAGTGTCTAGTAATTGCAATTGTCAAAGATTTGTCTAATAAAGTTGATCCAAAAAAGGCTGGCAGACAACCTTACCGAATAAACAAATTCCAGTTGGGTGGCAACATTTTCGACCCATATGGCAATTCTAAAATTCAATGCAAAAATATGCACATCTATGGAAGTTAAATACAGTATGCGAGCAAATGTCAAGAGGAGTTCAACTATAATTTAAAATTATATGAAATATCATGATCTCACAAGCAAACCCAAAACTAGTGCCTGTATTACTCTGTAATACTGGAGTTTATGTGCAAAGTGACAGCATCACCAAAGTAGAGCAACCAACACCAGATTCACATGTTGCATGCATAATAACCCGACACCCACCTTCTATTTTCAGAACACCACAACAAATTACATTAAACACAGGGGGATTACCCTGGATGTTGTGATCAAATCACATGCTAATTGGGATTGGGGACAGGAGGCCGGCCACGTCCCATAGTGAATCCTCTGGTTCCATCAGGCATTTTTGGGCCAGGAGGCGGCTTTGAGGTTTCAATGCCATGACTAGAAGTAGTTCCATGCCCTGAAATTTTAAAGGACCGAAAAAAAAAAATTTAGATTAAATATTGACAAGTTGATTTTGATGAAACTAATGGATCCAAAAAGGGAAAGGAACAAAAGGAAAAAAGCAGTAGTTTGTCTAAATACCCAGTCCGTTGATGCCACGATGTTTGTGTCGCCTTGATCGTCCACGGTTTTGACCTCTCTGCCCATTTTTCTCCTTTGATAGATGCTCCCCATCCTGAAATGAAAGATAGTGACAGGCATAAGTACATATAAAAGCTTGGAGACAACAATTTTTTTTTTTCTTTTATTGCTTTCTCGTTATAACAATAAATTAGTTTTTTTCTGTGAATGAACGCATCTGATGAAAAATGGGAATCATTTCATTTGCATTCATCTGGAAATACCACTTCATAAATGAAACAAGAAACGATTTCCTTCATTCTCCCCCTTGGTACGAGAAGAAAGAAAATATAAGCAGGAATATTATTGCCATTTTGGAGTTGGAATGACATTAATATATTCCAAAAAATTTCTTTAGCTCCAACTTCTTAGTAGCCGAACTAATATTAAACACCATAAACTAGCACCCGCAGAATTTCAATTTGACACATTTTGGAAGTTCCAAATTTGTTCACATTTAGATAATGCAATAATCAGATAATACCCCAACAAAATATTATATGGTATTTCATCATGTAATGCAAGTGCTCTCCCAAAAATAAAGTTCCAATACCGTCACCCAATCTCCAAATCCCAATCAAAATCATGCTCATAAAGGACGATAAGAATAGGGCTGCAAAAAAATAATAATATATAATATAAATAAAAGGAGTAGAACTGCTTACCTCTTCATCAGGCGTATCACCATGATGCTCAATTAAGTTATGGTTCTGCTCATCTCCAACATGATCTGATGCTTTGGCATTGGCATTCTTTTCAGAATCAGGTCCTCTCCAGGATTTTCTTCCCTGGCCGTACTTGCCCTAAAGCAGTAGTAAGACACCAAAAGTTGGAATCTCTTATTGCCAAGAATAGAACAGGAAGCGCAGGACCTATTACCATTTTCTTGAGAAGCTTGACCCGCATGCCATTCCTCCAGTCGTCTTCATCATTTAAAGTAGCCACCTGACCCAATGACCAGAAAAGGAAAAATTTTAAAAACTCTAACACCATAGACAATACGTGCTAAAAATGAGGGCAGAACTTGTTACTCACTGCTTTCTCAGCAGCCTCCAGAGTCTCATACTCCACAAGAGCATGTACCTGCATACCGTAACAGAAGGATGAATAAAGCATTTTATGGCATATATCTATCATGCATATGCTCATGCTACACCCCTAACTCTACTAAAATTGTGATTAAACCACAGAAACAGGCAATCCAAGGCCTTCTCTTTCATGTTGATTAATAAGCCAATAAGACCAAATTTAGAACACATTTGTATATGAGATTACCCATATATGAAAACTACAAAAAAAGTAACATTTTTAATAACCACAAATCACTAATCTATTATCCAAACATAAATAGGTTTTGTTGTTGTGATTTTGTTTGGCTTATTTTGGCCTTTTTGTAGTTGTTGGTGGGGTGAGGCGGTCGTGTTGGGTTGTCTTTGAAGGAAATCTCTTCCTTCATAATGTATTTTTCCTTCTGCAATTAAAACAATTTGGTTTCCTATAAAAAAATAATAATAATAACAATATATATATATATAGCAAGAGAGAGAGAGATGGAAGAGTTGAATTGGAGGCTGCCTAATGGGCAATCCCACTCTCTGTTGGGAAAGATGCATTCATGCAGAAGGTCCACCAAAATTTGACCCGGACCCCGACCCACCTATGTATATACACCCAAGGACCAGGTGAGCCTTTCTCCTCTCTTCCATACTCAATTCTCTCTCTCTCTCTCTCTCTCTCTCTCTCTCTCTCTCTCTCTCTCTCTCACACACACACACACACACACACGTGCAAGCAACATCTATTCGCAGAGTGAAAATACAAAGAAGAAGAAAATCAATAAACCTTCATTATCGCCATAATGGTTCCACATTAATCAGGAAAATTATGAACAGCAGTGACTATGCTACTAGCATTGAAGAAAGCCTGAACATGAACTGCCACAAACATGAACAACCACTCCCTGTCATGGGTAGGCGTGGAATAACTCCAGTTACAGAAAGCCACATAAAGAAGTAGCCTGCGAAGCACTTAACGAAATCAGCTAAGTAAACCACCCATGAGAGTACAAAAGGCCTGGAGTTGGAACCAATGTCTTTGGTCCAGAGGAAGATGGTGTCCAGCATAGAGAAAATGTCCAAGGAGGAGCTGGAGTTAATGCCAATAACTTTGAAGACGGAGATGGTTTCACCCGTTGATTGGGTGGAGAGCGAGAGTGTGTGTGTGTGATGCTGATGGAATGAAAGCTTCCATTCCTTTCTAAATTAATCTTCTTTCTTTATTTTTATTTTTGGACAGAAAATCCTGCATTGATCAGAGAGGTATTTTTGAGATTTAATGAACTGAGTTATGTGTACCAAAGAGCAGTGTTATATTGCAGATTTAATAAGGGTAACATTGCATTTTTATGTTTTTTGCATTGATCATATACCTGTTTCGGCCCTCCACCTCACAGCTTAAGCTATTTGGTTGGAAAATTAACAAAGATGAATGGATCTTTTAGCGAGAACTCCTCAAGAAAACAAGGGAGTGTTCAAGTAACAACATTGTTACCATTCATGGAGAAAATATGACTACATAAACTTTAATACCACAATTATTTATCTAGAAAATAAGCAATCTGGCAAATGCAGCCATCATCATGCAACATAAATAGCTCCAAACCAGACACTATCCAATTAGTTTCATACCTTACCACTGATCAGCTTCTCTTCCTTGCAAACTTTTGTTGACTCTTCCACAGCATGTGGGTCACGGATGCAAATATTCTTTATACTAGAAATTTAGAACATAATATTGTTATTTTATGCAAAAAAAAAAAATAAAAAAATTAGACATGAAAAAGAAAGGATGGAGAAATATTTAACATACTTTCCAGCTTCACCAAATATTCTTCGAATGTTGTCTGCTGAATGATCCTCTGGTAAATTTTCTACCAAAACAGTGCATAACTAGGGTCCACAAATTAGATGAAAAAAAATATACGCGTCACATTAATTAAAACCATTTCTTAAAAAAATACCTTTGGATCCTTGACATCATTAAATGGAAGAGGATTTAGTCGCTTCACCTTCTTACCATCAGAACTCACAACCTGCAGTTGCCACAAAAGAATTTCACGTTATAGTTATGTTAATGGCTTTAAGCATGTGGAACAGACAGGATAAATATAAGAAACAAGGAGGAAAGGAATAAAACGTGGAAAAATGAGGAGTGTTCAAAACCCTTAAATGGTAAGGCAAGTTTTAATACTTAGACATAGCTTTTCCTTTCTCACAAAGCCAATGATCACTAATATTCCCAAGAGAGAAAAGAGGAAGCTTACAAGCAGAGAAGATTCCCTTAGTGCAGCTGCTAATAACAAATCGTCTTTAATAAGCTTTTTCAATTTCCTAAAAGAAGCAATAACTGCGATAGGAACTGCACGAAGCAATATGCCACATGTTTGTAGTGTCACTTAAGAAGATAATAAATATGAAGCAACGCATACATGAAAAGAGAAAATGATAATCCTATATGTAATAAATAACAAAAGGCCAAAAAAAATAACCAAGTCTATACCATAATGCTACAAAATGAAAGGACCACCACTCTACACAAAAAGGAAATAGCTTACACAATTCCTAAATGAACATCAACCATTAAATAAAAAAAAAAAAAGAGTTTAAATTGCAATGATGAACCATCCTTCCATGTGGGTTCTAAGAACAAATTTCAAATTTCGACCTAATAAATCTTATGGCTATGAATTCCCTTTCATTTATATGAATTTATAACATATCAAAAATCTTATGCCTATGACTTCCAGCAAAGAGTTAGCAATATCAAATAACGATTACATGAACAGAGAAAGAATCAGTCAGCAGTTGGTTGCATAGTCATTCAAACCAATCCCTGAAGCTCGGCACAGCTAAAATTTGCTGCACCAGGAGAACATTCAGGCTAGGCGACCTGTCAGAAGTACCTGCTTTACTTCATCATCTTCATCAACTCTATTCTTTTCTTGGTGGATTGATCAATTATGTGATTTACACTTACAAAAAACCAGTATAACTAGTGAACAACTTAAAATGAAAAAACAGAGAGGGAAACATTAGAGTTATCCACTCAATCATCAGACAAGACATCTGCAATACAGTCTCCTCAATACCTTTACGAAGGCGAAGACCATGACAAAGGCATTGATGACATGGCATACTGGTGATTATGATGCACATATCTAATGAATTATTTTCAAAAGCATTTTGGTAAACTAGGTTTTAGGGGAATCTTTTCAATTTCTAATCCAACTAGGGAATCGTTTTTCTAGTAAAGGTAGCATTACAAAAGAACATATTCGAGCTCTAAATTACATACAAAAAGATCGGGCCATCCCTAGACATATGAGGTTCAAAATATCAAAACTTTCCAAAACTGAGAAAAGAATCTCCAAAATGCTATACCAAAACAAATTCAATCCACAAAAACTGAGCACTTACCAAACCCTTCTTTGCCTTTCTTCACTAAATTCATCAGATACTTGTCGGTGGGCAAATTTTCGTCACTAAAATAATATTCTACCTGCAAAATTATTATTAAAAAATTCAATTAGGAACACTTCAGAACACATTAAAATTGAAAAAAATGCTCCAAGGATACCTCGAGAGCAATACAATGGGCATAGTTTTAGAAGCCATTGAATGGCAGTATAAACTTTAATTCTTCTATGGGGAAAGCAGTGAGCCATAAACCCTTAAATTGAGCGAAAGCTCAGTTGAGTGGAGATTCTAAATCTCAGGTCCCATACAATGAAACAATGTACGAAAAAACATATTTTTACTTCTTTTCTTTTCCTGCATTTCCTCATCAACCAAACAGGGCAGAAAACTTCCTAGGGTTTAAAAATGAAACATGAAACACCAAATGTATACTGAAATCGACCCAACCGTGAAAAATAGAAGCTTGACTATGCGAGCAAAAATATGTTTACATATAAAGACGGAGAGAGAGGAAGAGAGAGAGAAGAGTTGCCTGCTTAATGATCTTGTCCCGGAGATCATCGGTGAGAACAGCGGTGCCAGAAGAGTGATCGTCGCCAGACGGCGGGGATTGTACATAAGAGTCGGTGTTGTCGGGGGATCCGACGGGCAACAAGTCAGGATCATGAGGTGGAGACGATGGGATGGTGACGGCAGCGGCGGCGGAGGAGGAGGAGGAGGAAGCGGCGGCGGCGGCGGGGATCCCTTCGCCTTCCATTAGAGGATGGGGGGAGGAGGAGGAAGAGACTTAGGCGTGTAAGAAATGGAAAAGGGGAAATTTTTGCTACAAACCCGCCCGCCTTTTTCCTCTTCTCCTGCTCTTCCATGGTCCTCCTGGAGACCACTTTATAGTGGGGTGGAACATGAGAAGCCCTTTGCTGAGGTCATTTTTGTTATTTACTTATACACATGCCGTGGACCTTTTTGGGTTGAAACGATCTGGAGCCCAGGGGGCTCTCTCAGGCCTATGGCACTGTAGGGCCGGTTATTGTCATCCTTCATTTTATTTGGATCTCTATTTATTTTAATTTTTTAAGGTTTTATAAAAAAAATATTAAAATTTTTTTTATGAAAATTAGTTATACGGTCTATTAAAAAAACATTATTTTAAATAATTTTTTAAAATCTATCGAAAAGTCCAATTAAATGAAAGATTTAAAAAAAACTTTATTATGTAAAATCATTAGAAATTATGTTTCTTAATTGACAAAGCATCCAATTCTTATAAGAACCCTTCTTATATTTTTTAAAACTTTGAGTATTAAAATAAATGAGAGATACAAATAAAATTAAGGGGGGGCAATAATTGGTCCCTACATAAGAAAACGATGGCCTTGTAGGTCGTAACTTAATTAGCAGAACTTCTTCCCCTTGTGTAAGTATCATGTGGTACCATTGAACTAATTTAATGCGTAAATTAACATTTCATAAATACTTTAGTATTAAATTTGATGAGAATAAACCATAAATATGGTAAAAATTTAATGAAAATATACATTCAATTTGACCCCATTCACCTTTAAAGTTCAAAGGATCTATTCACCTTTAAAATTCCAGAGGGAAACTTGTATTCTTGTCCTCATATAGTCATATGCCAATTATCTTGTGATTACTACAGCATGACTGAATCCCCAACTTGCACGGTTCATCACCTGAGTTCATATTATATATATATTTTTATATATACTACAAAAAAATTCTACAATTCAAAGCTCTATTTGGTTATATATATATATATAGATAAAGAATTATACATTTCCCTATTTTGTTACAATGGAAAATCGAAAGAAAAAGAATAATTGAAATAATTTTGGTTTTATATGATTTCATCTTTTCCTTTAATTTTCTCTTCTCTTCATTTATTTTCCCCTCCTCTTTTTTTATTGATAGAATCTACGAACCAAATAGAAGATAAGTCTTTTAAGACTGACAAAAAATTCCCGTTGTCAATTCGTCGTCATACATCATTATCAAACACGATAAGGTTCCTCTTGTTGTCATATTGTCAAAACCATTTATCTGTTGTAAACACATTCAAATTCAAATTCAAATTCATTTTCAGGGTGTCTATGCTCTCTTTTAATGATTCCCTCCAAGGTGGTGTGAGCCTAAGTGCATAGAGGGTTAGTTTCCGCAAACCTCATTCAATCAAGCATGGTCACTGTCATGAAACAGAAGCGCAAGGATTTTGGGGCCTTTTGTTTGTTTTTTTCCTTTTTTAACACACACAGGAGATCATGAGGAAGATCACGTAAACAACATAGCCTAGAGGGACCCAAGAACCCATAAACTGAAAAACCAATCGAATCATACGACACCACCCTCTATACCTCTTGGTTATCAAAATGAGTCTTCAAAAAACTCGTCTGCCATACCAATTTCCAGCTTCTCATACATCTTGAAGGGACAAAGCAAGAACAATCGAATCTCCCCTATACCTTTTGGTCATTCGATGTATGGTGAGATAAAAAGTTGTAGTGGAGATGCATATTTTGATTCTTTGTGCTCCTATTGCCAAGGTAATGTATTATCTTTTGTGCATATATGAATTTATCAGGGATGGAATAAAAAATTTTCAATTGTAGTGGCCAATTTAAAAGATTATAAACAGTACAGAGGGATTATATTAAACAAAAATAAAAATATAAAAATATAGTTTGATTCAATGAATTCTACTGTTTTAGGTTACCTCAAAAGTTTTGATGTGATCACCTATAAATAAATAAAGTTGATGACATGATAGTCTAGTGATATTCTCTTCACTTATTCAATAAATGATTTGGAAGTCAAACTTGAAAAAAAAAAAAAGAAAAAAAAAGAAAAAAAAAAGAAAAGGACGTTGATATTTATTGTTGGTATTGGGGGTTAGAGGTTTAGATAAATTCTATCAATTATCAATAAATAAATAAGAATTTCAATATTTAATCACATTACCCAAGTGTAAAGAAAAAAAAATTCAAAATTTGTGGGAGCCATGATCCCACCCATCCCCCCTATAGCTCCGGTCATGTGTATCATATATATGCACTTCTATATTCATCAAGACGTCCTTGTTTTTAACTCACCAAACATGAAGGAATGATACTAATGGCATGATAGTCAAATTGTATTCTTTTCACTTGTTGAACAAGTGATTTCGGATTTAATCTTATGGAGAAACATTAATACCCATTTATTAATATTGCGGATTCAGGGATATGGATTAATTCTATCGATCGTCAAAAATAAAATAAAGGAATGATGGAAAGACCTAGCCAAAAAGAGAGAGACACGTTTTTAAGTCATTCTCATTTCTTATAACAAAATTATAAAGCAAAATTCACATACAACATAGACTGGGGAATATGGTTTACCAACTCTCCCAAGCTGGATTCAGCGAACCATACATCATAATGCATATATATCTTAGCTAAAGCAAAAAACCCAAAAACACACGCTAAACCTAAACCAAAACCAAAACAAAAAGCCCAAACCCTAACCCTAACACCAACCCCACAAACCTATTCCTGCTACACCCAGAAACTCCCCACACCCTCACATCATCCACCACTGGCCCACATAAAGAACTCATATCATCAGTCCTCGTATTGTAATACACACTGTAGAATGCAACACGTGTCCTCTCGGCCTTGGCTGTGAAGTTCACACTCGCACTCTTAAAGGTCGCATTAGCATCCCGCGTGTAATGGATATTTTGGGATTGGTCTCCGGCAAAGGCCATGACAGCCAGTGGCTCCGCGCACTTGTCTCCGGCATGGCCCAAGGAGAATGTCAAGCTGTATTCTTTATCCTTTGTGGTTTGAACCATCTGGGAGATTATGCCTTCCTTGCCGGAAAGCAATTCGACGGCCCGTTTGCCGTTCGGCACGATGAAATGGTCGGAGTCGATGTAACGGACGGCCCGGTTGGATTCGACGTTCCAACCGGGTAAGGAGGATGTTTCCTCGTCGAGGTTGGTGGGGAGTAAAACGCCTAGCGAATCGTTTCTGAACATCCATGGACCTTCTTCGAAATCGCCATTAATCACTTCATTGTCTGCAGAGAATGTGGGTAAATTAGGATTCAATTGATCAATAAAATCAAGCAATGGTCACCCTTTCTAACCCTAATCGATATGGGTTATGAGGTCTTATATGAATCTAGGATTTCTCCGAAAGGCTTCCTCATTATAAAAAAACATACGCACACAAAAGGCGCTCCGAGCCTCCCACTGGACAGAGCCATGTCCACAGACGCAACTCATCACAATTTGGACGGTCTAGATAGAAAGGCATGAACCTCACACCTACACTAAAAACATAGGGAACAACACATGTTATAATTTGGACTCCGACTAACCTTTGGGTCTATCAGGTGTAAAGAGCTTCTTGATGGCAATATCATCAATGACGGGCCCACAAGTCGGGTCATCCTCCATACCCGGATTCCTGAACACGACGCTCACGTCCTCAGCCTCCGCCTCAAAGGCCCACGCGTACAAGTCCCAGCCCTGCACGGTATACACAGTCTGCAAATCAATGGTCTGTGACAGGGGAGGCACAGAGATGTTAATTGACTCTAGCTGGGCGCACGTGCGAGCGGCACTGAAGGTGATGGAGTAGAGGGACCCCTTTTCCACCTTCATGTCTTGACTGATGGAGGCGTCGTTGCCGAGTCGGACGGCGTGTGTACCTTGGGGTACGATGATGATCATCCCACCTTGCTTTTGCCCCGACGAGACTAGCTCTACGGTGCCGTTTGATTTCCAGCTTGGGACTGCCGCGTGTCTGTCGCCTATTGCTTCGTTTGAGAATCCGCCGATGGGAGGCGTCTCGAAATCACCGTTCATCAATAAACCTGAAGTTGGACACACAAAGAAAGTGAAAAAATTAGTGATAAATAATGAGTAATATCTTTCGCGGGTATCGGGAAAAAAATATGGAGTAAAATTTATTTATTTTATAAAATCAGTAGACAAAAAAAGGGGGATAAAATATGTATTATTTTAATTTTTATTTTAATTTTTATTTTTTAAACTTTGAGATGAGATAAATCAGACAATGGTGAATGTTGAAGGCACCCATTTAATAACCCTAAAATTTGGGTTGATAGCACAGAGGGGAGTATTTAAGAGAGTATTTATGAGACTGCACGCGATTTAAGGAGGTTAAAAGCAGAGCGGACCTACCAGAAAACTGAAGTTTACGGTAGGAATCTTTTGAGATCATCAGTGATAAGGAGTAAGGAGGCAGTGATGCGAAATTATTACTAACAAACAATGATTGCACCCAACAATAGTAACGTTCGTTTTCCCATTTTTCAGTCACGACTTATAAGGTAATACGCGTGCAGATACATGTCACTGTCAAGCATTTTACTATGGTCAAGGAACCAAAGCAAAGAGACAAGACTAAAACGGTAATGAGATAACAAATTTGCCTACCTAACAAGAAAATCGAATCCCCATACGTACCAACTTCAAATCAAAAGATAAGAGAGTCTAGGAACTAGGAAGAACATCCACTCACCCCTATACGTTAATTTTGGTCACGCACCCTCCCCTCCCATTATAATGCATTTGTGGGGTACACATTAATGCATATGCATGTCAACACACTATTTTGTTACTTTTATTCTAGGAAGATAATTGATGGTGTCTTGAACTTATTGATTACCCTCTTTCTTCTCTTGAACTTATTGATTACCCTCTTTCTTCTCGTTTCTTCTTCTTCTTCTTCTTCTTCTTCTTCTTCCTTTTTTTTTTTTTTTTTTTTTTTTTTTTTTTTTTTTTTTTTTTTTTTTTTTTCAGCTTTCAGATTTGGTGCTATAACACCAAGTTTCTATAAAAAGGTGCTATAGCGCCAAATCCGAATGCTAAGAGTCTTCTAAGGCGCAGCTAAAAAACTATCTCAAATGAAGCAACTTATTACAACTTATTATATTTTATTGATCGCTTTTCAACTTAATACCATATAAAAGATAATGTTTGTCAACTTATTACAAATTGATTGTATACATACTTCAACATGATTATTAATTTCTTTTATTTGGTATTAAATTAGAAAATGGTCACCATAAAAAGCAAAATATTAAGAAATTATTTTTTCTTTTTTAAAATTTTTAGGTGGGCGCACTGGCTCCGCACTGGGCTCTTCGCACCACTATGGTGATATGTGTTCGAATACAAAAACAAAACAATATAGACTGCTTAGTCCTTACAAATGATTGCATTAAAATATCACAATAAGTGAATGTAATAAGAACATTTTTTTTTTAATTACTTCAAAACACATGGAAAAGTGATCATCAACTCATAACGTATGAAATATTAGCATAATCTGTAGGCAGAAATATATTATTTATGCACAAATTAAAAGAGTCCGAAAAGCATTTAAGAGAGTTCAAATAATAAAGTATGTAAACTATATATGGGAAAGGGGGAGCGGGTAGCATACTATATATTATATAAGCAATATATGAGAGGGTGGGTAGCAAATCTCACACGCACAGACAGTGTGAAAACGATGGTGCGATGGGTTGGGGAGTCATGGGAACATCATACAATTGAATTATTTACTTAATCTCATCGCGCCGTGTTAAAACGCGTGGGCTCCACCCCACGCCTTTCGGTCCAATCCATTTCCCGCGCCGGTCTCAGCATCTTGGACCCACCCCACAAATAATTAAAAAATTAAAATAAAAAAAGCGCTTTACTCCGTAACTGCTCAGTGCTCGACAACGAGCTGGATACTATATGGGGCATCATATCTATCACCAAATGGTCGCTGATATCTCAGCTTTTCTTAGCGTATTGGTGGACTTTACGGAAAGCACATCGTCCTTTGGTTAAATTAGGAGAGTATATAAACTATAAAGATGGGATGTTTTTGGCGGGAACATGCTCCTTTTTTGTCATTTACCAATCTGTTGAAAGGGACAGGAGAGCTCACTCTCAAACAAAGAATCGTCCAGGTTGAAGACGAGAATGCACAGAAGCTCAACACAGTGGTCTCCGAATTTCCTGTGATGCCATATATTTCATTGGACAGAGATCTCGTTTTTACAGGAATCCAATGTTATATATATATATATATATATATTTTAAAAAAATTTCAAAAATCCAAGTGTACGAGAAGTAATGGTTATAATTTTAGAAACTAAAAAAAAAAAAAAAAAAAAACTTTTAGAGATGAAAAATGAGTACTATTATCTTTACTTTCAAAGTTCTTCGAAATTGCTAAAAGCAATGCCAAGTGCATAAAACTTTCTCGCATTATTTGCATTCACTGCAGATTTTATAGAAGTGTACAACATTTATAAGAGACACATATTTCAACTCATTACTCTCCATTCTAACCAAATTAAAGCTAAAGTTTGTTATAGAGATTGTTCCAAAATATATATATATATATATAGATCGAGTTGCCACCATCCTATAAAGTCATTGTGTCCTTTGCTAAATGCTACTCTAATAAAGAACCCACTATCAAAGCTTACCTATTTATCAAAGTGCCTTTGCCGAATTCAATACTATGATGTTCATAGACAAGCATCCAAGAAAGCCAATAGTAAGAATGCTATGACTGACATACAATTTCCCTCCCCCACCAAACGAAGGGTATCTCAATCTATTAGACCCAGATTATTCTTTCGTGATGTAAAACCAAACCACTGTAAGCCTGTGCGTCCCATAGTGAATTTTGATTCAAAAAATTGTGAGTTTTCAAAATTTACCCAACCTAACTTCTGGCAATCCACCATGGTCTCTAATGCAACTGGCAGTATAAGTTGTTGTCCCCATTTTGGGGAATGTCAGCGATCTAGCCTTAGGCATCGTCCAAAGAGATTTTGGCCATGTACTTGGTTTCTTGATATTTCAACCGAAGGTGTCCACTCAACCTTCATTAATGGCTGTGGAAGCTCACAGCCATTAAACGCAGCTTCTGCGACCACAAATTTTGGTCCGTTCACAACACCCGTTTACTTCTCAAATAAAAAATTGCTAGTATCGTGTTTCGTTGGCCTCCATATATCAAGAAAAGAGAATGAAAAAAATATCTGGAACAGAAGTTACCATTCAAACATTATAACTGTTAAATTTTTTTTTCTTTTATTTTTCTTTTTCAACAATGGTGTCCTCGATAATTCCGACAACGAGACTCACCTTCTTACCTTCTGTTTCTTAAGGTGTAAATCTCATTAATCACTTGCTAAATACTTGAGTAAAAAGAATTAAGATGTTTTGGGGGTTCGAAGGCCCATCAGAGAAAATTTTGCTACGTTGGTAAAACCATGGGTCCATGACATAGAATATTACTGACCTAGAGTTTGAAAAAATGACCTCCAGATGATGCTATTGTGGGACCCAAAATTCTGAAGAGTTGAAGACCGTGATCATTACAATTCTAAATTATGTACTGTCATCACAAAGATAATTAAATTATTTTTAAAACTTAGGGATCAGTTTAGACATACCGTGAAAATAGAATCGTTCCATTCTGTGATTTTCCTTTTCCTTCCACTCACTTCTCACTCCTTATGACCAATTTTTTCTTAGGCATTACATGATACAAAATAGACTGTGGCCTTAAGGAAATTCGGACCGAGGGCTCAGATGCCCTACGCCCCCACCCCCAAAAATAAAAAATATAAAAATATAAAAAATAGCGATGCCCCTAAATCTGATCACCCTCAACACATGAGAGTCAGAGACTCATTCAATGTGTTGTGTGAACTGTGAAACACTTTGGAAGGGTATCATTTCCAATGGCTGCCCCAATGAGCTCCCCTAGTAAATTATTTTGTTTTTGTTATTTTATTCTCTTCTTTGGGGGGCGTGGGGTGGAGGGTAAAGTTTCTTCTTTATTAAAGGTAGCTTCTAAACAAAATGCCTTCAGTAAAGCTATGGAAAAAAATGAAAAAGAAATATCCGAAATCTACTTTAAAGCATGTAATCTTTCGTACTGTAGCACTGTCCGGCGAAATTTCAAGAAATCCTAAGAAAAATCCGACCGACAATACCCCATTGAAGAACAGATGGAAGTAGAAAACCACTTGCTTGCTACAATATCTATTAGATCTCAGAAATAAGAAATACCAGATACCCACTAAAGATTACCCCTTTAAACTAGACAGAAAATGCCAGTAAGGAGAATGGAGAATAGTCATGTAGGTGCTCTATGAGCTTGAGGGAGAGAGAAAATGAGTAACTGAGAAGAGTTGTAGAGAGAGAAAGTGGGGAATACATACCGTCTTCTGATAGGGCCGTAGCTAAGTGAGCCACCAGGATGATGTAGATGGAGACCCATCTGCTTCTTGTTGAGCTCTTCAACATCTTCATAGCTCTCTCTCTCTCTCTCTCTCTCTCTAAAAACAGAGTGTGAATGGAGGGTACTGCAAGTGTAGAAAGGGGGGGAGGGGTTGGCAGTGTCTTTTATCCAAGATTCCTGCAATTGTGCAACTGCTTTATTATTTTATTCAAAGATTACTTTATTATATTTTAATTTTACCAAAAGGGCTCCTTTAGATTTTCGAATTGACGAAAAAGGGCCAAAAAAGAAAAAAAAAGGTTCTATACTTCCCCCAGCTAAATGCAAATACGGTGTACAAATAATATAGGATAAATTGTTAAAAAAATAAAATAAAATAAAATAACCCCTTGAAGAATGAGAGAGGCCAGCAGGTAAACTTTTTTTTGTTTTAATTTTGTCAATATGTTTCCTAATTTAATTAGAAGGCAAAATCAATTATTGATGGTCATCCAATTGGTTATGACGTCAACGAGAGTTTCAACAATTTTAGACAACAAGGATCCATTAATGGTATCACGTGCATAGCTACGTGATTAATTTTTGTCAATTTTTATTAACGACGAGTGACAATAGAACACATTGACAAAAATTAAAACATAAAAAAGGCGCATTTACAAAATTATCTGTTAACCCCTATACTTTAAGGATGTGTTCTTG
This sequence comes from Liquidambar formosana, assembly GCA_039720395.1. Classification (NCBI taxonomy): domain Eukaryota; kingdom Viridiplantae; phylum Streptophyta; class Magnoliopsida; order Saxifragales; family Altingiaceae; genus Liquidambar; species Liquidambar formosana. Next base: position 12,656,457 of record CM077835.1, read on the forward strand.
TATGGGATATTTTAAACTATTCTATACGATCATGGTCATTTATAATAACATATTCGGTGCGCATGTATTAATATGAGTTATAAAGTATATCAATATCATGTATTAACAATCATACTCATATATTAACTTAAAATATCTCATAACCTATTAATGCAAGATATACAAATTTCAATATTGATGTAGATATAAATATTTGGGTAAATGACGTTTTAATACCATGAACTTTACACCAAATGTCAATTTGGTCCTTAAACTCATACATTGCACGATTTTAGGATAATTTTAAAATTTTTTATTCAATGTAAGCCAACCAGTAATGTCCATCACTTAAGGTTAACGGAATAGCACGTGACCAACACGTGCATGCTTACTTGGTACACACGTGGCAGCAGATGACTCAAACGACATCGTTTGAAGTAAAAAAAAATTAAACAAAAAACAAAAAACAAAACAAAAACATAACCAAAAACCAAAAAACCAAAAAAAAACAAAACAAAACAAAAATCAAATACACAGATAAAAAAAGGTGTTTTTTCGCTGGAAAATGAAAGGTTGCTTGTCCTCGTTGGGTTGCCGATGGTGGTGGCTGCCATGGCCATATAACTACAAATTTAGCACCCCCAAAATTTTCTTTGCATTTTTTTCATCATCTCACAGCAAAACAAAAAATTCAAAAAATATAAATATAAATTAAATTATCATCTTCATCATCCCATACCCATTCAACCACTGTTTTTTTTTCCCCCCCAACCATCATCTTCAAAATCCCAAACCCTTTTACCTATTATTCACAACGCCATACGATGCTCCATATGTTGTAGATCCGAGAATTATAGTGTAGATCTGGGAGGATATGAGGACGGGGATGGTGATGGGGACGACAATTGGTTCGCAGATGGGAGGCGTGGTGTAGATCTGGGAGGAAATGAGGACGAGGACCAGGGGAGCTGACGACAACGAAGCGGACGACGGCCATGGCTGCCTCTAAATAGAGCAGATGAAAAAAAAAAAAAAAACAAACAAACAAAAAAACAAAAAAGAGAAATGAAAGAGACGGCAAAGCCCCTTACCGGCGACAAAGCCCCTCACGACGGCAAAGCCCCTTACCAGACCCATCCATTTTTCAGATCTGGTGTTGTTTTGTTTTTTGTTTTTTTTTTTCTCCAAACCCTCACCACATAAGCCTCTCCATCTTCATCCCAACTGATGAAGGTTGTGCCGCCGTAGTAAGAGTCGTGAAGTTAGGCAACATTCTGGCGGTGGGTAGGGAAGAGATGACAAAGCCCCTTACTGGTGACAAAGCCCCTTACAACAGTAAAGCCCCTTACCAGACCCGTCCATTTTTCAGACATGTGTCGTTTTGTTTTGTGTTTTTTTTTTCTCCAAACCCTCATCACGTAAGCCTCTCCATCTTCATCCCAGCTAATAAAAGTCGTGCCGCCGCAGCAAGAGCCATCAAAGGTTTCTAGTTTTTTTTTTTTGGTTCGTTTTTTCCAGCGAAGGAGAACCGGCGAGACCTTCATCCTCTTCGTTTGTTTCCCTTTTTCTTTCTTTCTTTTTTTTTTTTTTTGTGTTGTTTTGTTTTTTTCTTTATTTATGTTTTTTTTTTTTTTTTTTTTTGCTTCAAACGACATCGTTTGAATCATCTGTTGTTACGTGTGTGTTATGTAAGCACGCAAGTGTTGGTCACAGTGTTATTCCGTTAACCTTAAGTGACGGACGTTACTGATTGGCCTACATTGAATCAAAAATTTTAAAATTATCTTAAAATCGTGTAATGTATGAATTTAAAGACCAAATTGACATTTGGTGTAAAGTTCATAGTATTAAAATGTCATTTATCCTAAATATTTATATGTACATATAATTATAAATTTAATATAATATTATATATACAATTAATTATTTATTGTTTTTTTTTTTTAATGATGTTTCCGTGTTTTGAGCAGTGGTGGTCTCCGCCTTCGTCCAGCCCAAGGCCGTACTTCGGTGATTTGACAGTAATGAAGCACTCGTGACTTTATTTATAACATGGGTCTGGTTTGGGGATTGGGAACCTGCTACTTGGAACCCCCGGATTATCCTATTAGTATTCCACTATCCACGTGGCCGTCAAACGTTTGTTACTTTGAAAAATTTAAACAGTGTCATCGGCTTTCCCTCGTTGGTACTGGGGAGCCGAAATTCGGAATGCAACGGTGGGTTTTTTTTTTTTTCCTTCTTTTTCCCCGGAAATGATGATGTAGTGATGTTCCCAAGTTTATACAGTACGTTTTTTTTTTCAGGTAAATAAAATTCAACATAGTTTAGAACTAGTTTTGTTTACTAGATTTTTTCAAAGAGTTACCATAGTTTTTGAAAGAAAAATTATGTAAAGGTAAGTTTGACAAAACACACAATTTAAGAAAAATTATCATTGCATTTACTCATCATTTATTAAATTTCTTTATTTTTTTAAAAGTGTCATCTTAGACTTGGTGTTAAGTTTTGTATTGAAAGAAATTATTGACATAATAAAGGGTATATAAGAAAATTCAAAAAATTTATGATTTGATTTTTCAAAATAAACAAACATTTTTTAGACAAAAAATAACAAAAATTACATATCTTTCTGAGACGGAGGGAGTATATGATTTCATTTAAATGTATATTTTAAAGAGAACTTTACATTTGAGAAGGAATTTCAAAATTTATCGCATTTGAGGACTTAGGGTGGGAATCGTAAAAAATTTGGAGGTTTAATGAGGGATTTGCAAATTCCAAAGCCTCATTTCGTAAATCAAAAGGGTTGTGTTTGGGGGAGAAATTTTTTAATTCTAATAAGTAAATTGTACATTTGGGTAGTTAATTAGACTATAATTTTTAAGGTTCAAATCGAAATTTTAACTGTTCTTTTCAAATTACAATTGGAAATTTTAACTAGATAGGTAAAATCTATCAAATTCTAAGTAATATGAAGAGTTAATACAAGTTAGTACCATATATATCCACATTGTGGATGCTAAAAACTTACTAGCATCAAAGTGGTGGACCAGAGAAAATAATGAAGCGCTCCAGTGGAAAGGCTAGAGAACATGTTAAACATGTTCGGTAGTAATTAACTTTAGTATCATTGGAGGACTTTTTATGGATAAGTTTGCATAGTTGATAAACAACAGCAACAAGGGACGTTTAAAACATGTCTATGTACCTATTAATTCATACAATGTGAATACTCTTTGACCACTACCACCAACCATTGCCATGCCCAACTTCTCATCACTCACACTTGCCATCACCATTGTCACCCCACATTACCATTCACACACACACCAGCACTACTCATGATCTGCTTACAATTGAAAACCTATAATTTCAAAAAGTTTAACCAAATGGAGAATTAACAGTTATAAATTTTAAAATTTGAGATTATATCATTACAAAATTCCACGGTTTTTATTTTATTTTTTCTATTGTCCTAAAAAACCTCCTTATCCAAATACAACCTAGGTTTTTTTATTTTCCTTTATTTATTTATTTTTTTTTATACCAAATTTCTTCTTAGGAGGGATTTAATAAATGTGGACCACCATCACCCACCAAACTTTTAGTACCACCCGACATTACTCGTCACGAATCAATATCCTACATAACCCCATTATCACGCAATATCAATAACCACTTATTAACACCACCTAGCCATTGCCACCACAATTTAATCCTTGTGTGCGAAATTATTTAGCTAAATAAGAGAATTGTAAATGATTTGAAATTCTATTATTTTGAATTTTCTTGAATGCCTCGTTCGAATGTACATAAGGGGTTTCGTGCTCACATGAATGGGTGGGATCCATTTGGGTCCCATGCTTGTACAAATCATACTCCATGTAAGTGTGCATAATCTCCTACAACATAAACTTACAAGTTGAATAACATCCATTTTCCCAACCCCTTTCCTACTTCTTCTATCCTAAAAAATAAAAATGATATTTTTTTTCCTATTTTGGGGGTTGAAGAATGCAATGTGCACTAAGTCACCAACTTTAACTGCTAACTCTCTCATATAGGAGTGGAGTTCACATTTCTCTCAAATAAAGACGAAGTCTCATTCTCATATGAAATAATCGGGACCTACAAAACTTGTGGCCCATAAATGAGCAAAATTGGACAGAGAAACTTCAATAGATAAATGAAAGATAAATTTATCTGTTGGCATTGAATTTTGTTTTTTTTTTTTAAACACAAATTTCTATTCATTGTGAGCCTTATTTCGAAGATCTTGATGAGTAGATTCAATATATATATATGTATATTGAAAATGTCAATTAGGCCTGACAATTGGGCGAGTCTAAATGGGTTGCATTAAAATTTCACCCAAATCCAACCCAACCCGTTTTAATACCAAACCTGTATAACTAGCACCCAACCCAACCCAATTATAAACAAACCCAACCCGTTTAAACCCATTTAATGTATAGTTGTATACCACTGTACTTATTTAGAAACTCCATTCCCACTGGCAGCTCCATCTAATACCAGACGGGAGCTCACTCCATTGGCCAACTCACTCCCACTTGCAAACTGAATTCACTCTTGCCGCCAATGGCTTCATCACCTCCTCTCTCGTCGGCCGACAGACCTCACTCCTGCTGATGGTCTTCATCAGATAAAACTTTATTTTTTATTTTTAAATTTTTTTGGTAAAAATACATGATCTAATCTTAGGTAATTACGGTTTTTTTTTTTTAGATCTAATGTAGATCCACCGCTTCCTCTCCAGTTGACCAACTGATTCTTCCCAAAACATCCCAAGATATATTTTTTTTTAATAAAAAAAACCCCATTTTTTCCAATGGCGTAGATGGGTACAATTGATCCTCAGCGTGAATGATGGCAGTGCTAATGGGGTGGCGACATCTTCATCTTTGACATGTTCAACGCTATTGGCGAAGAGAACTTTGCCGGCGAAGTCTATTTCACTAGTGACTGTTGCTCTGATGACAAGTTCTAGAAAATTTTGGGATGGAGGAGATAATGTTGGTGTTCTCTTCTTTTTATTTTTTTATTTTTTTATTTTTAAAAATCAAATCTCAAAGAAAATGAAGCAAGTGGGTTACCCTGTAAAATTGTGGGTTGCCTTTTTGAAGGTTGAAATAGTGATGGCGATTCCGGTGGTACGAGTTTTCAATTTTTTTGGTGAAGAGGGATTAACTATGGTTTGCCAGAGAAGGTGGAGGTGGTGGTGTACCTAAGCCACCCAAACTCGATCCATATGCGCGATGTAATAGGAGAGTTGTGGTGTTGAAGGAGATGAGCAGCGGCATAACAGCATAACAGGAGATGAGTGGCGGGGTTGAAGGAGATGAGCGGCTGCGAAGGTCAATTGAACCCAGAGGAGCGATGTGCGAGGGAGACCTAATATTCAAATTTCAGACCTTTTCGGGTTTATTCACACCTAACAATTTTTATGTAAACCCGGTTAAACCCAATTATTAGTTGGGTTTCTCATGGGTACCCATTTATAACCCAATTAATTAAATCACCCATATACACCCATTTAATTTGAGTGGGTTTGGGGGCAAATTGCCAGCCCTAATGTCAATATATATATATTGAAAATGGGCATATAGAATGAGAGTTATGATGTTTTATATTTATCCAAAAATATAAAAAATAAAAAAAAATAAAAAAAAGGAAAGTTTAAAATTTAGGAAAAAAAAGACCAACTAACTTGTGTAAATATTTATCGGTTTTTAAAAGATCAAATATGTATTTTTAAAAGAATCAAAGTAAATAACCTCTTTTTTGTAGTGTCATTTATGCACACTACCCATACTTTTGCTATGAGCAAGATAAAGAAGGAAAAAAATTATAAGATTACATTTACACATCGGCAAAAACGAATAGAAAAGAAATATCAATACCGTGATAGAGCATATAAAATACAAAAATTCATAGACCCTATCACCCTATAGTTTAGCGGTGGTATTGGGTGGATGGAGGTTTGAACAGTACTGAATCTAATGGTCAAGGGTTGATTCCCCTCCTATTGTTAAAAAAAAAAAAAAACAAAGAAAAAAATTATTGGTCCCTCCTCCAAGGAACAACTCTAAATACACCCAAAAAGAAGTAAAATTACAGAAAAGGATCCACGTGCAGAGCACATGCTATCAATACTCCAGTTTTTATCCTTAGAAATTCAATGTCAAACAGAGGAGCAAGTAAGATTAAGAAGAAAGCACGATGAGTTCGTCGACAGCACTTCGAGAGCTGCAAGGCGAGCTAGAGAACAAAGCTAACGATCTCAGCAAGCTTCAGAAAGGCAAGCCTCCAATCTCTCATTCTCCATCTTTCTCCCAAAGCCCTAATCCTAATTCCTACTCGATTTTATTTGCTTGCAATTTGGATACAAAACCCTAACATGGTGTATACTTCTCTCAGACATCGCCAAGAATCACCAAGTGAGAAAGAAGTACACAATTCAGCTTGGTGAAAACGAGCTTGTCCTTAAGGCACGTGTCTCTCTCTCCCTCCCTCTCCATCTCTCTCTCTCCTCTGCTCCACATGTGTATGGATGAAAGTAGATTTGTTTTCGCTGTACTCCGTTTTGCTGAGAAAATCCGAGTGAAAAACAATGAGAACAAATGGGTTGTCTTAGGTTCAGTTGAGTGGATTTTTTCTGTTTTCTCGATTGCAGAACATGAAAATAAAGCTTTGATACAGACACAGACGCACATTTTCTTAGCAAGCAAATGGAGAACCGTGTTTCAGTCTACTCAGTTTCGTGGTTATTGACTTTTGTTTGTAATTATTGGTAATATATTTGTTTGTTTTTGAAGGAGTTGGATCTTTTGAACGAGGACGCAAATGTGTTCAAATTGATCGGTCCAGTACTTGTGAAGCAGGATATGGCAGAGGCGAATGCAAATGTGCGCAAGAGAATCGAATACATATCTGCTGAATTGTATGTTTTTTTTTCTTTTTTTTATGAAGTAATTGTTGTATTAGGAAAAAAAAAAAGGGGCATAGCCCAAGTACATAAGCCATATACAAGCACTGGCCAAAAGAAAGAAACCCCTGTCTAAAGCTTAAGTTAGTCTAAAAAAGAAACAAAAGAGGGGTTGTGGTCATTAGTGTGACTATGAAACCACCAAAAAAGAGTTTTCACAAAATTGTACGAAACCACTGAATTGTATGTTTCAATTGCTTTACTGTGTTCATGGCTAGTTTCTGCAATATGTGCATTTTCTTTGCTGGTTTACTAATCGAATTATCTTATCTAGTTTTTTTTTTCATTCATTTCATGGACTTTTAGATAATTTCATTTTGGGCCCTTGTAGTTGCTACTGAACCACAGGAAGATTATGGATATTATGGTGGATACGCATGATGTGAAATACAAGGGTGTTGTTACCTTAGAAAACTTGCATTATAGCCTTTTTAAATTGCAGCTTTTAAATTCTTGGACTAGTTGTGAAATGATTTAGTTACTCTCTAAGGATAGGAATGGAGGCTGTGGACCAAAATAGAAATGATGTGTTGTAGTTTTTTAGAATCAATCTTACATGACTATAAGTCATTGCAATTTGTCTTGACTGACATCATGAATGTGTGCTTTTAATAAAATAGGGTCTGTGTTCTGTCTTCTTTGGTTTGCATTTTTTTTTTTTTTTTTTTTTTTTTTGGGAATTTCCATTGGATGAATGGAGGCAGCTAACTAGAAGAAAAACCACATCTTACATAACGATCTGTCATTGCAATTTGTAGCAAGTAGTGACAGATAGCATGAATGCAGAACTCAACCAAAAACAGGCCTTCCTGCATAAAAAAAAATCTTAAAAGGCAAGGCCAGGGTAGAATTCATTGCATGTAATGGTCTGACCATGCAGTTTGTATTGACAGCTGTGGAATCCAGTTGAGAACAGTTCTCCACGCCCTCTGTCCCACTTGCAATATAGGTTGCCTGGCATTTCAAGACCTAATGGACCATCATGTTCTCTTTTTCCTTTGTCTTGATGATGTATTAAAAAACCTTTTATTTGAACTTATTATATTTGAGAATTTTATTTTATTTCATTTTATGTTAAGAGTTTCACGTAGGTAGGACTGTTAATATTAAATGCTATAATTGTTGGGTTAAAATTGGCTTCATGTTTTAAGTTGTATACATTTTGGGTACTTGGTTATGTCTAGGATATAATTTTTATGTGGTTTTGGTGGCTATTCTCATTCTTTTTACCAATAGATTTAGGCGGTAACATGTAAAATAAATTTCATTTTTCTCACCACCACCATCATCATCATCATCATCATCATCATTCTTAGAGCATTTCTGTAGTTTCTAGAATTACTATTGCATTTCCTTTGACCAGATAATTGTGTTTCTGCGTAATAGGAAGCGTCTTGATGCAACTCTTCAAGATTTGGAAGAGAAGCAAAATAGCAAGAAAGACACGGTTAGTATATTTACTCTCCATATGTGGTTTAATTGTTCTTTTTGATGTTTGCACTATTTTATTTGGTCTTTGATTTTGAATGGTGATGGGATAGTATTTTCATGGAAGTTGAGAGTGCACTGATGTTTATATGAATCTGTTCAACAACTTTTTAAGATGCATTAATGATTTTATTGATGGCAAATAAGTAAATGGGAATGAACCCCAACTCCCCAAGGGGTAGCTTAGTTGGCAAGGGACCCCGCCTCAGGAAGCGGAGGTCTTGAGTTCAACTCTTGCTAAACTCCTTGGGGCTACCCACACAAGGTTTCATGGTTCTCATGGGACTTGGACTTACATGGTCCATATAGGTTGTGGGGTTGCCCGAAGGGCTTCCTTGTTATTAAAAAAAAAAAAAGAAAAAAAAAAAAAAGAGAGGAAATGTTGAAGTTGTACCTAATAATTTTATTGATGGAAAATAACCATATAGAAATAGAAAAACGGAATGTCAGGTTATTATGATTTAGTATTCTATAAGATCTCCTTTGCGTTAAAAAAATGATCAATAGTGAGCTACTTAGCTGCCCCCCACCAAAAAAAAGGTCATAAACAAAGAGGGCCAAGGTATATGGAAGCTGACGATGTGGAACCCCTGAATTGAGGTATACAAGAAAACCAAAATACCACATAGTTAATAATGTGGGTTTCCACATTATTTGGTTCTGAATTTAACCACTCATATGTTTTGTAGTATCTTTCCTTTCATGAAGACCATGACATTGCAAAAAGAAATAACTTTTTCAAAACATGGTCCTTGACATCCCAAGCTCTGCATTCCTATCATCTTCTATTTGTCATATTGAGCACAGCATAGCCAAAGACAGATTGGAATTTTTTTTTTTTTTTTTTGGGGATAAATGAGAGTATTATATCCTTATGAATGAAGTTCTTATCTTCTACCCAAAAAAAAAAAAAAAAAAAAAAAAGGAAGAAATGGAAGATTCCAATTTATAACTGTGAATAACAAAGGACTTGTCTACAGGTTCAATTTCTGTCTTGTAAAGTGCGCAGCGATTGGGTATATTCCATCTTCTAGTAATCAAGTTGTCCATATTCAATACCATATCCATAACTATTTTCTAGACAACTAGTTTAGATGAAACAGGATTTTAAATGAGATTGTGAGGGAACTGTTACCCCATTAGCAAGCTGTAATTACTGATTAATGTTAGGATTTGGCAGGAGTTGATTTCCTCAGAGCCCAGTTCCTATGAACTCCAAGTCTCCAACCACAGCCGACGCCACCTGGCACGCCCGCCGGGGGGGAGGGGAGGGGGGTGAACGGGGAAAAACAAAGAAGAAATAATAATCTCTAATTAAGCCAATTAATGCTGTAGGGGTTTTTTCATCATGCTTCATGCTTTCCAAAGAGGTTGAATTATAATCCTGTAGGTTTTGTTTTAAAAGCAGGAGGGCATATCCACCCATTCTATTCTCTATATAACTACTTACCCTAGTGTTCTTTTCCGCAGCAATTTATATGAATTAGGTTCTTCCAATAGAAACAGGGTTGCCCTGTACCAATACTATCATCCCAAAACTTCATTACCATGCCACTTTCTAACTCAACATCTCGATATAACTGCGTACTTGGTTTCTGTCTCTTACCTTCACAATACATCTGCCATCTTTTAGATTTCTTTTACAAGGCAGGAGAGTACATCCTCCCATGCCTTTGTATAGTTTGCTGCAAACAAGCGTTCTTCTTTACAACATCTTTGATATGGATTAGGGTATTCCAATAGAAAAGGACATCGCTTCATACCTTTATCATCATCCCAAAACTTCGTTGTCCACTTCCTAGCTCGATCTTTTCCTGTTCTAACGGAAGGATAACTCTTGGAAATAGCTTTCCTGCGGTCTTGGCCATAGGAGTAGTTACTTATAGAGGATTCCATCTTATTCACCCTTGTACTTGGTTGCTACCTCAGTACCACCTACCTTTCACCTCAAATGTACACAGTGACTTATCCATCATGCTATTGTTCTCGATTGATGTGTGCAGATTTCCAATAGTCATTCCCTTCTATGCACGTAGCATTTGTTTTTCCCATTTCAATTCTAGTGCCTTCCCCTTAGAGGATAATGTTTATGGTTGGATGAATTTTGAAGCCACCACCTCCTTTGTTGTTCATACTATGCCCTACTTCACCTAGTGTTACTAGGACTTCTCGCCCTTCGTTGCCCATGATCTTCTCAATTCTCGTTGCAAGTGGAGATGCTTTCAAACCCAAGGGGTTAGTTCAAGTGGTGAACTGAGCATGGACAAGCGTAGGAAACCCCACTTGTGCTATGATCTCTTTGGGGCTATCCCTAATGTCTGGGCTGGCCTGGTAATTACCTGGCACATGTGGGATCGGGGGATTCCACGAGCCCATGGGATAAGTCTCATCTCAAAGGGATGGGGATACCCACCCTAAGCTGGGGGAAAAAAAAATGAAAAGAAAAAAAAGAATGGAAAAAGAAAAAGGAAAAATTGGGATGCTGCTTTTGTTGGTTGCTAATTGTAACTTTGTTCCTTAACAAAGAGTACCTTTGGAAAGAACGCAATCCGAGAACATTTGAAGGAGTGGAATCGTCTATTGTGGAACTCAAGTCTTTTTTGATTAAATCCCTATTTGCGTGGTTTTGTAGCTGCAAAGGTGGTAGTAACTCGTCTTTTTTACTCTTTGTTGAGTCCCTAAGTTTTTATCAGGGATGAGGGGATTTTTTTTTGGTGGCTCCTTTTTGTATGGAGTCTTGGTTTTTTTTTTTTTTTTTCCTCTTGTATATGTCTCATGTACGAGGGTTTAAGCCCTTTTACTTTCTAATACATACCCCTACTTTATTCAAAAAAAAAAAAAAAAAGTGTGAAATTGAAATCATTAACATTTTTAACAATGGACCATAGAAGCATGAAGTGGGGGCGGGGCAACATAGAAGAGTCAAAGGTTTGGGGCGTGTAGGAAGCATCTGTGGAATATATATATATATATAGAGTTACCTTAATATGATATTTTGTGAAATGAAATTCTAGAAAAAGGTGCAAAAAAGTATTCTTTTGAGAAACCACACTAATGTAGAGAAAGAGAGAGCATGCTTTTATCTCTTTTTGCTTTTCTTTTCTTGAGGAAAATAATCGAGTAAACTAAGCATTAATTTGATATGATTTAATAGAAATCCTATTATTATTAAAAACATTTTTCATTTTGGTTAAAGTTGAGAAGAGTTTAGTTTTGGGGTGGAGGGGTCATGCCTTCTCCCCTCCATCACAAGGTTTTGTCTTACGTAGAATCGAGATTCTCTTAAGAGAGAATCGAGGTTCTTACAAGGGTCTAACTTGGGAGCGTGGAACCGTGGTTCCGAAGTGGGAGCGGCACCCTTGATAGGAAGGTTCCTGCTTCTAAGCAATGGCCAAAATTATGTGACAGCTAAAAAGAAGAGTAATGCTATGCACTCCAACCCTTATAGGCCCCAATTTCCCCAACACTCTCTCATGGGGTTGGGTCCACATTCCCATGTGAGAGAGCTGGGGGGGGGGGGTCCGGGGCGAGAGAGTTGGACACAACATTTTCCAAAGAAGAAATGTGGACTGTTTTTGGAAGGATTACTAAGAGCCTTTTTCTTTAGGTTTCCCCTAATTTTTGTCCTCTCTCTCTCTCTCTCTCTCATTTATATATATATTGGGTCAAGATCAGGGGTACAAATTTTTTTGGGAGAGCAATGGATAACACAAGGCTGTTGCAAAAGAGTAGAAAAATGTTGTCCCCCTGATCCTGACGCATATATGTGTGCACACACACACATACGAGATTGATCAGATCTGGGATGTTCTGCTGTGCGATCTTTCATGGACGTCCCTGACCTGATCAGTCCCCTATATATATATATATATATATATATTTGTTATCTCTTGTTGGAGGGCTGGAGGACTTGAGGATAAAGTTTCTAAAGGTGGTTTTGCATGTGTATCAAATGCTTAGTGTTCATTTGTTAAAAATACAGTTGCTTGAAGTTTTGTTTTAACAAATTTATGCTCTTTAGTGGAGTAATGTCTTTGGGACACTAGCTAGAGAGCAGGGTTGCAATGGCAATGACTGAAAATTTGATTATATATGCTGACAAAAAAAAGTTGTTTATATATGTACCTGTTCAATTCTATTAAGAATTTGTCTTAGCTGTATTTGCATTGTAATTTTCTTTTTCCCTGTATAATACTTGGTCAGCACAGTGAGTTCATTGCTGCTAGAATATGCGATTTTCAATTTCTTATGCGGTGTAATCTTATATTTCAATCTAACACCTGCCGATTTTACTTTTGGCAGATCTTTAAGTTACAACAAAAAATTCAGTCTCTCCAGGCTGGAAAAGCCAAGGCATAATGTGCCTTACTAGGTGTGTGCACTACGTCAGCAGTAACGCCATTTTTGATCCCTGTTAAGGCTTGGATGTAGTTTCTCTCTTGTTTCCAATGGTGGGCTTTGCACAATGTTAAATTTCATGATGATATTGCGTCTTGTGACGGGTTGGTTGGTTTGTTTTTTATTTTTATTTTGTTTTTTTGTCAGTTAATAGGATTTCCAATATAACTAACGAAAAAATGATGCTTACTTTATTTATTCTTGAATTAGAAAAAAGTGAGCCGCTAATAGAATTTAGAAGCTGGTTTTATTTTATTTTATTTTATTTTTGGTGGGGTGGGGAGTGGGGTTGTGTTAGGGAAGGGGGAATCAAATATTACAATCTATACCCATTGAGTCAAGAGACTCAAAGCTAGCCTCTAGAGATTGTGATTTTATATCTTCATTCCCCCTTCTTTTCCAAATGTTATACATCATATTGGCAAAGAGTCTTGTAGGTTTTAAAATTAGAAAATCAAGATTTGTGATTACTTCCAGTAGCACAAACAATTTATAGATCTATGTAGAAGTTGTGAGGATGTCCCAATGTTTTTGAGAAATGTAGTGTACATTCCATTCCTTCTTCTGCATGGTTGAATGTTGCAAACAAAGTATTGGAAGCGGTTGACATGGTGTGAATGACAGAGGAGAGATAAAGAAAAGACAAATTCTTCCTTTAAGGACCAATGTAGGAAAATCACCAAGATCTTTTCTAGTGTGCCAATAGATAGTGCATTATGCATGAGGGACTAGACCCTCATCAAATTCCATAGAAATACTAGGGACAGTAGTAATGTTGAGGCAATTTCATTCTCTGGTTTTTTTGGCAATGAATTTTATTTGTTCTCGCGGCCCGTCTCAATATTTAGTATTATTACCACCGAATGGGTGCCATATATGCAAGTTGGAAAGGTTTCTCACTATGGGACTCTCGTTTAATTCCCATTTTTTCCCCTACAATTTTCCCCAATCTCTCACTTGGGATGGGATGAGACCCACACTCATGTGGGACCCAGGTATCCTTGCAGGAAAAATTTTGGGAGAAAAAAGAGGGTATTGTAGCATTTATATTCATTGCCAAAACATGCCTCCGCCTTGTGGAAGAGCAGCCAGTGTGAAGCCTGATATATGAAAAGAGAGATTCATATTCTTATGTCATCTCTCTCTTTTTTTTTTTTTTTCTCTCTTTTTTTATTTTTATTTTTTTGGAAAAAAGAAAGGAATTCATTCATAAATGAAACAGCTTATATATCAGAAACCAGACAACCAAAAGATATACAATCAAAAGGAAGAAACAACTCTAAAAATAAAACCAAGAAAGACAACCGCCACTATGTTAGTTGTCTGACTGAACCCAGCCCAATATGCCTCTGAAATTGCCCACATGCACTGTGTTTGTTAACATAGTAAAAACTTTAACTTTTTGCAGGTAATTCTGATTGATGATTTTGATACCCACACCCCCCCCCCCCCTTTTTTTTGGGTGTTGTTCAAAGCAGTGCCTGAGTCAAAATCCTTCTCCTTAATAATTTGGCATAATTCTTTAAGTTTCAGTATGCCGTCACCTTCATAATTGAAACTATATATCCATGGATTAGTTTGGGCATCATGCTGGTACCCTTGCCTTCTAAGAATGTGTTAATTTCCATAAGCTTTTGGGTAACATTGACAAGGATGCACATTGCACACTTCCTATAGTCCATATTATGTTGGCCAATTTGGGTAACATTGACGAGGATGCACATTGCACACTTCCTATAGTCCATATTATGTTGGCCAATATGGGGGATTGGCCAACATAATATGGACTATAGGAAGTGTGCAATGTGCATCCTTGTCAATGTTAACCAAAAGCTTACGGAATGAATGTGCCCATAATGGGCAGCATTTTATCCTGCCTTATTAGGTGAAGTAGCTAGAAAAAAGAAATATTTAAGAATTCTGTGGTCTAGTTTGTTTCCGGAGTGATTGAAATTGACAATGGATGGAGGATTGGGTGATTTATATTATCATTGTAATACAAGTATTTATTTATCGTATGGAGTTGGTTCTCTAATTTATTGAGTGCTTTCAAAGTATAAGATAATGATGTGCATATATCCTTCCAAATTACCTAACAAAAGTGCCTGCAATAACACGATGTTTATATGAACCCACGAGGGTAACGCATCATAACTTGGGAATTGGAGGTCCTGAGTTCAAATTTCACTTCCTTACTATCAAATGCATGGACTTGTAAGTGGACCATGCATTGCATGAGACTAATTAGGTCCAAACCTTGGTGTGAATAGGTTTGGGATACCCACTTTTGGCAAGTCCCAAAAAAAAAAAAAGAAAAAAAAAAGAAGAAATCCTTTGCTTATACGAAGATGCCCGGCTTCAGACTAGATGATAAAGCTACATCGACATTGTTTTAGAAACCTAAAAAACCTATCTTTATGCAAACCAACTAACATTTAACAATTATTACAAGGGGAAAAAAAAAAGGTTCAGAAATTCATTCATATATAGATAAAAGAGTTCACTGATACAATCCCTAGAGAACAAAAAATGAAAAACTAATACAAACCTAGTAGAAAGACTCACGGGAATTAGTCCAATTGGTAGGAGTAGAGCCCCTCTATTTTATTAACTTGGGTTCAATTCCTCTAGGGAGCACTCCAATAATTAATTCTTGAATGCATTAGGCTAATGTGGGGGAGTGCGCTCTTAAGATCGCCCGTGGAAGGATTTAGTAGAGATGCACGCAAACTGGTTGGACACCCTGACTGTCAAACCAAAAAAAAAAAAAAGAAAAAAAAAAAGAAAAGAAAAGAAAGAACAAAAAGGATGCTCTATAGGCCAAAAAAAAAATATATATATAAAAAATAAAGAATAAAAAAATATAAAAAATGCACAAAAAATAAAAAACATCTGTAACCACCAAAGTCAAGGAGCCCTGTACCTAATCAAATCAAAGCGCCTCCCTGCAGTATAAGAAGAGTGCTAAATTTGTTAATCCTTTGAGAACCTTTTTGGATTTTAGGCCTTTGGATAAGAAGAGTACTAAATTTGTTAGTTGGTATAAACCTAGTAAGAATTAGATTTAAATTAATTTTGATGATTTAATTAAAAATCAGAAAGATGCCTCGAGAATTATTCTTAGAGATGATTGTGGTAAGTTAATTATTATACAACATGTTTGGATTGATGACTTACAATGTAATAGTAATTCTAAGGCTGAAGCTCTTCTTATTCTCATTTGTGGTAGGAATTTAATCAATGATAGAGCATCTCCAATTAATAGGAGTGCCAAATCGGGTGTTATAATTTGGTATCAAGGAAGAGGAAGGAAAACATAAAAAAACTCTCCCATGGGGGTGTTAAATTTTAACAATGCCAAATAATAAAATAATATTAACCATTAAATCCATAAAAAAAACAAATACAATATGGGTTCCACAAGAGTAAAATATATTAAATCTATCATAAGCAAATGTAATGTGAGTCTCACATGAGAGTAAACTAATAGCATTGACACCTCATTTGACACTTTCCCATTGGAGTAGGTATGTCAGGATCAATATATATAAGTTTTAGATAACTTATTTGCGACTTATATTTTGTGAAATTCATTGTTGAATTAGATAGTCTTCCCACATACGTCATGCATGCCAAAAACTAAGTTGTTCCAAAATTAAGAGTCACTTTATTCATAAATGTGAGATTTGTAGTGGTTTAAAAGATAAGTTGTTGGATTGAATGGCAACAAGTTTGGGATTAAGTTGATTTTTTTGTGTGCATGACTTACGTGAGAAGACTATCTACTCCAAATGTGCGTTTCACAAAATATGAGTTAGAAGTAGGTTATCTAAAAGCTTGTATAAGAATTTGCAGTGTTCAAATTTGTGCATTTTAACACACTATCGCTATGCCGAATTATAGCATTGACACCCCATTTTTAACATTTACTCGTGGAGATGGTCTTATGATGGAAGGAGATGCTAAAATTGTGATTGCAGTATTAAAATAAAAAAACCTTGAATGTGTTTACTATTATAAATGATAAAATTAAAATCATTTCAGATAATAGTATAAATATTACGATTTGCCATGTTTATAGAGCAGCAAACAAAATGGAAATCTTTTTTTTTTTTTTTTGTTAATTTATATTATTAGGTTAAAAATATCGAGTAATTGGGATTCTATTTTTATTTATTTATTTTTTATAGGGATATCTTGTAGTTTTCTTGAACGGATTTTATTTATAAGTAGATTCTACAAGAAGTTGATTTTCTTTCTCTAAAGAAAAGGGTAAAAACACTCTCATACCCTATACTCTTGGGGTTTTCTTCAATTTAGTACTCAAAGAATTTTTTTTTTCTCAATTTAGTACCTAAACTACAATTAAGTGTTCAATGTAGTCCGATCACAAATGACGGTGTAGGAATTAAATGAAAAATGCATATGACCTCATGTGCATGTCTTGCTGAAACATGCGTGATACTCTTGTTGGATCAAATTTTGACTATGCTCTATTTACTAAATATAGTTAACTCAATACAGGCAATGGTTTTATCACTCAAGTTAGTGATGTGTAGCCCACATAATGGACGGGAAATTATAGCAAGGACGTCATGTAGACTTCAGCAAGGCACGCAAATGAGATCAAGTGCATTTTTAGTTTAATTTCTATACAATCACTTATAATTAGACTACATTGAACACTTAACTGTGGTTTAAGTATTAAATTGAAAAAAAAAAAGAAGGGAAAATTATAGATTGCCCCCCTGAATTTTAGGACCAAATCACTTTTCACCCCTCATCTACAAAATCAGACATATAGCCCCCTGAACTTTCAAAATTTTAATTTGGACTAACTCCGTTAACAGAATGTGTAAAAGTACACAATTGCCCTTAAGAAATTTTCCAAAATTTAATATATTCTATTCATTTTCTCACACTTTCTCAGCAACCAAACAAAATACACAGAAAATTATAAAGAATTAAGCAAAAGAGAGACGTAGAGAGAATAGAGGTAGCGATGGCGAAATTCAATCCGTAATGGGTTTTTACCTGCAACAAACCCTTGCACATTGAAGGAGGAGGAGGAGGAGGAGGAGGAGGAGGAAGCTTTGATTTGACGTCCTCCAACAACGCCTCCAAACCCTAATCAAAGGTGCACACGAGATTCATCTTCGTTGCTTGTGGATCTCGATCTGCGTGTGCGATTTCTACCTTCAAAGGTAGCTTCGCCGGCAACGCAGGCTTGTGTAGTCAGAAAATTAGATAATTCCAGCGATGTTTATCATATTCCAGCAGCATGTTCGGCAAGGTTCGAACTACTGTCCATCTTCAGCAATTACAACTGCTAGCTAGGGCGACTTTTGACGCCGTCCTCTACACTAGTCCATTAGCTGCCGGTGAAACTCGACAGCAGGGAGTAGATCAGACGGCGATGAAACTTGGCTTCTTGAAGTGCGATTGGCAGGAGAGGCTCGCACGATGGTGGACTCAACGGCGATAACTTAAAGGCGATGGAGCTGGGTTTGATGCAGATGTCACCACAAAGCCTCGATCAGACAGCGACCCCGAGTCGCACAATAAGGTGGAGCTAGTTCAGATCTAGAGCAACGCCGTCATGGGTATGATGAGTCCCTCGATGCTAACTGTTGCCATATGGGTCCTTCCCGGGTTTGGAACTCCATTGCCAATACCGAAACTCCATGGTTTATGGTTTGGAACCCAATTGTTTTTGCTCGGCGAGTTGACGCCATTAACGCCTTCTCTCCCTTTTCTCTCTGACAAATCTTCGTGCGTGGTCGTCGACTTTTGACGACGTCGGCGTCTGATCTACTCTCTCTCTCTCTCTCTCTCTCTATATATATATATATATATATATATCGATCTAGGGTTATATCTTGTTTGGTTGTATTTGAAATTAATAATATGGATTTAATAGAGATGGGTACATATTACTGGAAGGAGATGGGTTATTGGGAAGAAATCATTGATGGGAACTTTGAATGATGATTTTATTTTTATTTTTTTTATTTTTCATAATTTTTGGATTCAAATATCTAAGATATTTTCTGATTTGGTTGAGGTCTGATCTATGAAGATGTGAAGGATGATATGGGTAGTATTTTATTAGTCATTTCTTTGTAATTAGAAAAAAAAAAAAAGGTGTTGCAGAGTTGTCGAAGAAGACAACTGGAGTTGTTGCCGGGGTATAAAATATCCGGCAAGGGTATTTTTGACTTAAAACTTAAATATGTTGGTCACATGCAATACACATGACCAATTTTCGTCAAAATCTTAATAGTTGCTTGACGGAATGAGGTAAAGTGAAAAAAATTGAAACAATAGGGAGCGATTTGTCCTATTTTGTAGATGAGGGGTGAAAAGTGATTCCGTCTTAAAGTTTAAGGAGGTAATCTGTAAATTTCTTAAAAAAAAAAAAAAAAAAAAAATTCATAGATATTAACTATAAGGTGCTAAATGTCTTTTACCTTAGGAAAGAATGGGGGAGGGGGTGGGTGGGTCAGATAAAGATGGTGGTATGGGAAACAGGTTTATTGACACATGGGAAAACAAAGTTGCAAATGGCCTAGGAGGATAGGCATCCTGCCATCAATTCCGCACAGAAATTTTTTATTTGGCTGGTCATGTCAGTCCCTTTTAAGGTAAGCACGACTGCACGAGTAGCACGAGAAGATTATCAAGGAAGTGATCGATTTGAAAGGGAGTTTAGATAGAAGCAATAAATCAAGATAAGACCATCAAGGAAGTGATCATCATCATGCAATCTTTTGAAAGTTTTGAAAGTACGGAAGGATGAATCCTGCACAACGTTCACGTGGTTCCATCATCGTCACTTCATCATGATGTAATCTTTCGAAAATTTTGACTACCATTTCCCATTCGACAACCACTTGAATAAACCATTATCTCAGCAATCTTTCTGACAGAATATCTTTAAAGGAGCAAATTTTTTTATTATTATTTTATTTTGAGCTTTGGTTTGCATCACCATTTCTTTTGCTGTGGGGGCTGGAGACAGTCTGCGCTGCCACCATCAAACGCATGTTTGAAAGGACTGCGCAGGTTTTTACGCATTGTAATTACACGGCGGAGGCCACTCGCAATACCACCCAATCGTACATGGGGTTATCCGCAGTCCGCACATGCATATATAACTAGTAGTTCTATGAAAAATCTTGTACGTATCGATGAGAATCATGATGTGCCACTCACATTGTAGCCCATTGAGTATCGATCCACAAATTAGGAATAAATATGCAGAACTGATTTGGGAGTAATATTTGAAGGGGCACTAACAATGGTGGGGTTGTGTCCTTACCTAATGAGACATGGTATATTCTGGATTCTTCCGTGGTGTCAATTTTTTGTTTTCCCATTTTTAGACAGAAAATTTGTTCGGTAAGTCCAGCTCAAGCTTCCATTATTGATATACTCGGCCTCAAAATTAATGGTAGTGCGATATGAATGATGTGATATGGTGTTTTGAGGGTTAACCAATAATTCAAAAGTCTTTTGAAGCTATAAACTAGTTCTTAGAAGACCATCCTTCTGAGTATTGACTTGGTTGCTCCCACCAGATATTCTAAATTTTCTTTCCTGAAGGTTTATTTTGAGAAGAGGCTGTGCATTAACATCATGGTAGAGCTTTACACTACTTGGGGGGTATAAATTAAGTCACTAGCTAGGTTATAGTTGCATCAGCCAGATTTAGAAGTGGCCAGGCCATTAAGTTAATCAACACCCTTCTCATTTGGGGACTTCTTGAAAGTTCACTATGTATAGGCTTTTCCCACCCACTTGGGCTTTGAATGCACATGTGCTTCTCAATTAGCCCTCTTTTCTTGAAGTCCTTCAGTGGCTGTATCATCATCACATTACATATGTGATTAGGTTTTAGACTTTTAGTATTGAAACTTGTTCTTACCTAGTTGTCGTATGTGGTCTGTTGATTATGACCCAACAAGCATGATTTTGAGTTAGCCTGCCAAACCATTTATGCTTTACAATGATGTTGAAAATCGTATGAAGACTCAACTAAAAACAAGAAAAATTCTCCAAGCTAGTACTTGATAAAAAATTAATAGTAAGATTCGATACATTCTAAAAGGGCCCCAGAATTGGCACTCAATGTAATCAGATTGGATTTGTTCCAACTGGGCCTGAGAGATTAACCCTAACAGCGTCAGGTAGCAGGTTTGATGTGTCCAAGTTAGGCTTTATCAGCCCTACAAGGAGCAATCTTCGGGTGGCCAAATGTATATAGAAAGTTTTAGTGCACTGGAGAGGATCTTAAGGGCAAACATCGTGTTGTGGTTGCTAGGACACTTTAATTTTTTTTGCGCTAAGAAGTTATAGATAGATACTCCTATTTGCCTTAGTGGAGGGGGCAATTTTAAGTGGAAATATGTACCTATTGTTGAATGCAGGCCGATACTTGGGGCCTTTTCTTTCCTTTTTATTTTATTTTTTTTTTTTTGGGGACTACGATACTATATACATGCTGATCATGATATTTATACTTACTCGTTTCAGTAATATGTAAGACTACAAGTAGTGCACTTTCTCATTAATTCAAACGTTTTAATCACTATGCCACAGAGAGCTAGAACCGAAAGATGAAATGAGTAATCACCACCCATTATCAAAGAAAGTACATTGAAACGTGCTAAGTCCACTATAAGCTTCCCAATCGAGTTTTGACATGCAGTGTGAAAATGACTTGATTGTTCAGTTATGTGTAGACCCATACTCTCAAAACCTAACTGATCAGCTTAATTCTCTTCAAAATATCTAGCAAAAATGGAAAATGAGAGGAATTACTTTTCTGCAAAATAAATAAATTAGTGTCAAGGTTCTATGGTTTAAATTTTTTTAATCATTGGGGTAAGTTTGAATCAGACATAAGAAGCTATTCGTCCACTAACTGGATGTGCTCCTTGTATCCCATATATATGAAACCTGGTGGACAAATGATGGAACATTTTAATACCAAACTAGAGTATCTCCTGTTAGCATTTTTCTTGACATGGGCTTTACATTGATAGTGTTTTTCCGGGATTACGAAAAACAGGTTGAATTGTAGTCTACAATAATATATGGTATAGTCCAATTAGTCCAATATATGATGGTGTGATCAATAATTTGATCAAGCTTAGCATATCTTAGGAAGTGATATGAGATTATAAAGTGCATGAGGGCTTGGACCCTCCTTGGGCTTAAGAGTTTACGATGTTTTAGACTCCATAAAATTGTTTTATTTATAGGGCAGGTAGGTCCCTTTTCCTCCTTATAAGTTAGAAATCCTAATAACCTATCCTATTGGTGGTTGCATAACCTATCCTTGTTGGGTTTCACTAGTTTTCATTCAGAGGCCTTAAAAGGTACGCACAAATCCTTAATTTAATATCGTTTATATTACATGTGTTCCATCTAGACTTCTAGTTTTAGTCATGTTTTAATATATTGTCCTTACATCTTCTCCTTCATATACATATGTCACCAATCAAGTTACGAGCTAGATATATGTAAGAGCCAGAGCAGCCTAAACTGGCTAAGCCTCACCATATATGATGGTCCAATTGCCTGGCTCTCGTGGGAAGCCCTGGCGTGCTGCACCGTGCCATTGACAGTTTTTGAACATGGTCTTAATTCATGCTGGATTCATGATGAATGTGAGTGAATATATGGTCCCGGATCATCAAATCACTTTGACTTAACACCCATGGTTGGGTAAAGGACCATACTGTCTGGCACTCTGAATGAGAATGGCCAACTCAACTTTTCCTTTGTCCTTAGCCTAAAGATTAGATGAGGATATGGCATATTGCATTGTCTTTGTTCTGTTTCGAGCTCCTGACTTTTGGCAAACTCATCTTAGAGAAAAAAGAGAATGGTATTTCTTCATAGAAAGCCGACCAAATTCGTACTTCATTAGAAAAAAAGCATGGATTTTTAAAGTCAAGAAAGGGTTCCACCCCTTTCCTTCTCACCTACTGAAACATTAAGCGTGACATTGGGTTCTCAAAAATCTTACAACAAGACCAATTGGGTTACGCCACGCGGCTGAGCAATCAAGTTAAAGCATCTAATATTGCACACATGGCATTATATGATTGGGCATTCGGAGATCTATTGCGGCTAATACTGATAACCTACTAACACTGTTAGCTAATTTGGAGCTCTTGGTAGAAGGATAAGTGCAACTTACAACCACTAATAAAGTGTGGACCATGAAATGCCTCATCACAAGAGGTGACTGCAAAAAAAGGGCCACCCATTGATAACATGCAGCCGCTTTTAATTTCACCACATTGTTGCAAGGATGAACCCTTCTTGACGGCATTGGAGAAGCATGATTGGCTGAACTGGGTCCCTTGTGGCTGATCGAGTTAATGGGTCTCTGCTGGGCAATCACTTCAAGGTGGGAATATCCTCAGCCTCACTCCTAAATTTCATGCATCTTCTCCAGAGAGTTGCAAGTATACAAAAGATGTAAGGAAAATTTTTATAGAACATTTTTGGATATTTTAACAGGACCAAGAATTACAGGTGCCCGACTAAAAAATTTTAGCGGCAACCTTTTTACTATCAATACTATTGAGTCAATTGTCCATTTGTTTGCTCTCTCTCTTTTCCCCACATTATATATATCAGATTCTTGCACCCATCTAATCTCTCTCCTAGCAATTTATCAACAAGTTTAGCCTTCAAGCAACCTTCAAGGGAAAAAAGAAGAAGAAGTGAACATCGGAAATAACCATTTTAATGCTGAATAACACTGAAAAAACCTTGGACGATCAATGATTTACTCAAAGTAAATTATATTCATATTTGGTCTTTGAGACGTATTTTAATTATATACGGAACCTTACCGAGATCTTGTTTGGACGTCCTAGTGGAAAAAAAAAAAAAAAATGACTTCAACCCAAACCCAACCATAGCAAAGCCAAGCTGGGAATTTCCCACCACAGCGCGCCTAATAATGGCCTTGTTCACCCAACTGTTTCACTTCGTATACTACATATAAAGGTAACTCAATTGCGAGCAAATCATTAGCTTTTTGATATAGGGTGTGATATTTCACTCACCTTAGATGGCATGGACTCTGTGAACTATCTTTGCCAAATTGATACCAGATGAAAAGACCTGCATGTGAAGTAGTTGGGTGGCTTATCTTAACCAGCCCTTATGATCTAGTGGTATTTGGGTGGGATCGGGGTGGGAGTGGTTTAAAAGTCGAATTTCCTCGATATGACCAAAAATGAAAAATGAAAAATGAAAATGAAAAAACCACTTGTATAAATCATACGCATCGCACATGCACACATAGAGAGAGAGAGAGTCGGCACTACTGATTGAACCATAGCCCTAGACACCCCACCACCACCACTTTGGGCTACCATTAGAACCGTAGACAACCCCTGCACACCCTTTGGCCCTTACCTACCATTGTGCAATGACGACATTGATCAACAACAACAACAACAATAATATTATTATTATCATAGTAAAAACTACATATGGCAAATAATAGGTTTTGGATTCAATTCTCGATTCTCTTTCTCTCCTCCAGGTATGTAACTTTTATGGACTTTATCCTGTAATTACCTTATGGTGTGGAACGGGGGATTACATGTGCCTTGGAGGATTAGTTAGGAGCATAAACATCTCGGAACTCTTGATCTTTAAAAAAAAAAAAAAAAAAAAATAATAATAATAATAGAAAAAGAAGACGTTTGGCAAATTCAGAGTTCAACACATCCACGGTGAGAACTGAGGAGGAGGTTTGGTAGAATAATAGTAGCCATCTAAACCCGATTGAGGTTGGCAAACTTGTGGCCATTTTCAAGAAAACGATCAGACATGTTGGCTTTTCATTAAGTGATCGAATATTCTGATTTCATTTTTGAAGTTTGTCAATGTAGGCAATGATGGCATGCAACTATCAAGTGATATATGGGTTCTTCCTCTCCCACCCAAATATGTCAAACTCACCATTAGAGAGCTAAATTTAGGAAGTTAATGTTGGAAAATAATGGAGATGCTACTGTATAAAATGAAATAGCTAGTACAAGAATTGAAAAAATACAAATAGTATCGGTTGAGGCATGTACAAGGCACTGTTTTTAAGAGTAGTTCCGCCCCTCTGAGTATTTAACTCGGTGCAGTAGGTCACAGCGCTCTACCCTCCAGGATTCAACAACCGGACTCCCACAAGCGTGCACTCGCAAGTGTAGGAGTGAGACGAAGAACTCAGAATGCTCTTGACTCTCAAAAATAAAATTGCAGAAAGAAAACAGAGAGAAGAAGAGAAGAGACGATTTGTCTTTTTGCACCCGTGTGTTTTTGCTAAATGAGAAGGGGTAACAACGGGTCACTGAACTGAGTCGTGGATAACCACGTATCTAAAAAATTCGGATCCTAATCCCGCACATCACTTGATTGGGCTCCGTCTCATGCGCACGTAGGGACTCCCTACATCTCCCTACATGATATCATATACAATAAGTGGAGTACTATATAAGACCATTAAAACTCTTTTACTTTTCCAATGTGGGACAAGGTGTCATCACACTTTAAGTACAAAACTCTTTTATGAAAATCTTTGATTTTTGAAATACTTATTTTATACTTAAAATACAACAGTTAAAAGGGAAGGTTCACAAGTTTGCCAAGAGGGCCTGACTTCTATTAATCAATTGAAAGGACCACAGGTGGGCGCATTTTCAGAGAAACCTGGGGAAATTTGAATGGAGGCTAGGGCTAGGACCACCATGTACCTTTGTTGGACCACCTCCCTCCTCCTTGGCTCGTGAATTTTCCATGATCACTGAGAAATACCTCCCTTTTTTTTTCCTTTTTCTTTTTGATCTTCGAAAAAAAATTGCCAGAGGGGTGTGGTTGCCATCGGTCTTGGGTTTAATCGATCAGGGAATTGATGAAAGTCACAAGAATGCAGTGTCCACCTTTGAAAACAAGATTTGTCCTAATTTTACTTTGAAACAGTCCACTGCTGTTTTGGGGGCTGTAAACTCTCACAACAAGCACCTCAATGTAATTCAAATTAATGTGATTTCTTATTTATGGTAGTTGTAATTTCTTGTACTTCAACTCTATTATTATTATTATTATTATTATTTTGCTATTACATATATACTCCCAACATTATTAAAAGAAGAAAAACCCCTACTGTTTCTAAAACCGGGGGAATTACAAGTTGGTCTAGCTACGGGGCAACTGGGGGAATTAGTGCTCCGACTATATTAATTCTCCCTTTGAATATATTCCACAAAGAAATATGAAGGGGGATGTGTATCATATACAGTTGTTGTAGTGTAGTGAGAAATTGTATATGTTCATTACGTAGTAGACCGCATAGATTTAATATATATACTTGGGTAGGGAGATGATAGTTTGGGACAGATCGTACAGCTAACAGCGGTGAGATTCCGTTCAGGCCATGAGAGGTGGCTTACACTCATGGGGACATTTCGCATCTAATCATTTTTGTACTTTTTCGGGTAAGTATAGGTATCATTAAGAGAGAGAGAGAGAGAGAGAGAGAGAATCTCACGAGTATTGCCTGCTGTCTTCAGTAATTTCATGACCGCACAGCAACTTTCCTGTGTGGTTGCTGGATGAGGAATGCTCAACCCTTATTTTAATTGGAAATTAAGAGAGAGATGAGTGTCCACGTCATTCAACTCTCCCAAAGTGTAGGATGTCTCACGGGTCTCATGAGTAGACCCTACCAAACTCAACCCCAGAACCCCACCAAGATTAACTACTGATTTAGAGAGAGAGAGAGAGAGAGAGAGAGAGAGAGAGAGAGTCAAAGTGAAATGTTGTCCCCATGCATTTTCCCAAAGGGAACTTTAACAAGTGGAGAGGGTTCTACTTCTTCACCTAAACCCCCGTGCCACAAGTGGTTGCACGTGCCTTTCAATATGCAACCATATTATCCCATGTATCCTATTTCTTTCTGCCAGCTCGGCGGATTCCATGGCCTCTGTAAATCTGCAATCAAAAGGGCCTTCCTCTCCCATCAAATACAATCAACCAGCTGGGACACAAGGAGGCATGCCCTTGGATTACAATCATATCATTTTATTTTGTTTTAAAATAAAATGAGGGCTAGTGCGCTAAAATCAAGCAATCCGATAAACGTGTGGATAAAATCTTGGAAGGATATCCATGGGACCTCTGTGGTCCCTGCCCTTTTTCTCATGTTAAGTTTAGAATTAGGTCCCCTTACACCCACAAACTTGAGTAGGCAAAACCTATTATTTCAGCTAACATTAAATTCGTCCCTTTCACCTCCCATACATTCGTTTTTGCTTTCATAATTCAATATGATATTGTTTTATTTCAAAATAATTCCTGAAACTTCCTATTGGCATCATTAACTGGAGAAATACACACAAACAATGTCATGAACAATCCCAGAATAGTAAATCTACCATGACCACCCAACACGCAAGAAAATTTTCAAACACCACCTAGAATATGACAGAATAAGCAGTAGGTATAATATGAACAGGATTATCACATGCGGGGTGTCAAATATTGGTCGTCGGCGACTACTAAAAATTGACAAAAACTAAAAACAAAAAATGCGTCGGCAAATAAGAAAGGCGTCCAATCGTGTACATATCACAAACAGAGAGAGGTCGGGTGGATATATGGCGGGAATCCATTTCACACACATATGGTTCTGAATGCCTTCGCCATATGAAAACAACCTAGGCTGCTACTAGGAAGGAACACAGAGTCGGACATTTTTGAGTTTTTGTTTTGGAATTATGGTGTCACCCTTCTCAAAGAGGATCTCCGATTGGTCCACGTGGCATCCACAACTCCAAAAAAACTCCTCCCCCCAAAAAATCTATCACAGGCTGTCCGCTCCCATCTCTGCCTTTTGAAATGAAAACACCAAAACGTTTTCACTCAAATCTGTCCTTCCGAGGCCTTGTCTATCTGTGATTCACAACTCCACATTTATTGATGATGGAGCTCCCACCACCACCATTGCCATTACCATCTTCTCATTCTTTCTCTTTCTCTCTCCATCTCTCAAGAAAGAAAGAGAGAGAACTCATCTCTGCAACTGCATTACGGAAAGCCTCATGTCTGCCACTTGCAGTGCTCTCTCTCATGTCATGTTTTTCATCCGCTTCTTGCACTGGTTTTCTTCTCAGATTTTACCTTTCTTGTTCAAACACAATGGAAAATACCCTCTCTACCTTTTTCCTTATTTCTTTCGATGACGTATTAGTTGCATAATTCCTCGACTACTTTTCAAAATAAATTGAAGTAATAAAGGAGCCATACCCGTGTTGTCAGTCACAAGCTTTGCTATTTATAACCTTTCCCAAGGGACTTACCCATGATAGTTTAACAGCCTCTACTGTAGCCTTGAGAAATTCAAACACACAAGATGTCGTTTTCCTGCACAAAAAACTTCCTACAACGGTTCTGTGTCGACGAGTTCCAAATGGTGAGTGGTCGCCACGGTGGCTTCTTCTCTAGTGATCCTCCTGCCATCCCTTGGAGCCAGAATCAACCGGGCAACTAAACTTAGAAGATACATAATCTCACCTTTCAATCCCCATTATAGGTGACGACCCTTGCCTTCGCTTACTAAAAGCTTTTTCTTTCCATATAAAACTGTTGCTTCTGATGTTCTATTACTCTTCATTCATTCAGGGCTTGGGAGATGTTACTGATTGCTCTGGTCATTTACTCGGCCTGGATCTGTCCATTCGAATTTGCATTTCTAATCTACAAGCAAGACGCTCTTTTCATCATTGACAACATCGTCAATGGCTTCTTCGCCATTGACATCACACTCACTTTCTTCGTTGCATATCTCGACAGCCAATCTTATCTTCTTATTGACGATCCCAAGAAAATTGCAATCAGGTCAGAAGACAGACTTTGATAGACAATTCATATATGCTGATAAGAATCAATAGATGTTTAGTTTCTTTCAGAGCGAATCACTGAGGTTTCCTTATGTAATCCCATCCAACTTACAGGTACATATCTACCTGGTTTATTTTCGATATCTGTTCAACAGTGCCATTCCAATCTCTCAGCCTCCTGTTCACAGATCATAACAGCGGGCTCGGCTTTAAGATGCTCAACATGCTCAGACTCTGGCGTCTCAGACGAGTCAGCTCCCTGTTTGCAAGGTCCATCACCAAATCCAAACCTATGCCTTGGGTTTTCTTCAAAATTTTGAATTATTCTGGTGGAAGAATCACAATACTCACTAAGACGGTTTGCTTTCTTGCAGACTTGAGAAGGACATACGGTTCAATTACTTCTGGACTCGGTGCACGAAGCTCATTTCTGTAGGTCATTCATTACTTCCTTCTTTTCCTCCCTAAATATCATATCTAGGTCATGTTAGCCACTGAAATTTGGTGTGCAAACCCTTCTGGTTGATTCAGGTGACTCTGTATGCAGTGCACTGTGCAGGATGCTTTAACTATCTAATTGCAGAAAGATACCCTGATCCAAAGAGAACCTGGATTGGAGCAGTAGAACCAAATTTCAAAGATGACAGTCTTTGGAATAGATATGTAATTTCAATTTACTGGTCTATTACAACACTAACTACTACCGGTTATGGAGACTTGCATGCTGAGAACCCAAGGGAGATGCTGTTTGATATCTTTTACATGCTGTTCAACTTGGGGTTGACATCTTACCTCATTGGGAACATGACAAACCTTGTTGTTCACTGGACCAGCCGCACCAGAAATTTTGTACGTTTTCTTTAGCTTAAAGCTTTCTGCTGCTCCAACTGATTTTTAACCTGCTAAAAAATTCCATAAAAAGGGTGTTTGGGGACAAAACTATAAAGTTTGTTACGTAAGATATCCTACCCTCCCCACATATGTAATTCTTATACACACATACATATATATATATATATACACACACACACATACATACATACATACATACATACATACATATATATATATATATATATATATATATATATAAATATAAAGTAGTGTTCAGGGCAAGAAATTTCTTCCTCTTCCATGTTGTGCCTATGTGGCTACCTCTATTCTTCATATAAATTTAAATTTCCATGTCATGAGGGTATCTTAAATGTAAAGTCTAATTGAAACGAAAGCTTCATTTTTTAAGTACACTATTCTCTTTTTAAGTAAATTAAAATCTCAGTTAAATTGATCTCCTCATTTTTCAATCTCTCTCATTGAGAAAATTGGTTCACCTTTATATATACACA
The DNA here is from genome assembly GCA_039720395.1 of Liquidambar formosana. Classification (NCBI taxonomy): domain Eukaryota; kingdom Viridiplantae; phylum Streptophyta; class Magnoliopsida; order Saxifragales; family Altingiaceae; genus Liquidambar; species Liquidambar formosana. The sequence continues at coordinate 12,686,603 of CM077835.1, forward strand.
TATTTTTTGAATAGTTATTAAAATCCCTAATCATAAGAGTACATAATTTTTCACTTATCCTCTTCTTTCTCTAATTAAACTAAAATTTCCACAAAATCGATCTCTTCCGTCTCTCTCTCTCTCTCTCTCATATATATATATATATATATATATATATATATATATATATATAAGTAGAGTTCAAAGTGATTAATTTTGTCTTTCATCTACTTTTCACCTTCATATGTCTGTATTTTTCTTTATTACACATCACTAAAAGTAAAATTAATTCTATCATCACTTCTTTATATCCTTCCTCAAAAACTTCTGTTACATTTAGAAGACAATCCCAGCTACCCCACAATAACGACCTTGCTTTACTATTGAAAACATAAAACTCATGTGGCGGGCCTATGGACAAATAATTAGAGAGAGGGAAGTCAATGTGGGGCCTTTTATTATATTCAATCAATGAATGAATTGGAGTTGCAATTAGAATGAGACTGCCTAATCTATTCAACTTCCAAGGACTTCTATTTCTAGAGATTAGAATGGCATGATTTTTTCTCTTCTTGAAAAGAGACAGCTATTACAATTTTTTTTAATGGGCATAGCATCTCTCTCTCTCTCTCTCTCTCTCTCTCTCTCTATATATATATATATATATACATACATATATATGTACATGTACACACACACACACGCACAAGTTAAGTTGGTCTAGACTCACAAGGATGCACTATTCCACCATTCCTGGAACTTAGAAGGCTTCGGGTGTAATTTTATTTTCACAAGAAGAAGCAAGGAAAAGAAACGATTGTTTCTAATCAATAATGAATGTTGTAATGGGGAGTTGTTTGCTCTTCCTTGGTTTGTTTTCCTTATGGAAGCTCATATCCTCATTTCTCACTAAGATGGATTCATGCTTCAAATAATCAAGAACTCAATTTTAGATTGTTGGATATTTTGTCCTTGGAACAGTTGTTTTCATATCCATAGACAAGTTCTTCAATTTTCTAAATTTACTTACCGTGGATGAGATTTTGTCTTTGTAACTTTGAGGTACTTTCATGATTTTTATTTTTAATTAAATATTTTTACAGTTAGAAATGGAATATAAATTTATTTTCCTTTTTTATTTTACTGATTGATCACTTCTATGGTTAGTATTTCATTTTATATATATATATATATAGAAAAGTGATTTAAATCGCCCTAGCTATAACTCTGAAAAAATCAATTTTAAAATAAAGACTAAGCAAATATTTAGAAACTTAGAACAAAAATTTTCTTCCAATTTTTTTCCCCATGCATTACATGAGTAAAACACTAGTTTTTATACTATAAACAGTGAGCCAATTCAGAAAAAATCAGGATTTATTTGGCCGGGGTATAAAATTACGAGTCCAAGAATAACCCTAGTTTTCTTTTATAGAATCTCTTTTGAGTTTGAGCATTATAATTTCCTCCCCAGTTCCGTAGAAAATAAATATATTTCTATATTTTCTGAAAAGAAATGTTATCTCTGGCATGTGAGTGCTAATATTAAGAAACTAACTTTTGCTGTTGTAGAGGGATACAATCAGAGCCTGTTCCGAATTTGCAGCACGGAATCAATTACCTCCACACATCCAGGATCAAATGTTGTCACACATTTGTCTAAAGTTCAAAACGGAAGGACTGAAACAGCAAGAGACCTTAAATGGTCTGCCAAAAGCCATTCGTTCAAGCATTGCACACTTTCTTTTCTTCCCCATCGTGCAAAAAGTATATCTTTTCCAAGGGGTTTCTCATGACTTCCTTTACCAACTGGTATATCTTCACATAGCTCATTATAAATGTACATATTTTCTTCCCCCCCCCCCAACAAAACACACACACACACAATTCTCTTTCCTTTTCCCTTTTGTAAGATAAGAAGGGATCCTATTTCTAGATCTAATTAGTCAAAGAGCAATAGAGCAAATCCATTAATGTGTTATTATTATTATTATAAAAAAGATTTCCCAAAATTTACAGAAGTTACTAACGCAACATACCCTTTCATAAAAGGTCTCAGAAATAGAGGCAGAGTACTTTCCACCTAAGGAAGATGTGGTTCTGCAGAATGAGGCTCCAACAGATCTTTATATACTGGTCTCGGGAACAGTGGTGAGTGAGCTTAATGATCATCTCACATAGCATCTGTACAACCTCAACAGTGTCTACCTCTAACATCTTTTACTTGGTCTGGGAATGATTGTACTGCAGGATTTGATAGCATACATTGATGGGCATGAACAAGTATGTTGTTTTGATAAATTCACATTAGTATATTCAATATGAATAGAACAAAGAACAAAAGAAAAAACCCATTTTCACAATCCCAAATGCACTACACAGGTTCTTGGAAAGGCAGTTGCAGGAGAAATGTTTGGAGAGATGGGGGTATTATGTAATAGGCCACAGCCATTCAGGGTTCGGACTACTGAGCTTTCTCAAATACTGCGGCTGAACAGAACTTCATTGATGAACACTATTAAAGCTAACATGGAAGATGGACGCATTGTTATGAACAATCTTTTCCTGGTATATATAAAATTAGACAGCCTATAGAATGAAAACTACTCTGTTGCTACCAATATTACCCTTCTTTTGCAACAATAGAAGCTAATTCTCCATTCTACCTTTTCACAGAAACTGAGAGGGCTAGAAGAAGGCTTAGGCATCGTGGACCCACATACAAATCCAGGTTTGGTCCCCAGTGAATGGCTTAAAGGAGGACCTATAGAAGAAACTAGTTCTGATGATGGATGTCAGGCTCATGCACATGGAGATCCATTGATGCAGGAAGAAAGGGACATAAATTTCCTAGGATCAGAGGGCACGGAGAAGAACAGGAAAGGAAAAGGTCATGAATTTACTAGATGTGCAATGGATTTAAATTCAACTGCTGAGGATGGCCAAATGGCTCTTCATGCTGCTGTTCGCAAGGGGCATCTTGAAATAATTAGGAGTCTGCTGGAGGAAGGAGCAAATGTGAACAAACCAGATGCTCGAGGATGGACGCCAAAAGCTCTAGCAGAACAGCAGGGAAACAAAAGTATTTATGACCTCTTACTAAGTTACGAAAATACAAAGATATTAGATGAACATAAGATAGAGTTTATTGAGCCAGAAACAGCTGACAACACCAATAATAGTCAAAACATACATAGACGAAAAGGGGGCCCATATTCTTCCAACTCTCGCTTTAAAAAGGTGCCCACAAACTCCAGCTCAAGCAGTTCATGCTGTCCCAGAGATAGAGAAGTTACCAAATTGACCAAGAGGAGAGTCACTATTCACATGCTGTTTCATAACAAAAGTATATCACAGAGACGACCTGGGAAGTTAATAATCCTACCTGATTCAATAGAAGACCTATTCAAGATTGCTGGTAAGCTATGTTTGACCTCAAACAAGTTCTTGAAGATAAACCTGAAAATTCAGAGAAATAATTATAAGTTGACTTGAAATTTGAATAAGTTCAATTACATACGAAAATCAGACCAACATTGAATAGAAAATTCAAACCTTGAATGGGAATCTACGTAATTATTTTAATGAAAGCATCTTTTCTTTCTTATGCTTTATCCATTTGTCATCCTGGCGCCTTGTGAAACTGCAGGTCAAAAGTTTGGAGGCTACAATCCTACAAAAGTGGTTAGTGAAGAGAATGCAGAAATAGATGACATAAGCGTCATTCGAGATGGGGATCATCTGTTTCTCCTTCAAAATGAGTGTGAAACTACAAATGTGACCTAACAACTATTGAAAGGCTACAATGTAGACATGCAAATAGCTTGTAATTTTTAGGCAATATATAATGAGATTTAAAAGGAAAAAGGAGAAAAGAGAAGAGACTACATTATTAAACAAAATGGGCCTCCAAAGCCAGCAGTTACACTGGAAAACTGGGGAAATCAATTACAAATGATTGCACTTAACTCATCACTGTTGGAGGGTAAAATCCCATCCATATATATTACTCAAAAATTTTTACTACAAAAAAAAAAAAAAAAAAAAGACCATATCACATCATTGGGGAAATCAATTACAAATGATTGCACTTAACTCATCACTGTTGGAGGGTAAAATCCCATCCATATATATTACTCAAAAATTTCTACTACAAAAAAAAAAAAAAAAAAAAAAAAAAAAAAGGAAAAAAAAACATATCACAACATTGTCATAATCTAGTGGGCCACACAGATAGGGAGGAAGTTCAAGGAACTGTTCCTTCCCATCGATTAGGTTGACACAGAAGGATGGAGATCATATCACCAAATGCATCGCACAAGAAACAAGTTAAGCCACCTCTAATTCTCGATAACCTGGCACAGAACTGCCCTTTGACGCCATCTATAACTGTAGAAGCATGTGAAAGATATGCCAGTGGATCTAAAGGGACCAATCGAGTCTCTGCCCACTACAAAATAATTTAAAGTTCTTACAAGCTTCCATTCAAATGAATTCTTTGAATGCAATGGAAGTATCATTCCCTCTTAAAAGTGCCTTTAATTGGAAAAGGATGAGCTTCTGTATTAAACACAAACTTATCCAGCGGCATAATAGTGCTCTCTCCAAACAGCAAGTATAAATATTTGAGTGTCTCGCCCAAGAAAAAGGTCTCCATCTTGTCTCTTCTTTGAGGAGGAATTTTAGTGACATCGTCTAGAGAACTATATCCTCCAGAATCGACCTTTGTGTATTTCTCAAATGCCTCAAAGATCTGCCAGCCCCATTCACGGTACCTGCACAAAAACATAGCAGTTGGTTGAAGAACTGAAAAAAGCATTATATATGTAACCTCTCCCTCTATCTGGTGTACTATAGAAGATAAATTTTGTTAATGACAGCAGAACTTTTAGAGCATACTTTGAGTCCTCTGTGATACGATACAAGACAAACAATGATTCAACAGTTTCAGGACGCAAAAGATTGTGACGGTCAGCAGGCTTGATTATTATGTCATTCACATATTCTGAACTCTTATTTCCTCCATCAAGACCTCCTTCAGAAAATCCCTGCTTAAAGCAAAACTAGATATTAACAGTATACTACAGATTTAAAAGGAGATGCAACAAAAATATAACAGCTTGTGATTAAATAAATTACATGGTATAATGACCTCTTTTGGAGCATACAGTTACTGTATGTAATACTGATTTCAAGAATTAGGTCATACAATCCAACTAACCTCTACATGGAAGTAAGCAATTTCTGGAGCAAGACCGGTAGAAGTTACTGAATACATCTCAAAGCAAGTCTTTGCCAGATCTTCTGCGAGCTTCAAATTTTCCAGGTCTTCAGAGGTAAGCATATGGTCTTTCATGGCTTTTTCCTTCGTAATACCTTTAGTGGAACCAAGCGCAAGAGTACCAGGCAGGAAACACACCTGAACAGGGCAGTAAAATATTTCTTCATCAAGAACTCAATACTAATGAATACAGGACATCAAGGATGAGCTTGGTTCCAGTGTAACAGGGGTGCTTTGACCAACGAGAACATCAAATCAAAGATAATTTTACAGATATCTTGTGCACACGCACTTATAACTACATATGAAATTAGTTTTATGACAGATTAAAGTAGAAAAAGTTACATCAATAGGATTGCACCTTCACAGTAATTAATCTGATGGTTTCAGAACATAAATTCGGAAAACCTGAAACTTAGAAACTAGGCTTCATGTTATCTAAGAAAGATCTATAACATATATGTCTATATATGTAACTTAGGATGCATAAACGAGAACATTCAGTTCTTAAAACACCAAAGATCAATGGCCATTGAATAATGTAGTAAAGTAAAAGGGACATTGTAAAATCTTTTGTCCAACCAATTATAACAAATGCAACCACCGATAATCTCACCTAAGAAAATAAAAATATAGAACTCTGCAGCACATAGTGCCCCGAGTTCACTTACTATAATTATATTCCAAAGCATGCACTCCTTGGTGTAACATGTCCACAACCAGATCTTTCTGGCCGCAGCAGCTTGAACTTGCAAATGTTTTAATATTTTGTATAACACGTCTTGACAAATTTTACAACATACCGGCAGATGCTTCAAAAATCTAGCAAGCAGTCTTGAATTTACATAATAAATATTTTATCAATGTGGCGGGTATATAATAGTTGATAACAGTTAACAAATGACAGGCTAAGAGGTGGAAAGTATCTGTGTCCTATAACTAAAAAGTAGTTAGAAGTTTTCCAGATACTCTTCATAGCTTCAAAAAGTGAAGCTCCTGGTATCGCATTAACCAGGTCAGAAAAACAATAAGGGCCTGCTTGGTTGTCCAATTCGAAATTAAACAATTCAAGAAATTTTTATATAGGGTTGAAGGCATACATTTAACACCTTGAATTATAATATTTTAAAATGTTGTAGTTATCACTATAGTTGATGTTGTAAAATCAATTTTAAGGAATTCATGAAATACCACTATTTTGAATTGCCATTCTTATTTGTGATGATAACTATCATTTTTTTGAATTTGTTAATTCAAGATGATGGAATGTGCCTTCAATCCCATGTAAAATTTCTTGAATTGTTTAATTTCAAATTGGACAACCAAACAGGCCCTAACTATCTCCAATTAGTCAAATATTCTTGAGCTCAATATTTTCAAGAACAAATCAGGTAACCATAAAATAGATTGGAATTTTATCATCTTGGTGAATAACAGATTAGAAAGTACCACATACCAGGTGATCCATTTTAGGACTAAAAGCACCCTTAGGTCCAAAAGGCAATTCCCCAATGAAAACCAACTCATTCGGGATAGATTTCCGTACAAGAAGGTTCCTGACACCCTTCATCGCTTCGATGTACATTTCATATAAATATGTCAAATTACTATCTCGACTGATTCCCCGATGAAGCCACACTTTTATTAGGTATTCATAGTAGCTATCACCACGAGATCCCAGTCTAATATTTTCCCCGCTAAATTCACCAGAGTGAGGGCTGCATACACAAACCAAGGGAATTAAAAAAAATAAAAATTAAAAATAAATCAAGATTACTCACAATAATACCCACAGTGCCCCCCCCCAAAAAAAAATCTCATTTATTTAAAAAAGAATTAAAAAGCATTCCATGAAGGAAAAAAAAAAAAAAGTAAGAAAAAAGCATAACAGAAAACACAGCATCTAATTATATAAATGCACATGTTAACACAGTTCGGAACTTATTAAAAAAGAAAAATTCAGTAAAGATGACACTTCAGGGTTAAGTAATTCAAAAGATTAAACCATCTTGAAGAGGCATATGAGACATCAAAACACAAAACACCTCTAATTACATTGATAAAATTTGCTAAAATCATTATAGATATCCTTTGGTACTGATATAGAAAGATCTGTGGCAATAAAAGTCGTGTAATACTTTTTTAAGGGGAAGCATTCACTGTGGTAAGCATGACGTTATAAAGAGACGGAGTATCAGCATTAACCAATGCTTCAATCCCATACAGTGATCAATGATTGCTTCATTGTATGCATGGAATGTGGAGGTGAAGCATATGTAACTAAAATCTTATTTTTCTTTTCAATAGAAATGATTGAATAACAAAGATCCTCATCAATTTGGTCACTTTGGAAAGATTTCATCAACAATGTAAGGCAATTTTAGAGAACTTTATATTCAACCAAGCAAATCAGCTGATATAACTTATTTGAGAGAAAGATCATTTAACATTGATAAAGTTGCCAGAAAAAAAAAAACAAAAAAAAAATCATTTAAGCCATTTACAGTTACTCCTGACTAGGAACCAATAAAGATAATGAGGAAGCTCGGACAAAGACGAAACACATGCAGATTTTCACCTCTAAGTAAAGGTCAAGTTGATGACAGACCTCTTCAAAGGTCAATGTTGTCCACTCTATGTGTTCTTTTCAGATGGATCTATTTGACGTTCAGACGTTAGTAATGCTTCCTTTCAGATATGAAAACATCTGATGCAGCTTCTCGTGCAACAGATATGGTAAGCACAAGCCCCAAAGGAGTATGGTCTCAGATTTCCCAACATTTCCTTTGGAAGAAGTCAATGTGGTCCAATTTTAGGAAACTGAATGAAACCTAATGAATGTAATTTTGGAACTCGGCAGTTTCCATCAAACTGCGTGTTTCAACCAAATCCATGTTGTCTAGAAAAATTTTATTGTTTCTCTCAATAAGGGCTTATTAAAAAATTCACTAAATGCATACTTGATAGACACCCTGAAGGGGTAGCTCAGTTGGCAAGGGATCCCACCTCAAGAAGCGGAGGTCCTGACTTTGACTCTTGCTAAACCCCTTGGGGCCACCCACACAAAGTTCCATGGTTTTCATGGGTCTTGGACTTACCTGGTCCATTGGGTTGTGGGGTCTTATATGGGCCCGGGATTTGCCCAAAGGGCTTCCTTGTTATCAAAAAGCATATTTGATGGACACAAATTCTTCCATCATCTATCAATATTGAAAATCAAACCACATATATGAAGAATTTCAAGCTTGATTTTGAGTTTTCTGATAAGGTCCACCTTCATTGCATCACTGGCAGCCAAGGATATATCTAAAATTTAATGGGTTTACATAAAAAAAATATTAGAGGAACAGGTGTTGGGAAAAAACCTTAGACAGTGTCCTTGGCTCCTTGCTCCAACCAAAAAAGTGAAGATTGGGTTTAATAAGAGAAATGGGTATAAGCTAACTGCTAATTTGACAGAACAGAATAGTTATAGCCAATTTACTGGTTTGTATGTGATTAACAGGATTTCTTCTAATGATGTTAGAAGGAAAGATGGTTTGCAAAGGGAAGCAAATTGATCAACTTAAAGATTTGGAAATAGTGGCACTTCATATCTGAAACACGGTAATATTATAATTCTCAAGCCTGGACAGTGTAAATATAAGCCTTGGGCAAAATAGGGAGGTCCTGATCAAGAATTCTTTTCCCCCCATACTTATCAGTTACACATCAAAACCTGAAGGAACAAAACAAAAAAAAAAAAAAAACAAACAAACAAACAAACAACAAACAAACAATTGACTCTCATTTCAAGCTGGAGCATTTTAAAAGTGTCATCTGGTTTATAAATAAGCTTGTTTATCATATAATACACCAGTCATAGGCTATAAAGCATGGATACTTCAAAACCCCCAACGAATCCGTATCGGGGATACGATATGCCTAGGATACTCCCCGATATGTATAAGATACTCTCCGTATGTATCGGAACAGTAACACACATTGCCATGTCATCGGATACACCTTGGATACTTCTCGGATACACCTTGGATACATCTCGCATACATTTGGGATTCTTCTAGAGTTAGTTTGTAATTATTTATTTTTTAAATAAACAGGGATAAATTTAAAGAAACATAATACCCATACCTTGATTGAAGCAATAAACCCATTTTAATTCTTTCATCTTAGTTCTCTTTCCACTATCTATCTTTTAGGGCAAAAATTGTAAAGCAATAGAGTTAAATAGCTATTTCGTAATGTTAATGTCTTTCTAGTTTTTTTCTATGAATGATGAACATGGTTGATGCTTATGGATGTGTTCTTTGTACATCTATTCTTGCATATTAATTGACTTTGTATGTTTCAAACTTTTTTTATATTTATTATATATGTTTTAGACCAAATATTAATATTAATATATTTATTTATTAACGTATCCCTGCCGTATCGTATTCTAAATTTTTTTAGAATTGCTGAATCGGCATATCCATATCCCGTATCCGTATCTGTGCTTCCTAGGTCATAGGAGCCAAAGGAGGTTTCAGGGCAAAGCATAATTGCAATTGCTAATAGGAACATAGGCACAAGGCTGAAAAATATCACCAAAATTCTTACCATTGAGCATAAATCAAGATTTGCAAATAAAATAGCTCCAAAGTTTTGAAGCTCTGAATACTCCTATTTTGACATCGATGTAAAAACCCCTAAAAGGCTCCAAAAACTCCTATTTTTGAAGTCAATGAAAGAAATTTATAGTTAGACAATGGATATGACCTGCAATAGGATCTTCCACTACTTCATTTTACTGACATGTTAATGTCATCAACAAAAGCTGAACCCAATGGATATAGAAAATTGCTCATAAACAGGGCAAGCACTCCTCCAAACGGATTTCAATGGTTAGGGAAGTATTCTGCTCTATAAGAATGAATTTCTAATGAGCCACTCTTTTCTCATTAGGAAGACAAGAGTTGCACAAACTGATAACAATTTGAAGAACTGCACCATCAAAATCAATATTTTCTTCCTTGATTGGGAATCCCTTACGTTGATATGAGAATATGAGTATAATTACTAATTTACCATTTTTGAGCAGTCTGCTTTGTGGTAAAATTCTTTTCTTTTGTTCCTGTATTCTATTTTTCTAGTATTAAAGGAAAGAAAAACATAGTGATTGTTTCCAACCCCCTGCCCACGGTACCAAGTTTTGAAAGTGGTACAAAAAATATAACGAATACAGTTTATGTGATGATCCCGCAAAAAAAAATTATAGTCCATTTGCTACTGCTGATAGCTGTATAGCAGATAAACAAGTTACTTAGGAGTTGGGACAAAAAGAAAATAATAATAATAATAATAAATATAAAAAATAACAACAAAACCATCATCAAGCCACAGTTAAAAGTCTTGAAATCCTATTAAAGTAATGAACGGACAAAGGAAGTCTAATTTAAAAAAATTAATAAGAAAATTTAAATGCATGGCTCATACCTTATGTAGATAGGAACCAATCCTTCCACCTTTGGGAGAGTCTTCAAATGTTCCAAAACCTTCATGGCTTCAATACTATACTTCGGATCACCAGAAACATCACTAAGATAATTGAATTCAAGCTGTAAAGTGGAAACCTCTGACGTACTACTCAATCCATCAGGAGCAGGATGGGCTGAGTGATCACGCAGAACAACATCACTGAAGGGAATAGATGTTGGACTGGAAGTAAAAGCAGGATAGCAAACGATCTGCCAAGTTCCTAGCAGTTTCTAAATAAACAATTGGCTGAGGCCCTTTATGTGTTGAGTTCAACCCTTGTTCTCCCCCACTTAAATGGTAAGCACTTAAAAGACCACCCAAAACACGTATTGTGGTTTCAAATAAATTGACTTGGCCTTTCTGATTAATCCTATCTTGAAGATTTGTTTCAATCCATGAACCTGCTTCAGAGACAACTTCATCAAGACCCATAATCATGGCTGTATCTAGAGCATCCACAACAGTAGCACCTAGACCTCCTAAGCCATCAACTCCCCTCTGGCTCAGTGGCATAAGTTCATCAGAACCCATTGCATAACTTTTATAGCCAGACCATGCATGAATAAATGCCTTCCTTAACACGTTGTTGCCTAGTCATCCATTTTGCCATTGCATTTAGCTTATCACGCTCATGAATAGAGCTATTATTACTACCAGTTTTCATCAGGCGATAATCTAGGAGGAAGCCTAGGTGGTTTCCTCCAAAATTTTTTGAATCTGCTGCCTCCCTCCATGGCGAGCTTATCTCCTTCCACAGTCTTTATGCTTTCAGCTAGTCCACCAGAGACAGAATGGATGTGACTTGAATGTGTTAGCATAAGATATGCTAAACCTCCAATCATTAATAATACAAGAAACTTCCCTGTACTACAACTTATACAGTCACGTTTTCTACTACTGGTCAGCAAGGTCTGTGTAATCACCTGGTAAAACAGGACAAGACATCATAACTTCAAATCAATTCAAAGATACAAACCCAATTCTATCAAATTCATGAGAGGGTAGAGAAGCAAAAATTATGCCACACGAGGTTTCAAATTAAGAAGAAAAACCTTCTTAGAGGACTGAAACTGATAAAATAACACCACAAGGTAAGCAAAGGATGTACAAATTACTCCAGGGATTCTTTGCCTATTTCCTTATGTACTGACTTGACTTCATGCAAGGGTTAACACCGAAAAATTTCAGAGTTGGTTTCCCAGATGGCACCAAATTAATCGAAGGGAAGCAGTTTTCATTCTACTCAGCACTTCTAATTATACTTACCATCCTTTCATATTTTATGAATTAGAGTAATGAATTCCCCATTTAAATTATGATCAACGGCGAATCAGTGATTATTGCTTCACAATGTACAAATGCTTCTTTTTGCGATACAATTTAGAAAACGTACAATGATTGTGATTCTTTGCTTTTTACCAATATGTTATCACGAATAAATTCGAGATTTACATGAAGAATCAGTTCTATAGATCTATAATATGAGAAACTATATCCAAAGAGGACCATAGCAAACCAACTGCTTAACCAACTGCTTTTTTCTCTAAGTTTTATAACCAACCTGGCCTTAAACCCAACAAAGCTTTCCTAACCACTTCTCTAGGAGCCTTTTCCGACTATCTATTCTTTGAAAAACTGATAACATTTCATCTTATTATGGTCCTAAAATACGTCATGGAACCCATTCTCAAAGCATCAAAAAACTACATGTATCAGCATTTTTAAATAAAAATGTATAAGTGAGATCTACTAGGAAAAAAAAAAAAAAAAAGAGGGCTGTTGCAAGAAATATATCTTAAGTGAAAATAAAGCTGATTACAGTCCATTCAGCTCATGTAGGTAAATTCTTTGACGACATATAATCGGGGTAGTTTGGCATCGTTTTTTAGAATTCTTAAACTATCAATGATTAGCAGCCTCATCTAAAAACTATCCTTTTATTTTGTGTTCCACCCAAACAAACGAAACCCAAGTTTCATTATTACACTAAATTTCAGAACAGAGAGATCTCTACTCCATTTTCAGCAAAACCCACACAATTACAAATTTAAAATACCAAATCACAACTCAACAATTCCCTAAATTCCAAATCACTTCCTTCTATCGATGAAAATTCTAACAATCCACAAAGGAATTGGATGCATATGAGTCTATATATATATATATATATATATATATATATATGATACACTGAAATTTTCTAAACCAGTCAAAAAATCATTAAGGAAGAAGAGCAAGATTTAAGATGAATCGAATTGAATCAATGAAAGCGCGTAAAGCTGGAGATCTAGCAAGTGACCAGACCTTGAAGATGGAACGATGGCGAAACTTGGCGTTATCGTAGTGAACATCTTTCATGGAAGTCGGCAGCGATCTCGACATGCTCGTCCAAATGAGCAGCAGCTAGGGTTTCACTCGCGCGCGCACGCGTGTGTATATGTGTATACGTATATGTATATGTTTCGGCGATCAGAGGTAGAAAGGCATGGAAGAAAACAGAGTGTAGTGGGAATTGAATCAGATTCTGACGGAACCTGAGAAAATTTTCCGGGGGAGTGAGAGAGAAAATTTGGGCGGGGGAATTCGATTCGCGAGAAATCAGGGAATGACGTGTGTTAGGTCGATTATTGGCTAAGACGCCGAAGACATGGTAGAGAGAGAGAGAGAGAGAGAGAGAGAGAGAGAGGGGTGGGATGGGATGGGAATGATGATTATTATATAAATGTAAATATTTTTTTTTGAGTGTCGGGATTGTGTTTTCGCCTTGTTTTCAAGTCAACGAGCCGATAAAGGTGAGTGGTGCTTCGTCGTCGTCGTTGTTTGTCGTCGTCGTGTGTTTTAAGGTGAGGAGACTAAGGGGAGAGGAGAGAGAGAGACAGGAGGTGAGAATTGTCACAAATGCTGGACTCATTAGAGGTTACAGTTTTTCTTTCAATCAGAACTGTAGACGTTACAGTTATAGTATGGCAGTAATGAAATGCCGGTGCTAATGGCTTCCTTTGATCTAATGTTTTGGGTTTTTTATTTTTATTTTTGATTATTCCCTTTTATTGATGAAAAAAATTTAAGATTGTGATCAAGATTGTGGCCAAAATTGTGTTCAACCTAAGCTTGAGACGAAGCAAACAAGCGTAATAGTTCAAGATTGTGAAAGGCCCTTGGGTTTTTTTTCTTCTTTTCGCCTTACATATTCACACAAAGTAAAGAAAGCACTTATACACTTAAACCGAAGTAAACAACAAACAATTTCCTCATGTTTAGTGGGAAAATGAGATATATAGAATTATGCATTTTCATGTACTTGAACCTAAGATCTATCTCCCAGCAGAGGAGAGCATTAACTGGTAGACCAATTGCCTTGATGGAAAGCCCTTCGATTTGAGTGGTTAAGTAATAAGTACTTTTATGCATGAGGTTCTAAGATTTGAACCAAAGACCGTTGAGGGTTTTTGTTAAGGACTTTTAGCGGTGCACTAGCATTTGTAGGTAAAAAAAAATGTTATTGGAGCCTAAATATATTTTTTTAATGTTGTAGCTAATGACATGAAATCTTTTTTTTTTTTTTCCCAAAACTGGCATGCATTTACAGAATACTAAAAAAAAAAATATCCAACTGTTGATATGATTGTTGCTACTCAAAAAAACTAAAACAAAAAACAGAACCAAAAAAAATAAAAATAAAAAATAGAAACACCTAGTTCAAGTTGGCCCTCTTCATAGAAATAAAATGGATCCATTGTATTTTATGCAACAAAAGAAAGAATATTTTGTTCACTTTATTGTCAAGGATTGGGTTATTAAAAGAAAACTTAGAGGCATGGTTACAATAAAGGGGGAATTACAGATAGGTCCGGTTAGGGCAAACAATTACAATTCATTACAAATGATTACTAATTTATTAATAAATGACTAATAATTTTGTATTGAATTGTAATTGTTTGCCGTAGCCGAACCTATCTGTAATTCCCCCTACAATAATTAATTTATAAATGAATAAATGATATTAGATCAATTTTATCTTTTGATAATATGCTACCCGTTTCGAATAATTATTATCATTTGTGTTAAGAGTTGCTACTTTCTGTTGAAATAGATCCTATGAGCTGGCTATAATTAACTGGAATTGAGTGAAATAGTTGTTGTAATTGTGTGAATAGTTTTCACTAGTCGACTTTTCAGGTCTAGCTTCTCCCCCACATTATGGGCTTTCCATTTTAAAATCTGTGTCACTTCCTAAATTCGTAGATGTTCACATTAACAGTAATGAATGATTTTCATTTATCCATACCAAAATTGTTACTCCATAGCTGATCAGTTTTTCAAATCATACCTATCTAAAAGTTTCTTTAAACCTACGATTTTTGAGCCGTAATCCTTTACTATCTACGCTACCCTCGCAAGTTTTAAACTAGATCATAGTACATTTATCATTCGAGTAGTCTTGACACTATTCTTGTCTTTAAAGTTTTACGTAACAATTATTATAATCGGCTGAAAGAAATAATTTGTACACCTTTTTTTGCTGCATCCACATCTTTTAACAGATAAAAAAATGTGAAAAATTTATACAGAGGAGTATAAAGGAGTGTGAATGTAACCAAAAAAGATGTCTAAATGAGTCATTCTAAATTGGATCATATTATTTCCCATAACATCAGTTTCAATATTGATGGATATACACTTAAAAAAAAAGTCTACATAAAAATTCATAATAGGGGCAATTCAGTCCACGTATACCCCCATAGTCCCGACTCTCAAATTTAATGATGGTGATTTTGGGTCTAGCTGCTAAATGATTGTATGAAGATTATTATAGAATGTAATATGGAAGTTAAAATAAATCATGTTTACAGAGAAGGAAATCAAGTTACTGATTTCTTAGCTAATTTAGGTCATATAATTAAAGGTAATCAGATTTGGGATTCTAATTTCCTGAAAGAAATTTTAAATATTCTTTGAGAAGATGCTATATGTAGATCCAATTCACGTTGATGTTGACATGTTCTCTTCTATCCTTAAAAATTTAAAAAAATATAAAAAAATATTTATAAAAAAAAAAGGTGGTCTCATCAAGAAAACAAGCTTATGTAATAATAATCTTAGATCGATCGACTTCTCCCTCTCTTTTGCAATCAACCATTGGTCTTAATTAACAAGGAATGGGCGGAAGTTCAACCTTGTGTTTTAGGAATTAGACGGAATGAAAGTCTAAATGCCATTTATCAAAAAAATAAAAAATAAAAAATGAGAGCATAATTTCAAATAGTTGTGCTACAATTTACACCACGCAGCCCAATGAAACTGCCATATTCCATCTGGGGGTCATATTACCCTCCCAGGTTAAATCGACAATTGACATTTAGACGAGTCCAACACGAACAATGCAATTTTAAATCTGAAAATTGTAATTACAAATCTGTATGGCATTATTTTTTGTGGTTGCTAAACGATCGCATACCAGAGAATTAAAGTCAAGAGTCTTACATATAGGTATAAATCCCACACTTCTATTGGGATGGGACGTGCAATTAGACTCGATGGCTATTAGGTTACAGTTAAAACTCTCAAATCAAAGTCCTACCAACTATATATTTCATAATTTTTTTTTACTTCAAGTGCTCTTATAAATTCCAGTTGGCCCGCAGAGCGCTCTTTTTTGGTTAAATTCCAACATTGTTGGCCGGATTAAGGTATAAATTCAAGTGCAATTTTTCAAAACGCGTTCTAGCTTTTTAGCACTTTCTTATACCTTTTTTTTCCTTTTTTCCAAGTGATCATCCTCGCAAATTATTGTTAAGGGTAAATTGCACTAAACCCTTTTGGTACAAAACCCCTCTAAATTTTCAAACCAAACACATAACCTCGACCTTAAACTATCAAATTGTTACATTTTGTCCCCCTTTCATCCAATTTAATGCATACTTTTACCAAATTTATATCAAATGTATGACCTATTTTCATCAAATTTAATGTCTAAACCAATGTATAGTCTAGTTTAGGCTTTAAATTTGTTTAGCTAATGGTATCACATGTAGGTTAAATGGTTTATTTTCATTAAACATTCGAAGGGGACAAGGTATAATAATTTGATAGTTCAACAGTTATTTGTTCAGTATTAAAGTCTAGCTAGCTAGGGGTTGTGCATGTGGATCTATAATTCAAAAAGGTTTCTTGTAGCTTACCCTATTTTAACTAGGGTGTAAATGGATTGGTTTACCCGATCACATGCCTTATCATCTAAATAGTATTTCTCCCCATTTTCAAAGGTGGTGGTTAAGCTCTTCAGTCCCACAATCTATTAAAAAGGGGACAAGCTAAAACGGGAAGAAGCCTAACCTATGGCTATGGGTTAGGGTGTATACATGGCTCGAACCCAAAAATGAGAAAGGAAAAGAACAAGGAAACAGGAGGTTTAATACACACGACCGTGCGATGTAACCTATGATATGAGCTATTGATAAAATCAAGACAAACTTTAACAGCTTGTTTGGTTGTTTAATTCAAAATTATATAATTCAAGAAATTTTATACAGTAATTAAGGCACAATTCATTATGCCTTTGATAGTTTAAGGTATTTCATGCCTGAATTTTTTTGAATTGATTTTACAACATCAATTATCGTGGTAACTTCAACATTTTAAAATATTATAATTCAAGATGATTAATTTATGCTTTCCAACTCTGTGTAAAAATTTTTGAATTGTTTAATTTCAAATTGGACACCCAAATAGGCCCCAAGTCTATAACTATCTTCGATTTTAAACCATTGTTAGAAAATTTGGCTCACTATAAAATAAATTCACATTTAAGGGCTTAGAAAACTGTTTGGAAAGAGTATGACTAAATTTTTCTAAGTAAAAACTGAAATTGAAAGCCTATATGTCTTGCGTACATCATGGTCATGTTGTCCGCGACACAGCAAGGATTGACTAGCTAGTGATGCCTCTAAATTGTTTGTTTTTTATTTTTATTTTTTTTGAGATGATGCCTCTAAATTATTTTAAGATATAAATAATACAAAATCTATACCATTTATACTATCTATATACCATTATTATTATTATTTATTTATTATATTAAAGGCTAACTTTTCTCGTCGCGCATCAACTCAATATAATATTAATAAATACAGTTAATGTTGCCATCCACTTTCACTTTTCTCTCTTTTTTAACTTTCACTACCTCTCTCTCCCACCTTTCTTTCTCTCTCCACAATGTACTTAACTACTTACTCTCTCTCTCTCTCTCTCTCATGCACCAAATTTCCCACTTTATCTTCTATTTTTATATATTTTATCTCCAAGAGGATAAGATTTCTCTCCCATGTTTCTTTTACTTACACTGATTGAAATTTGAAACAATTTTTTTAATAAATTATTCAAAAAAAATTAAAAAAATACTACTATACCAATTGATATTTGTGTTATTTTTTATTAATTAAAAAAAGGAGAGTCTAACGTGCATCTTGCGCATGTGCCCAATGATTAGTCTTATATATATGCAAAGGGTGAACCAAATTCGTGTTTTTGAATCATGTATGATAAATGGGACATTATTTGAAAGTTGAGTATACTGATAGATGGGGCATAATTACCCACTCTCCTAACATATATGATAGCAGCCTGATAGATCAGAACAAATTTAAATAGGAAATCATACAGATTGCAAGGCTAATTTGGAGACTTTATTATTATTATTATTCTTTTTTGGAGATTCAAGGGCTTGCATGCTCGAGAATTTTGCAAATTGAATCAAGCTGAGTCCACTCCTTTAATATTGTATGATTTTTGTAAAAACCAATATGGAGTACATAGGAAGTCTGATAAAAACTGAACTTCAATCTCTTGTTTTCTACCCAAGAAATATTATAAGAATAAAGTACTTATCAATCAGAAATTATTTAAAAAAATACTCATCTTTGATTGGATGGATTTTTTTTAAAATAATCAATACAATTTATGTACTCCTGACCCCTAGCTAATATAAACAAATTAGTATTAATTCTCCATATATAAACTTGAGAATCCAGGATGGAACCGAGATTGCCCACGCAACAAATGTAGAGAATATTATTAGTTTACCATGCCACTTGCGAAATGAGATTATATCCTATGGACACACCGTCCAGCTCCTCTTCCCTTGGGAAAATTGATATGAAAGCCTGGATGGCCAATTACAGTCTCAACTCTCAGCCAAGTAACTCTCTCTCTCAAAAGCGCTACTCATAAACCCCTTGGGATTAACATCTCTCAGTCACCGTGCTTGGCGTCCCATTAATCTTTCATAATAGAAAAAGCATCACAACCCAAACTCTCAAATCTCTCATGGGTTTCAATCATACCTTGAAGTTTTGCACTTTTCTCTTCACTATTCTCCTTCTCATCTCCTTCTTTTCTCTCCCTTCCTCATCCCGTGATATCCAACCCAATGCACCTTCAAGCGTGCCAGCCCAATACCAAGTGTTTTCCATCAAGAACACCACCCCTTTCTTCTTGAACAGAAAAGAACCCAACAAGAAGAACACCTACAACAACAACAATAAGAAGAACAAGAAGATGAATATGAAGAGAAAGAAGAAGACGAACGACTTGAGAGGAAGGCCATTCACAGTCATGCTTCCAAAGGGTTTCGTCCCTCCTTCCGGTTCGTCCCCCTGCCACAACAATTACCCCGACTCCATCGCCTTCTTCTGCGATTTCTCCAACGCAAAACCATAGCTATACGTATGCCAAAGCCCACAAAACGTTCATTTCCTGTGAACGCAGATGAATCGATCGACGTACGGTCCTGCCTCATGGGTTTGGTTTCATTCTGCCTGCGGCTTTCTTTGAACTGTTTCTTGATGATTTTGTTGATGATGTGGTTTTTAGATAATTTTTCTCTTTGTTAATTTGAGGCTACTGGATGAAAAGGGTGGCTTTGGATTAGGTAAACTTGATTTGTTGATTTTGTAATAAAGGATAATAACGGAGACTGTAGTCGATCTGAGAATGAATATATATATGAAGATATAGACCCATATATATCTTGCTTCTACAAATCTTGCTCTACCTTTCAACTTGTTTAATTTTATGCATATGCATGTGTAATGTAGATTTCTGCATTCAAGAAATTTTAAAGGGTCACTCTCTCACTGTCCAACACCCACACAAACCAGATCAGACTGGCTTGATCCATATAAAGCTAGAAAAAAAATGGTTGGGGTGTGGGTAAATTCTATCGGTTTGTAGTCGTCTGAGATTTTAATGCATAGATGGTGTTGTGTCTCGTGAAAAATATGAATTCAAAGATCAAAATTAAGCGATATGATGTAGCTTTTAAGTTTCCAGGCCTGGCCATGTTATCCATTTTTTTTTTAGTGTGTTTTCAAAAGGTAATAAGAAATTTAGAATGTTTCCAGTGATCGATTTTGTTTCTTGAACAAAAAATAGAAAACAAAAATCAAGCACATCATATTGATGTTTCTTGAAAACGGCTGGACTGTTTGTTTTCATAATTTTTTTTTTCTTTTCCAAAAATCCAGTTTGAAGAAAATACATTAATTCCTATACAAATTATCTTGACTCTTTTCTGTTTTGTAAAAAAAAGAAAAAAAAAAAAAAAAAAAAAAAAAAAAAAAGGAAAAACCCTCGACAAACAGGACCTATATATGTATTTTGATAGTTCACATCTGGATTTTAATGCATTGAATGGTCTATGTTGTAAGACGACATGTTACAGAGATGTCTGCTGTTTTGACTAATTGCAAGCATGTTTTTAATTGTCCATTGACTGAAGGTCAATGAGGTTGTTGGAGTGAAGTGACGGAGCGAGTTGTAGCCGATAAAAAGGAAGGAAGCATGTGAGTTTGCATTGGTCGTAGAGCTCTTGTTTTGTGGGTTATGGAGGTTTTTCGTAGCGTATACTCCATGCATGTAATGAGATGGCTCTTCATACGATACATATGTTTACACAAATCTTATACCTAAGACGACCTATGTTTTTTGTTTATTATTATATAAAAGACGACCTATGTTATGTCATAGAAAAATAGTGTTAATCTGGCTTAAACCTCAAAAAAGAAAAGAAAAAAAAAATGAAGAAGAAGAAGAAGAGGAGGAAAGGATGTCTGGCTGGGTGACATGCAGGTACGAAAATACACTACATGCACCAACAGTCCTACCACTGTTCTATGCACATGAGAGGAAAAAGTGATTTATATTGCTGAATTTATGTACTATATAGTTTGGAATTAAGTTGGAGGTTTTATTTATTTATTTATTTTAAATTATCAAGAGGTTTTGAAATACTTGTACATCCTACTAATTAATCTAGGCACATGCAGTTCTCATGTTCTAGCTATATGCATTGGGAAATTACATTATCTAATTATCGAGTTGAGTTGAGTAGCCTTTGATACATTATTTGATTATTATTGGTGGAAAAATTTTGACTTTACAAGCGACAGTGATCAACAAAACAAAAACCTACACATGGGGTTCCGCTTTAGGGCCTGGCCAGCTTGCACTTTCGAGATTGGAAAACGAACTAAAATTTAATGTATTTTTAATCATTTGAGGATTGAGTTATACGCATTTTTTTAATTAAAGTCGATCTTATGGTCAATTTCCATAATTGAAATAAAAAATTAGCTAAGATCGAACTATTTCTCACTTTAGTGAGGCCCATGAAAATACGAAATGATGGGTTTAAACAATTCTTAAAAATAATCAAGTCATGCAGCCTAATGTGCTAATAAGTGGTGGTCCAAATTAATGTAGTGCCTTCGGATTGATATGTTGCTGGGACAAAAATTATAATGGATTTGGGAATTTGAATCTGCCATGATTTACTTCTAACTTTGCAATCTTTAGTTCATCAAGTAGAGAAGAGGCTATTATATGTTATACTGTGCATGAAAAAACAAAAAGAAGCCGCACTGCAGCCTATCCAAAAAGAAGAAAGACATTGAACTTTAAAATGAGTCAATGAAGCATGTTCAAGGGTAGAATAGACATATTTTAAGTTTAAAACCATCACGTGCCCATCAAGTCATGACCATATTTCACTTTTCGAACAGAAGCTGGTACCCAATTTAAATTTTTTTTTAGTTTAGGAGCTAGAGTGGACACATTTTAAAGCTAAAGGTATCAAAGTAAAATCTAATGGCAAGTTTAGGAATGTTTTCTAGCTGCAACAATTGTTATAGGGACAGAAGCTTGTCTCATAACAAGATTCCAACAATTGTCATAGGGACATAATTCTTGAATGCACCAGATTGATGTGAAAGAGTGCGTCATTAAAATCATTCGGGAGGGATTTAGTCAAAGTACACGCAAGATAACCCAGACATTTTGACTGTCAAAAAAAAAAAAAAAAAAAAAAGTTCCAACAATTGTCACTATTGTAGAGAGAGAGAGAGATTACTATTAGTACATTTATAGGAGTATTATTATTGGAATTGCTTTGAAGTGGCTTTGATGTCCTAGGAGGACAAATGGAAAAAATGTCAAAATGAAAAATGAAAATGAAAATAATGAGAGCTCATGTCTCCTCCTTTGTTCAATCAAATCCCACAAACATGATGTTATTTAGGTTAGATGATAAGACATGTGGGCATTATAATTCATGCTCAATTTCAAATCTCTATAGGGACATTGGTTTTCGTCCTATTAACCTGATACAACGATTGTAAATGAATTTGTTGCCTTCTATTTTAAAATATATTTATTAAAAAAAAAAAAAAACCCCTCCACAAATGTACTTATTTCCGTGCATGGGCCGAACTGCCAAAGGCCCCAAAACCTCTTCAAGAGGAAGAATATACCAGGCCATCCGTGTAGGGCTGGTGCACCACCACTTACCTTTGGTTGATTAGATCGATATGGCCACAGGACAGGAAGTCTATACTTCTACATGGATCATAGGATTGCCTTAAATCCTTCTCTTCACCAGGTAAATTAAAATAAGAAGTCCAGATCATGTGGTGGATTAAAGTTAGAGATCATTGAAATTAGTCCAAAATTAGGGAAAATTAAAATCTCATGGTTTGGGAGCACATTCCAATACCAAAATTCAATATTGGTACAACTATTAGACCTCCCTTAATAGGTCCTAAAAGAACTCTTGTGATGTGGCATGAACCTCTCGTAAGGGTAATCCACCTCTGTTTTTACACCACATCATGGGGGTTTTTTTAGAGAGGGTAGTCCACTTTTATTTTCACAACACATCCTCTTTTGAGAGCTATTAAAGAAGGTCTAAAAGCATTTTCCATTCTCTGTTTTTACACCACATCATGGGGGGTTTTTGGAGAGGGTAATCCACTTTTATTTTCACAACACATCCTCTTTTGAGAGCTATTAAGGAAGGTCTAAAAGTATTTTCCATTCAATATATGATGTGGAAAATTAACATGACATCCCATTGCAGTGACAATGCTTCATTGATACTTATAATTGTTTTTGTACTCTCTCTCTCTCTCTCTCTCTCTAAAGTAATTTATCTAGTATTGAGTTGCTAGGGGCTGGTTGGTCTCCGTTGTTCCTCTGCACAATTTGGGTTTATAAGACCATGAGAGGACATGCATCTCCTTTGAAGCTGTTATAGCATGGCAGGTACGACGTCACGTGATAGTAGCAGGTTAACGTTCGATCCTTATATATTTTTCTTAATGGAGTAGATTGAATTCCTATTTTTCTTAGGGTATTAGTTGATTGAGGTTGTGGATATTGGTAGGAAAAAAAAAAAAAAAAAAACTCTCAGGAAAGGCCGTGTCTCCGTGTGATGAACCTCAAAATTTCCTTCCGCCCTCAAAATAGAGGCGAAGCAGTCCAGTAGGTTGCTCTGTGAGCTGACTGTTGTATATGCCTGTATTAGGGGTCTCTTGTCATCTTCCACACCCAGTAAGATAACATGTCACTGAGAGCAACCATCAAACACCTTCCCTCCCAATCTCTCCACACACTCTTCACCACCACTCGCTTTCTCTCTTCTCTCTTGAACCATCGTGACGACCACCACCACCACCGCGGCCGCCAACAACAACAGGCACAAGACCCATACTCACTCATGAAAGAAGATCCAATCCAAGTCTGCTCCGACCTCTGGGTCAAAACCTTCTCAGACCCAGCTCACAAGCCCTTCCCCAACCTCTCCGGCTTCCTCTCCAAATTCGACCTCTGGGTCCTAGCCTACCAACGCACTTGCGCCCACGAGACCGGCTCTTTCCCTCCCAGAAACGCCATTCACTCCCACACCCTCCACCACCTCCTCTCCCTCCGAAACGCCGTCCTTCACGGCCAATTCGCCTGGAACAAGAAGATCCACCCTTACATTCGTAGCCCCAACGACACCCCTCTCACCAAATTGATCTCCAAGCGTAAGCTCCAATCGATTCTAGAATCCGACGCGCCCTGTTTCCAAGACCGCGTCGTTCAGGAGGTCCTGTTGTTGATTCTCGAACCCATTTTCGAACCCCGGTTCTCGTCGAAATCCCACGCGTTTCGGCCCAGTCGGAATGCCCATACAGTCATTCGGACCATTCGGAGTAATTTCGCGGGGTACTTATGGTTTCTGAAAGGCGATTTGAGCGAGATTTTCAACAATGTCGATGAAGATGTGGTGATGGGTTGTGTTGAGAAGGCGGTGAAGGATAAGAAAGTATTGGGTTTGATCAAATCAGCACTTAGAGCACCGGCTTCAAATCGATTACAATGTCGCGAGAGTAATAAAGAGATGAGAAAGAAGAAGAAAAAGAAGGGTTCTAGAAGGAAGAAGATACTAAATGAGAATGAACCAAAACCAGACCCGTATTGGTTGCGAACCTTCTTTAGTTTTGCTCCCAATGAAGCTGCAAAGGTACCCTCTTATGGTTACTGTGGAATTCTTAGTCCTTTACTTGCAAATGTATGTCTTAATGAATTGGATCATATGATGGAAGAGAAAATAGTTGAGTTTTTTAGGCCGTCAAAACTTGATTCGATATGGAAAGATTCAATTAATGATGGTTGTCATAACCCTGCTTGGCCGGAGTTTGTTCCATCCAGTGGGAAGGAGAAAACCAGAAAAATGGATTATATACGTTTCGGGGGTCATTTCCTGATTGGAATTCGAGGGCCTAGAGAAGATGCGGTGGAAATTAGGAAGGAAATAATTGAATTTTGTGACAGCATATATGGGATGAGGCTAGATAACTCGAAGGTGGAGATAGAACACATAACTAGGGGAATTCAGTTCTTAGACCATATAATTTGCCGTAGGGTAATACACCCAACACTTCGGTTTACAGCCACTGGAGGTAAAATTGTGAGTGAAAAAGGTGTGGGGACATTGCTTTCTGTTACTGCTAGCTTACAACAATGTATACGCCAATTCAGGCGGCTTGAGTTTGTTAAGGGTGATAGGGATCCTGAGCCACTGCCTTGCACTCCAATGCTTTACTCAAGTCAAGCTCATACCAATTCCCAGATGAATAAGTTCCTTGAGACAATGGCTGATTGGTACAGATACGCAGATAATCGCAAGAAAGTTGTTGGGTTTTGTGCTTATGTGATCCGTAGCTCTCTGGCTAAACTATATGCTGCGAGGTATCGACTAAAGTCTCGTGCCAAGGTGTACAAGATTGCTTCACGTGATCTTAGTCGTCCACTTAGGGAGAATAGTAATAATTCTGCTCCTGAATATTCAGACCTTTTGAGAATGGGACTTGTCGATGCCATTGATGGGGTTCAGTTCTCTCACATGTCCTTAATTCCATCTTGTGATTACACTCCATTCCCGAGGAATTGGGTCCCAGATCATGAGCGTGTATTGCGTGAGTATATTAGCCTACAAAACCCAAAGTTTTTCTGTGAATTGCTCAGATCCATTAAACAACAAGGATTAAGTTTGCCTCAAGATGAGATAGCTGAAATTGTGTGGAATTATAAGACTCTTGGGGTTTGGAGCAATCGGTATAATGGGGAAAAGAAATAAAATATGGTTCAGGGGAAATGACGGTGGCATTAATGGAATCAACGATTAAGTTGACTCTTGAAGGGGTACTTCCAGTGTGGTTGACTGCAGTAGGTTTCCTTGGATCTTGGGCTATATAAATTTTCATAGTGCACTGGTCAAATGCACATGCTGTTCCGTAAATGTTATCAGAGTGTATTGGAAACTACTTTCTCCGCTCTGATCCTTCAATATTCTTTACTTGAATGAGTTTCTTGTTCTTTATCACTTGAATGTAATTATCAAGGAAGAATATGCCCAAAAAATGAGTGTAGCTTAAACAACAATGTTGATATAGATAAGTGGTAAGACGGGGAAGGGTACAGTTTGAGATGAATACATGCATTATAGGTTAGAGGTGGCGTCAATTGGTGAAAATATGAGGAAAATTTTGTCAGAATGGTTTGTTACATGCAAGGAAGACCAATGACTGCTCTGGTTTAGCACATGGAAGGAAGACCAGAAAGAACTTGGGTTGAGGCGGTAAGAAGACATCATGGTTTGTTTTAACTGAATATTCTGCCCTATATACCGTGGAATGGTGATTGGATTTCAGTCGAAATGTTTAATAACTGGTTTCTGTCTCACAGAAGGGATTTTTATGATCAAGTGAATGCTTGTTCCTGTAGAAGTCTTCTGTTCAGCAACTCACCGATTGTAACACTTTCTTGAAAAAATTCCAGCACTAATATTATTCTCTAAAAATCTCCTCATCAGAGAGAACAAGATCATTTTTACCAATTGAAAGATCCACATAATCCACTTTTACTGGAGACAGTTTGTTCAGGGCACTGGCATTGTTTTCGAATTTCAGTTGGTTGTTGATTGACAACCGTTTGCAACTTTGCCTGAAATATTGTACACCTTATTTGTTAATTTGTATATTTATTCCTCAGAAGTACAGCATAATTTATAAGCACTATTTTCCTTGATATATTTGTGAAGAAATGTTAGCTTGAACTATAGAAGTTTCTGATTCTAGAATTATCTTTTGACAAGTTAGATCATCCTGGTAGATGAAGTGGTATGTGGACTTTCAGAATTGATTCCAAGCATTATTGTGATTGTTTCGTTGAAGGCTCCAAATGGTTTTGTCAGTTAAGGTGTCTGAGTTCTCAAGTTTCAGATCAAAGGAGGGGTGCATATTTGAAGATTATTTTGTTAGAGGAAAGCATGTGGCGATTTGATGTTTTGAACATAAAATGTAATGCTGCGGATCATAAAGGGGGTATGTATCATTTTTGTTGATATTAGACAGTGTATGTTGTGGAATTAAATTTCTTGGTGATCTTTATGTTTCAGAGCATGAGAAAGCATGGATGGGTTGTACTGATCAAGTGTTTGATGTTTCAAGTTAGAGTGTTGCTAATCTAGCTCTGAGGGTTATTTGATTAACATCAAATTTTTCTGGCCTAAAAATTGAAACCAAAGCTGAAGTTTAGCATGAGGGCCTCTTTGCGGATTTCCTGGAGTGGGACAGATCTAGTCTACCTGCCTCAGGTTATCTAGTTTGAGAAAAAGCCAATGTAAATTTAGTTTTAAATTGTGGATGGAGCTGAAACTCCGTAAAAGGTATAACGCATGTAGCAAACACAGTCGACATAAAATTTGTCAACTTATCATCAGCTGGCTGGGTTTTGAGGTTCCCAATCAGCCCTTAATAATGGTAAATTGTGGTTTCTTTCTGCTTATATATATGGGTGAAGAAATTGTGGAGCTAAATGGATCATCAAGAGCAGCAGAGGTTTGTTTTTTTTCTTTTTTGGCTTGTTTTTTTTCAGAATCTAGTTCACATCATTGAACTTTGCTAAACCAGTTTTGATTGGTTAGATTTTGGTATCTTTTTAAGGTTTCATCCAATATATTGTTCTGTGTATTCACAATTCAGTAACTTCCTAGTGGCACATTGTACAATTCCTTAATAGTAGTCTTCTGCCCAAATGAAGTACTACTTCTGAACATTTTGATGGTATATTTGCATTTGGTCTATGTTTGTGAGCTCAGTAAGGCATTGTTACTTCCCATAAAATAAAATTTTCATTGAGTAAATGATGGGAAGGTAAAAAATTTGGTGATTTTGGCCTGTGCATGCTCCAGACACTGATTTTTTTTTCCCCATTTATTTATTTTAATCAATTGTTTGTAAAAAGATTAAATAATATGATGAAGAGCAAAACAAGGCATCCACTGTCCATACTAGATAATCTGAAGAAGAAGAAGAAGAAGAAGAGAAAAAAGAATCCCCTCACATTTCACCCATCATTATTGGTGCTCTTTTGATCAGGACTAATTGTTGTTCTATTCATCTCAGTTGATGCATTAAAACTGTGAATGCACTCTGGTTTCTCACATTTTATGCATTCATTACTAGTATTGACATTGTAAATCTGTTGGCATAAAGTTTTTGCTCGGTGAAGGTGTTAAAATTATGTCATCCTAGTCTTACCACTGGCATGCTTGTCTTGATTTTGGTGAACAAAATATGCTCTAATTGTGTTTGAACTCTTATACATTGCCCATGATTTGATGGACACTAATGATGTACACCTTCTGTATTTGTAGTTGTACATATACTGTATCTCTAGCTTTACTGATGATACATTGTTTTATTTATTTTTTATATTTTAGTCTTCTGAATTTTGCATTATATTCTAGTCCTGAAAGGTTAAACAAGATGCCCAACAGGTATAGTTCTTGATTAGCATTTCAGAGTGCAGTTGTGTCCTCATCGGGGTGTCAATAGAAAAAGGCCATGGTCAAGATTTTAAGTTTGGTTGAACTTCAAAACAACAATTCATTCAATCTCTAAAAGGACTAGAAATTTTGAGCACTTTGACCTTTTTGTATGCAAAATTTCCCCTTTTTCAGAAAGGAACTCTCTAATAATTTTGATTTTGACCAGATCCGAAGTTGATGCCCCAACAAAAACTTCAAACATCGAATTTGTTCATATTTTAGTACAACATTTGACCTATGTGTGGTTTTTCTCCTGAAGGCACTCTAGTACAAATTCTTACCTGCTTGTGAGTTTTTGAACATTGATATCATGCACCAATTTTTGCTTCTCTTTTCAGGTCCTTCTATGACAGCAGGTCTTCGCAATCCATGAGTTCTACTAATCATATTAACCTGTGGTAAGGATATGCTATTTATATTTTCCAGCATTCTTTTCTGTTTTTGTGTGGTAACTTCCAGTCTTTAACTCTTGAATGTTGTTTAGACTTTCTGTGATTTATACTTCAGAAGTTGTGAAGAACTAGCATTATCATGATTCTACTTTTGGATAAATTCACTTTTGTGCTATATCCATGTCTTACTATTTGATAAGTTCACTTTGTGTTCCTGTTACTGATCCTTTTGCACGTGGCAGATTTTCTCTATGCATTAATCCATGCAAAATTCCTCTGTATCGAAGTCTAGATAGTTTTCCTTTTGCCTGGGCATCAAATCATCATGCTGGCAGCAGATACGTTGTAACAATCAGTGAATCTGAAATATTTAATGACATTTTTAGTTAATGCCTTTTTCTACTCTGCTGCACACAACTTGTTGATTGCAGCAGTGCAGCAAAGCAAGTTTTTCATGGGCTTAATAAGTTAATTCCCGCCATTTAGTCTTTGGGTTATGGTTTTTTTCTTTTCTTTCAATTTGGTTTTTTTATTTTATTTTATATCCTCTTTAGCTTCAGTTTAGAGTATTCCTTTAATCCTTTTGGTCTAAAATTCCTTGTTTTTCTAAGATTTTACTGCTGACTTGCAGGACTTCTCTCAACAGCCTCTAGCTCAAGAGTTAATTGCGAGAGATCTTCATGATAATGTCCCCAGAAGCCAATAGCCTAACGCACTTCATAATTATCTAGAAGTCGAAAGAATGTGCTCTACTTTTATAAAATATATATATAGGTTTGACTTGCATTTGTATATGTGCGAAACATGAATGCTATCTTTTATTTGATAAAATGAACAAGCTACTTAAATTCCATATCTACAAAATCATCCAAATAGGGAAATTCTAAATGATGGGATTTTAAATCCCAAGTGCATAGCAGTTATCCTAACAAGGAAATTTGCAAATGATGGGATGTAAAATCCCACCATTTTGAAATTCTTTGGTAAATTCCAAATCCCTCATCTAAATGCACTGTTGCATTTTGAGGTAGTAGAATTATGATTTTTGAGCCACCTTTATCCAAAGTGGTGGTGCCTAAATAGCTCCCCCAATGCAAAAGTGATCATTTGCCACTAAAATGGGGTGGTATCTTGAAATTGTGATCCACTCTGGACGCAAAGAGCCATTAGGTAACACTGGGCATCCCGTACACATAAGCATATTGTCTTGGAGGGTAATGTCATCCACTAATTTGTAGGCTTTAGCTTTGGGATGGTTCCTAAGAGGATCAAACACATTCGATAGGGATGCTTTCTATTGTTTGGCACCAAATAAAATAAAAATAAAAAAACGAATGAGAAAAAAAGTGAATGATTTTATCAATGGGAGGAGGGATCATTTTTTACTAGTAAATATCTTTATGTAGGAATCATTTTCATCCGGTCCATTGTTGGATTAGATAATCTTCTTACAAACATCATGAATGCCAAATATCAAATCAAATAGAAATTGGGTTTATAGAGGATAGTATTTGTCAACATCAATGGCGAGATCAAGAGAGAGAGAGAGAGAGGGTAGAGGTGTTTTGTAACCCTTGACATCTATATATATATATATATATATATATATATATACAGTCTTGATTAAGTCAGCATGTATTAATATAAGTTATATCAATACTATGCATTATGTACTGGGGGTTATATTTCGTGTATTTAATCAAACGTATCTTATAACTTACTAATGCACGATATACAATCCCAATGTAAATGTTGATATAAGTTATATTATTATGTGCTCACTTGATCATCATTATATATATATATATATATACTTCCATACACATTTTTTGGTAAATTACACCAGACATAAATAAAACACAATATTACTTTTATCATTTTTTTAATATTGTGTGTGCAAGAAAAAAATAAAAAATATATATATACTTCCATACACATTTTTTTGGTAAATTACACCAGACATAAATAAAACACAATATTACTTTTATCCTTTTTTTAATATTGTGTGTGCAAGAAAAAAATAAAAAATAAAAAATAAAAAATCTTCTTATGAAAGCGCTGCTAATGGCTAATGGTAGCGCTTGTTCACGGCATTTTTGTGCACCAAATCCAAATCCCATTTTTTGTTGCCTATCGGAGCGAGTCTGTAAATAAAAATGGCGGCTTTTGCTTAAACCCACAAGGATTCCAATTCTAACAATGTTGGGAGCTCAGGCCACTTCCTCCGGCTTCGGAAATCGGAACCCCATCCGCCACTCCCGCCTTGGGCACACCATTTTCCACCCCTCCATTGGGCATGCCATCCTCAACTCCCGCCCTCGCCACTCCATCGACACCGTCCTTCGCCACCGGATTCGGTTACTCCCTCTTCTACACCCTACTCTCTCAACAACAGCAGACTCCACTGTTTCAGAAACCCAGTTCTGGTGGTTTCGGCTTTAATTTCAGGCCGGCGCGAATCTTGGAGAATAGTTTGCATTCCCAGATTATGTGGGCCGAGGCTATGGGGAAGTTGGAGGGGGATGGAGAGCTCCCATCGCAAACGCCTATGGCCTCAGCTTGTGCAGGGTTTCAAGGATCTTTTACAGCGTCTCAAGGTAATTCTTGTTAATTTGAAGCATAAATGGTACGCTTTCATTGTTAGTTTTGTTTCTCGTTTCATTGTTGGTATGCAATTTTTTGTTTTATTTCAAGACTTAAAATTTTTAATTTTATACTCCTGAGGAGTACCATTAAGAGCACCCCTGTAAACTTTTCACTTGTCCTCGGTGTGTGTGTTCTGGTAAAACACCAAAGTTCATGTGTCAATAGGCGTGTGGAGATCCTGTTACAAAGGTTTTCCGATGTCGAGGAACTGGGAGAATTTGAGAAGATAAAATTATGTTGGAAAGGGAACTTTAGAATAGTGTGGAACTGTGGATTCCATGATGTTGGTATTTTGTAACCTTTATTATGAGTTGGATATGGATAA
Source organism: Liquidambar formosana (assembly GCA_039720395.1). Classification (NCBI taxonomy): domain Eukaryota; kingdom Viridiplantae; phylum Streptophyta; class Magnoliopsida; order Saxifragales; family Altingiaceae; genus Liquidambar; species Liquidambar formosana. The sequence goes on from CM077835.1 coordinate 12,718,453, forward strand.
GCTTAAAGTGATATATATATATATATATATATAAAGAAGATAAAATTATGTTGGAAAGGGAACTTTAGAATAGTGTGGAACTGTGGATTCCATGATGTTGGTATTTTGTAACCTTTATTATGAGTTAGATATGGATAAGCTTAAAGTGATATATATATATATATATATATATATATATATATATAGAGGCTTCGTTATAAGCTTGATCAGTAGACAAGGTTCACCTTTAAGAAGAATTTTGATCTCTATTGTAAGTCAGGTTTGTGGGATTGACTGATTGAGGGAGAGATGCATGAAAAATTTTATCGAATAAGAGAAGGAAGCATTCAAAACTTGGCTTTTTATGAGGAGGCAGTTCAAATGAAGGATAAGGTATTGATGAAAGGTGGAAGTGTTATACAACATACATAGAATGCTTGGATTTAGAAGGAATCACCACTTTTGATTAATTGGGTATCATTGAAATTATTTATTATTATTTTATTTGAATGAAAGAAGCTTTGGGAAAGTTCAGGTGTATTATTCAGACTAAATAAGTTTATAAGCCAGATGACACCTCAATTGGGGTTTTGAAGTGCATGTGTGATGATAACCCATCTTGGTTACTTGTGTTCCAACTGCATTATTCAAACTAAAGAAGTTGGATAACGTAGGAAAATCAAGGTGGTGTTGATGTGAAAACCGAGTAGAAAAGTGACACAGAGTTGCTTCAGTTATTGTAAATTTGAACTGCAGTATAAAACGTTAGGAGAGTGTTTGAGCAAGAACAGAGACATCAAAGGAGAGTATGGGGAATTTGGTTTGTCTTACTAACAAGAAAATTGAGCTGAAAGCTATTTTATTACTTAGGAAAATTGGTGGAAGTATTTAGAAGTTAAAACGAAGATCTTTGCATACTCATATATGACAAAAGGAAAGTAAGGGATGGGGATTAATTGGTTGGCTCAAGAAAGAAAGGAGTATCAAATAGATCAGCTGCTTCGCTGATAAAAAAATAGATCAACTGATTTGCTGATCAAAAAATAGATCAACTGATTTGATCAATGACATTTAAGATGGAGTTGCGGTTAGTCTAGGAAAAAATGATGGAAATATTTAGAAGGTAAAAGAAAGATCTTTGTGTAATCATTATTGACGAAAAGCAAGTATGGGATGGGGCTTAGTTGGCTGAAGAAAAAAGGAGTTGTAGCTTGTTTACATACTCTTTTGCATAGTTTGATCACACGAAAAGTCATTTATCTGACTAGCTGTATGTCCGCCCTTTGTGTGCTGTCAAGATTCAGATCTTAAGTTGAATGTGTGCTAAATTATTAAGAATGGGGTTATAAATGAATGCATTGTTGGAACTCAGTACATATGTAGGTGACAAAATGAAGGAAAGGTAAGTAATATGGCTGGGTAGTGCACAGGTATTTCCTCAACCAGGAGTGTTATAGTGCATGTTAAAGGCTTTACAATAACAAGGTGAAGGCTGGCAGGTTGTGGGTTAGGTTGTGACTTGTGAGAAAAGGCTTAACAAGTTATAGGTTAAATGAAGTATGGCTGATTGGCTGCGACTATAGTGGAATGGTGGGACAAGTTCAGTGTAATCCAAATGATCAGTAAATAGGTGTTGCTGAATTGAGTTGACAGAAGTGGACAAATTGTTTTATCATTAAATATTGATGTAAAATTGTAAACCATTGTTTACATTCTTTGGAAAGTAAAATTAAAAAATAAAATAAAATAAACCATTTGGGTACATGATAATTTCTCAGATGATGTTCTTTTGGCTGTAAATTTATTATTTTATTCTAGGATAAACACAGTAATGGGATTTGAAAGACAGCTATAAATTCAGTAACAAGGTTTTAATAATCAAGTCACAGATTAAGGAAACTCCAAACCAGAGAAAGTTATATGTCCTTAAACCAAACAATCTAGTTCAATAGGGTCTTCACAAAGGCACCAGTAGGAAAGTGTTCAGTTTCTGCTCTTTTGGTCATCATTGTTCTCGCCTTCAAGCTCAAATGCTGAGACTGGGAATGAACGGGAGATGCCAGCAGGGGTTCCAAAAGTGATCTTCCCAGAAGAAGGATCGTTGATGTAGATATCAGAAATTGAGACCCATATCAGCAGCTCCTTGGTCTTAACACCAGTCAGCTTCCTCATACGATGGTTCTCAACGAATGCTGTGACCTCAACATCATAAGAAACAATCCGGCCAATTCGTTGGAACTTGTGCTCCTTCTTCCTCTTCTGCCTTAGCCATATGAACCCAGCAGATCGGTTGTAGCCCACTTCCACCATGTCATCCAGTGGCAACAGACCTTTTGGGAGAGAGATCTCATCCAACAATTGGAGAGATTTCTGCTTGCAGAGAGCCTCGCCATGATAAATCTCTGCGTTATCTCTGTAAGTAGCAATTAGTTGAGATGCCATTTTTCTGTCTAGCTGTAATGCTTCAAGGGTTTTGTGAAAAGGATGGTGGTGAAGGGACCAGAAACTGATGGGAAGAACTAAGGGAGAGCTGGGGCTTTTATATATACATAATGGGTTGTCATATGGCACCGAAATTACTGAAATAGCCTTGTCATGCAGTGTGATATAACCCAGCGTGATCAGTTTTCTGACCCCAAAAAAAAAGGCGTGATTAGCTTTTGAAGTGCATGAATAATCATATAGCGGAGACAAGTCATCAAAGGTGGAGGGTGAATAGGGCTACCTACCCTTCATTTTGTTTTCGTTTTCATTTATTTTTTGTTTTTGTACCTGTATATATATGCTGGATGTGTGCGTGTATTAATCTGGCTTGTATAAGGTAGGAAGAAAGAAGTCTACAGAAGGTAGCTGAACTAACCCAGGGAGGGGCAGATGACCGTCCAAATTGATTGCCTTCATCACAGGAAGCTAAGCTAGGTATATCCATTGTGTTTGGAAAACTTGGAACATTGAGTGGCCGAGGGTAGTCCAAAATGGTTTAATATAGATGGGTATTAAAAGTTTTCAAAAACACCAAAGAACTTGAGATGATGGTACTCTAGGGGAATATTTAATGTAGTAGGGTATTTAATAGTTAAAGGCCCATGGAGCTTTTGATGAAGGATGCTCGGATCAGTTTGTCAATGCCCTAATACCCTTAACGTACAGTAAGGAGTATCAAAGACCTATTTCCGTGGAAAATTGGTGCAAGCTACATTCACCGACTAATTCCCTCAACTGTCGGGCAAAGGTCTAGTTTGAGCCGATGAGGCGTCTTCTTCTCCAGTGGGCATAACCCTTTTGTTAGGTGAACCTCGAAATAGTTGTGCATTGTGCTACGCCATTTGTGCCTAATTTTTTTGGAAAGTACTATTCTTATGTTTGTCCGTTCATTTGAGGAAAGCATGACTAAGGGGCAAAAGCCTAGTCTGAGCCTGAAGAAGGCGGCCTTAGGATTTTTTTTTTGGATAAGTGAGTATATATTCCAAAAAAGGGGGAAAAGATTTACATGAAGCTCGATACATGCCCTCAGGAGGTGGGCAGTTGCAACCCTTAATTTTATTTGTAAACCCCAATTCATATCACTTGTCAAGGTTATATGAAAAATATAAAAAGTTTGTATAAAAACTAGTCACATTGTCTACTAGAAAACATTATTTTATACAATTTTATAGAAGAAAATTTTTCAAAATCTGTCATGAAAATTATGAATGGCCAAAAGGTTCATTTAAATGACGAAGTTTAGAAATTTTTTTTTTTTACGAAGTTGTTTAAAATAATGTTTTCTAATAGACAACTTAATTATTTTTCATAAATTATTTTTTATATTTTTTATAAAACCTTGAAAAATAAAAAAAAGTAGGGTTTATAGATATCTCTCTCTCTCTCTCTCTCTCTCTCTCTCTCTATATATATATATATATATATATATATAGCGAGAGAGAGAGAGAGAGAGAGAGAGAGGCTTCATTATAAGCTCGATCAGTAGGCAAGGTTCACCTTTAAGAAGAATTTTAATCTCTATTGTAAGTCAGGTTTGTGGGAGAGATGCATGAAAAATTTTATCGAATAAGAGAAGGAAGCATTCAAAACTTGGCTTTTTAGGAGGAGGCAGTTCAAATGAAGGATAAGGTATTGATGAAAGGTGGAAGTGTTATACAACATACATAGAATGCTTGGATTTAGAAGGAATCACCACTTTTGATTAATTGGGTATCATTGAAATTTTTTTGTATTATTTTATTTGAATGAAAGAAGCTTTGGGAAAGTTCAGGCGTATTATTCAGACTAAATAAGTTTATAAGCCAGATGACACCTCAATTGGGGTTTTGAAGTGCATGTGTGATGATAACCCATCTTGGTTACTTGTGTTCCAACTGTGTTATTCAAACTAAAGAAGTTGGATAACGTAGGAAAATCAGGGTGGTGTTGATGTGAAAACCGAGTAGAAAAGTGACACAGAGTTGCTTCAGTTATTGTAAATTTGAACTGCAGATAAAACGTTAGGAGAGTGTTTGAGCAAGAACAGAGACATCAAAGGAGAGTATGGGGAATTTGATTTGTCTTACTAACAAGAAAATTGAGCTGAAAGCTATTTTATTACTTAGGAAAATAGGTGGAAGTATTTAGAAGTTAAAACGAAGATCTTTGCATACTCATATATGAAAAAAGGAAAGTAAGGGATGGGGATTAATTGGTTGGCTCAAGAAAGAAAGGAGTATCAAATAGATCAACTGCTTCGCTGATAAAAAAATAGATCAACTGATTTGCTGATCAAAAAATAGATCAGCTGATTTGATCAATGACATTTAAGATGGAGTTGCAGTTAGTCTAGGAAAAAATGATGGAAATATTTAGAAGGTAAAAGAAAGATCTTTGTGTAATCATTATTGATGAAAAGCAAGTATGGGATGGGCTTGGTTGGCTGAAGAAAAAAGGAGTTGTAGCTTGTTTACATACTCTTTTGCATAGCTTGATCACACGAAAAGTCATTTATCTGAGTAACTGTATGTCCGCCCTTTGTGTGCTGTCAAGATTCAGATCTTAAGTTGAATGCATGCTAAATTATTAAGAATGGGGTTATAAATGAATGCATTGTTGGAACTCAGTACATATGTAGGTGACAAATTGAAGGAAAGGTAAGTGATATGGCTGGGTAGTGCACAGGTATTTCCCCAACCAGGAGTGTTATAGTGCATGTTAAAGGCTTTACAATAACAAGGTGAAGGCTGGCAGGTTGTGGGTCAGGTTGTGACTTGTGAGAAAAGGCTTAACAAGTTATAGGTTAATTGAAGTATGGCTGATTGGCTGCGACTACAGTGGAATGGTGGGACTAGTTCAGTGTAATCCAAATGATCAGTAAGTAGGTGTTGCTGAATTGAGTTGACAGAAGTGGACAAATGGTTTTATCATTAAATATTGATGTAAAATTGTAAACCATTGTTTACATTCTTTGGAAAGTAAAATTAAAAAATAAAATAAAATAAACCATTTGGGTACAAGATAATTTATCAGATGATGTTCTTTTGGCTGTAAATTTATTATTTTATTCTAGCATAAACACAGTAATGGGATTTGAAAGACAGCTATAAATTCAGTAACAAGGTTTTAATAATCAAGTCACAGATTCAGGAAACTCCAAACCAGAGAAAGTTATATGTCCTTAAACCAAACAATCTAGTTCAATAGGGTCTTCACAAAGGCACCAGTAGGAAAGTGTTCAGTTTCTGCTCTTTTGGTCATCATTGTTCTCGCCTTCAAGCTCAAATGCTGAGACTGGGAATGAACGGGAGATGCCAGCAGGGGTTCCAAAAGTGATCTTGCCAGAAGAAGGATCGTTGATGTAGATATCAGAAATTGAGACCCATATCAGCAGCTCCTTGGTCTTAACACCAGTCAGCTTCCTCATACGATGGTTCTCAACGAATGCTGTGACCTCAACATCATAAGAAACAATCCGGCCAATTCGTTGGAACTTGTGCTCCTTCTTCCTCTTCTGCCTTAGCCATATGAACCCAGCAGATTGGTTTTAGCCCACTTCCACCATGTCATCCAGTGGCAACAGACCTTTTGGGAGAGAGATCTCATCCAACAATTGAAGAGATTTCTGCTTGCAGAGAGCCTCGCCATGATAAATCTCCGCGTTATCTCTGTAAGTAGCAATTAGTTGAGATGCCATTTTTCTGTCTAGCTGTAATGCTTCAAGGGTTTTGTGAAAAGGATGGGTGGTGAAGGAACCAGAAACTGATGGGAAGAACTAAGGGAGAGCTGGGGCTTTTATATATACATAATGGGTTGTCATATGGCACCGAAATTACTGAAATAGCCTTGTCATGCAGTGTGATATAACCCAGCGTGATCAGTTTTCTGACCCCAAAAAAAAGGCGTGATTAGCTTTTGAAGTGCATGAATAATCATATAACGGAGACAAGTCATTAAAGGTGGAGGGTGAATAGGGCTCCCTACCCTTCATTTTGTTTTTGTTTTCATTTATTTTTTGTTTTTGTACCTGTATATATATGCTGGATGTGTGTGTGTATTAATCTGGCTTGTGTAAGGAAGGAAGAAAGAAGTCTACAGAAGGTAGCTGAACTAACCCAGGGAGGGGCAGATGACCGTCCAAATTGATTGCCTTCATCACATGAAGCTAAGTTAGGTATCCATTGTGTTTGGAAAACTTGGAACATTGAGTGGCCTAGGGGCTAGGGTAGTCCAAAATGGTTTAATATAGATGGGTATTAAAAGTTTTAAAAAACACCATAGAACTTGAGATGATGGTACTCTAGGGGAATAGTTAATGTAGTAGGGTATTTAATAGTTAAAGGCCCATGGAGCTTTTGATGAAGGATGCTCGGATCAGTTTGTCAATGCCCTAATACCCTTAAGGTACAGTAAGGAGTATCAAAGACCTATTTCCGGGGAAAATTGGTGAAAGCTATATTCACCGATTAATTCCCTCAAATGTCGGGCAAAGGTCTAGTTTGAGCCGATGAGGCGTCTTCTTCTCCAGTGGGCATAACCCTTTTGTTAGGTGAACCTCGAAATAGTTGTGCATTGTGCTACGCCATTTTTGCCTAATTTTTTTGGAACTACTATTCTTATGTTTGTCCGTTCATTTGAGGAAAGCATGACTAAGGGGCAAAAGCCTAGTCTGAGCCTGAAGAAGCCGGCCTTAGGATTTTTTTTTTGGATAAGTGAGTATATATTCCAAAAAGGGGGGAAAAGATTTACATGAAGTTTGATACATGCCCTCAGGAGGGGGGCAATTGCAACCCTTAATTTTATTTGTAAACCCCAATTCATATCACTTCTCAAGGTTTTATGAAAAATATAAAAAATTTGTATAAAAACTAGTCACATTGTCCACTAGAAAACATTGTTTTATACAATTTTATAGAAGAAAATTTTTCAAAATCTGTCACGAAAATTATGAATGGCCAAAAGGTCCATTTAAACGACAAATTTTAGAAGAATTTTTTTTTACAAAGTTGTTCAAAATAATGTTTTCTAGTAGACAACTTAATTATTTTTCATAAATTATTTTTTATATTTTTTATAAAATCTTGAAAAATAAAAAGAAGTGGGGTTTATAAATAAAGTTGAGGGATTACAATCCACCCTCAAACCTAAGAGTACCAACTTCAAAAGAAAAAGGCCTGATCCAAGCCCAGCCCGTGGGCTTGAAAGCTTGGCTCGACCCGAAATTCAAAGAGAATGTTAATATTACCATTTTAATATATATATATATATATATATATATATATATATATATATATATATATATATATATATATATTTTTTTTTTTAATATAAAAAGGGTCATATGACAATTAAAAATATTTCAATTGCATATATGCTCAATGCCCCCTTAGAAAGTTACGAAAATGCAATTCATTTTAAAATGCCCCTTGGAAAATTAGGAAAATGCAATTCATTAAAAACTATAAATAGGGTCCAAATTCTTTAGTTCTCTCTTTGCCATAAACTCTCGAATTATCTCCTTTTTTATTCTCAATTGTTACAAGCACTCATTTATTTTCTCACGATTTGATCGAATATTTGATTGATGGTGTGATGACATAAGTACGTGACGTAAATATGTTATAAGCTTTTCGACCTGTTGCCTCCAATTTGTTTTAGCTTATAGAGTAATCTTGATTTGCTTTATTTATACATTTATTTTATTTTATTTTATTAATTGTGAAAAACAAGCAAGGTTATAGGAATTGAAGGGGAGAATCCAGGTTTGATGAAGGATCATTTTCTTCTAGCATCGGTTTTCATCACCATTTCAAGTTTTCTTCGGCTACTACTAGAAGGAACGGATCTCCCAAAGGTTAAAGCGGGGCCCATTGTCGACCCTATAAACCTTTTTTTTTTTAATTTTTAGGTGAGGAAATAAAAATGTTTGTCACTGTTTTGGGGACGATGACTTCGGAGTCACACAAGGACTTCTTTGATATGCACAACTATGATGGGCTTATTTGCTTGTACTAATAGTCAAGGGTGTTTTGGTCCTAATAAAAAAATAGAGACAAGGGTATTTGGGTCCTAATAAAAAATTGAGATTGACATATTCCTATAATAATTGGGTAACATGCAGCTTGGGAACTATTGAAAATGTGGTAATAGTACAGAGTGTCACATCATTGGGTCGGAGGAGTTCCTCCAAAAATAGTCGTTTACTAACCCAATACTTCCCGGTTCTTTCTTGAGAATGATTAGGGTGTTTTTGCATATGCACATAAACCTCACACCTCACCTTTAGTTTTTAATTAAAACTTTTCTAAGTATTTGAGAGGAAATGAATAAGATTAATTACCTAAATAACCGAATCTAACTTTGGGGTTATTTATTTTATAATTATGATAGTAAATAAAAGTAGAACCCATCACCTCGACACTTTTAATGGTTGCGAAATCGCATTTCTTTTTTCAAAATTAAAATTTGTTTATGTCTAGTTTGGTAAATTCACATTTCCTTTAATAAGAATCTAACAACCAACATCAATTGGGGTAAATTGTTATTTTATATCTTTAGAGAAAGAAAGGGGAAGTTGCTCTTTTTGATTGAGTGCAAAATTTGCCTGTTTCTCAAAACCATAGAGGGTGCATTTGTACATTTTCCTATCCTTTATTAGGGTTTTTTGGATATGAATTTGTTAATTGTTTTTTGGTACCATTATTTGGTGTTATGTCTTTGGAAAATAATTGGTTAGGTGTTTTATCATTGTTTGATTCCAAATCTATACTCCTAATAACAAAGGTACAGACTTGTGAAAAACTTGTTATTGACAAAAACTTCTTTAAAAACCTTTCATAATTCTCAATTCTTCTACAACACACAAAATGTAAAGGTCATATGGTTCACAACATTACAACACATCGTTATGTTCTTTTTTGTTTCTAATATATTAGACAAGTTTTTTAATATCTTCTACCTTTCTCTTTCATTTTTAAAATTTCAAACAAAAGCAAATTATTGAATTCTTTAACAATGATAGGATTTATCCCTATCTCAACCCTCCCAATAAGCACAAATGGGTGTCAACAATCTGTTATGAAAGAACTTGTATTTGAGAGAACTCTTCAATCATTAGATTAGCCCGATAACTCTTAATTTTTAACTAATATGACATTTCCACTTTTGGTATACCCAATAAAAAGTGAATATTTGACATTTCCAATTTTGGTATACCCAATAAAAAGTAAATTAATATTCAAAGTTGACTTAAGGGTTATTATTAGATTAGAAGAAAGAGAAAAAATAAAAAATCTGAAACCTCACATAAATGTCCACGTACAGCATTTATTAATGGATGCTATATGATCCATGACTGGACAATGAGTTAGGTGGTGATTTGGTTGTTGGTTGAAGTAAATGGATAACATTATATACATTGAAATGTTTGTTTGTTGAGCCCAGCAATTTGGTTGGAACTGGCAGTCTCTTTTGAATGACTTTTTCTACCTTTAAGCTACCAGGGTTACTCTAGTAGGGAAAAAAAAAAAAAAGTGACAAAAGATAAGATTAGGATAAATTTGGAGTTGGAACCCTTCCAAAATCTAAATTTATCCAAAAAAAAAAAAGGATTGTGGGAGCAATTAATTTACTCGTTTCAATCAATCTAAAGTTATGTTTGTTTGGTTGGAATGGAATGACTGGAATGGAATTTGATTCTATATTCAAAATAATTTGGAATGAAATGAAATTGAAATAAACATTGTGAAATGAATATCATTATAATTCATTACTACTGTTTGATTTCATTCCTATTTAATTATCTCATTCAAACATATTGTTTGGAATGAATTGGAAAGAGATTCCATTCCATCCATTCCATTCTGACTAAACAAACATGTCATAAGTACAAATCTTAGTACCCACAAAACCGAAATGGCCATGTTTGAAACCCCCCAAAAAGAAGATTTGGTATTACCAAATAATTGGACACAACCATTGCTATCTCTCACAAATGAAAACAGAGGAAACACATTGCAAGCGATTCTCCTCTTGACATGATTGACAATTATTTTTTGTTTTTTTGTTTTTTCCCACTCCACCCAAATTTTTGTCAAAGGGAATAATAATAATAATAATAAGTGAAAAAAAAATTCCAGAAGAAAGAAATAAGAAAGTATTTGACTTCCATGGCTATCCACCGTACCAATGCTGCAAATCAACTGTAGAGTATAGCAATTTTGTTATTTTCAAAAACAGAAAACGTACTTCCAGACTCTTAAATCAAAGCAGGAGATACAGACCCTAAAACCAGAACAAAACACCTCCACAATAAACCCTAGAAACCACCATGATCACCGACCTAAACACATTACACTCACTTATTTCCTGCAAATTTCTCGGAACCCTAAATTCGACAAATCTCTCACTCCCCCTCCTTCTTCTTCTTCTGGCCATCACCCTCCACTTCCAAATCAAAGGCCGAAACAGGGAAACTCCTCGAAATCCCCGTCGGGTTCCCGAACGTGATCTTGCCCGAATCCGGATCGTCGATGTATATATCCGAGATCGAGACCCAGAACAAGAGCTCCTTGCTCTTCACTCCCGTCAGCCTCTTCATCCGACGGTTCTCGACGAACGCCGTCACCTCCGTGTCGTACGACACTTGGCGACCGATGCGGCGGAACCGGTGCTCCTTCTTCTTGTTGCGCTTCATCCAGACGAAGCCGGAGTTACGGTTGTAGCCCACCTCCACGATCTCGTCCAGGGGGATCAAGCCTTTGGGGAGAGAGATCTCGTCGAGGAGCTGCAGAGTTTTCTGCTCGCAGAGGGCATCGCCGTTGTAAATCTCGGCGTTTTCCCGGTGGTTTGCGACTAATTGTGATGACATTTTTTTTTGGCTCAGTGAGGTTGAGGTTTGGGAGTTTGTCGGTGAAGAGAAGGTTGCTGAAATGCGGAGTGTGTGTTAATAAAATATATATATAGGGCCTGGGCCGTGCTTATTGGAAAAATTGTCCAACAAAATTCGTAAGGAGCTCCTTCGCCGAGAAGAAATGTACTGGGCCCACGGGGCCTACATTGTGCAGAACACCGCCTTATTATGAACACCGTCTTATTATGGTTAGACAGTTCGATTAAGTAACAACGTACTTATATAAGTTACTAGGAGACAGTAACCGTGCTTTGCATGGGTCGGTCGCTTGATTTTTTTATCTTTTCTCAAATCACAGTTAGCCACCCACGTTGGCGTTTCCAGTCGAAACACGCAAGGCATGCAGGCAGTCGGTAAGCAACATGAATACAGGGATAGTTTTGAGTGTTTTTTAGGCCTTAGGCGAACTCTTAAAATAGGGTCTTCAATACCTCTTATTTTATTTTATTTTTATTTTTATTTTTATTTTTTACTAATATAAAGTTTGTTTGCACATTCTACTAACTTTAATTTTTTAAGGTTTTAAAAAAATATAAAATTTTTTTAAGAAAATTGATTACAAGGTCCGTTAGAAAACATCATTTTGAACAATTTTGCGAAATAAATTTTTTTCAAAATCTATCATTTAAGTGGACTTTTTGGCCAAAAATTAAACATACAGTAAATAATAAAAAAATCCACTTACACAATAGATTTTAGAAAAACTTTCTTATGTAAAGTTACTCAAAATGATGTTTTCTAATGGATCACTTAACAAATTTTTATAAAAACCTTTTATATTTTTTAGTAAAACCTTGATAAATAAAAATTAGTAAGGTATGCAAATAAAATTGATGAGTTGCAATAACTGTTCTCTTTGGAAAAAAGAATAAAATTAAGCCTATTACAAGCGTTAGTCCCAAAATGGGGCTCTCATTTTTTAGCTAAAATGTGGGGCCCTAGGCTGTCACTTTGCTTGCCTGCCCCCAAAACCGGCCCTGCTTGAATACCAATATATACAAAAACGGCATTGTTTTTGGAAGGGTAAAACCGACTTGAAATAAAGGGCTGAAGGAGAAAGCACAGAGATGAAGCCGCGGTTGGAGTTCGTCGGCAAGCTATGCGGCATTCAAAAGAAATAGAGCTGATGGTAAAGCGGTGAAAGCTTTGTTCTTTATTTTGGTTGATTTCACCCTTTCTTTCTTATTTTTTAAATGACATCATTTTTGGAAGGGTAAAACTGACTTTAAAAAAACAAGGGCCAAACGAAACCATTCTTACCTTTCTTATAGTAGTATAGATATCAGTACCATGTATTGAGAGTTGTATTCTATGCATTGATCCGATATACCCGGTAATCCATTAATATATGAGATATAACTTCCAATGTAGGCACTAATATAACTGGAGTATATCAGCAAGTTATTATATGACCATGGTGGTTAAAACAAGAGGGGGTGAGTTATACTATAGTAGTGACTTTTCATGTCTAACACGTATCCATTTTATTGGCACCAACATTATGCTTTGGAAGTTGTACTTTATGCATGTGTAGGTTATACAGTACAATTTACTCATGCAGAAGGTATATATTTCAATACAAAGGGTTGGCGAAAGAAAATTAGCATATTCTGACTTGAAATTTTTTATTTATTATGAAGTACTTCTTATAACGGTATTTTTGAGTCCGGCAGTTTTCACTTGACTTCCTTCTACTTCTTCCTTTTCACCTTGTTTGAGTACTATGGTTAACACACATATTTAAGAGATTACCATAGATGCATTCATGCATTGACTTCTCACTGGTTTAATTTAATTTTCCAATATTTTCCTTTTAATCTAATTAATGTATTGATATTTTGTATGTGTTTTAATTGTAATTCTTAACGACAGAATCTATGGCAGGGCATCACACCATCAAACATGAAAGGATAAGTTTCATTTAAAAATAAGTACCATTTTTTTCTCTCATGTACATGACTATATTGTCCGTTCAAAAAAAAAAAAAAGGAAGGGGGGAGAGACATGTAACATTTTGCATTATTGATCATTTTGAAACCTAAATTAGATCTATTCTAATGCAGTTAAATTTGTATTAATAGTCTTGATCAATACATAGTCTCACCATTTGTATGTAAAATGACATTACACTACACCATCAATTTTTATGGTCACCACTCCACCAATTTGATGCATCATTGTGTAAAGTAAACTAAATGCATGTCTTGACCTTTTAAGATTAAACAAACCCCATGGGACACCTAAACAAGGAAATGTGCTTAAAAAAAAAATAGGGTAAAGGGTGTACAATTTTCGATACAATGGAAGGGGTTGGAACTTCTAATATTTCTTACTCTTACTTTTTACTCAACCCTCCCTCCCCATTGAGCTGAACCCATTGGCTTAATAGATAATAGAGGGCTAATCATGTGTGGGATATCTTGAAGTATCCTATTCGATCACAGTCATTCGTAAGTGACACGCACGTATTCACGCGCATGCGCGTGTCGTTCACGGACATCCATGATCGAACGGGATATCTGAAATATCTCACACATGATCAAAACTTATAGATAGTAAACTTTTATTATTATTATAATTATTATTATACTTTAAAACACTTTTTATAATTTAGTCAATGGCACCGTATTCCTAATTTGGTTCGAGGAAGAGAAGTGAAATTAGCAACAAATAACCTATTTAGGTACAAATAAAATTGGTAGGACAAACAAAATTCGATTTGAGCCAAGTGTGATTTGATGGCACCATCAACACGAATAGTGTTCTTGCATAATAGCAGACGCACACTCAACAAAACAAAGCATGATCCATGTTTTATCAAATAGACCATACCTAATCCCTTGGCCACCAAAAAAAGAAAAAAAGGGTAATTGGTCATTTTAAGAATTGCTCTGCGATATCAAGTGATTTGAGTCTTGCACTCAATTGGCTCATTTTATTCACATTTTCTGCACTTGCCTCCTGGCCTACGTTTGCCGTGGGGGCCGGGGTAACCGGCTGTCCATTTGCGTGTTTCTTGTTACCATTTTTGTCCCCATGTCTAGAAAGAACTGCTAAAGAGGTTTATATTTGTAGCCAAACGCAATCCTTCCCAGGAGATTATTCGTCTTCGTTCTACTAACCCGCTAGTTATATTTTGAAAAAGAGTTTCTTGCGAGGCAAAAGGATGCCAATACATCTTTTGATTCCGCAAGTCATGCGTTTTAATTACGTCCCATCTTGTAAGATAGAGATGGCCTAAACCATGTGATAGCCAGAAATACAACCTTGAAAATTGAATCTACTGATTTCTTTATGTTATAGGTACCTATTTTCATGGTCGTTATTGCCCAAGAATGGCTGACAGATGTTAAAAAACCAAAACCAAAAAAAAAAGTAATAATATTATTATTATCATTATTATTTGTGGAGTTACTCCCTTCATCTTACAAAAATATGTCATTTTTGTTATTTTTTCTGTCTTAAAATATTTATCAATTTTAAATAGTCAAATTATAAATTTGCTTACCTTTCCTGTTACACCCTTTATTCTATCAAGAATTAACCTTTTTATGTCCTGTAGAGTTGTAATAAGGGAAGGATGGTTTTGGAAAAAAAATTTAGTCAATTTATTAATTGATTTTTTTTTAAAATTATTGTTTTATTAAACTTGATTTATCTTTGTGGACGAAGGGAGTATAAAAATGTGGAGATTGACCTTGGTTTTTATACCCATCGCCTAGCAACCAATCCAAGAGTGCACAGCTCCATGTCACGTTTCACCAAATCAACACGCTTGCCCTAATATGAAATTCCTTAGCCAAAATGGATCCAACAAAAGAAGAAAGGGAAAAGGCCCTGCCAACCTGTTATTGATTGTCAGCCCTTTTTCCGTGAATGGTGGTTGGTAAGTTATCTATTTTTAACCCCTTTTTCTTCTCTCTATAAATTTTTGTAATATATATATATATATATATATATATATATATATATATATATATGGTAAAAGAGACAAAATCAATCATGGAATTTAGGGGTGTTCGTGGTTCGGTTTGGTTTGGTTTTGGGGTACTTTTCAAACCAAACCATTATACTTCGGTTTTGCTCTTCCCAAACCAAAACCAAACCATACTATAAAAAAACCAAACCAAACCAAACCATAAAAATTCGGTTTGGTTCGGTTCGGTTTCGGTTTTAACCAATCAAGTAGCAACAAATAATTGAAAATGAAAAAAATGACATGCCAAACTCCAAATTAAAACATTTTTAATAAAAGCATTACATTAGCAACTAAAAAAAAACATTAAACATTGTATCAAAATGGAAACAAATTGACATATGTCAATCCAAGTTTAAATCTCCAAGTTAATACATGCCATTATCTCACACAACATTAATAACTAGTTTAATACATGCCAAGCTAAAATAGGAAAAACAATAAGAAACTTAAAATCAACAAATTACAAATTAAAATTTGATATATAATATATAAAATAAAATAAAATATATATATTATATATTTTTCGGTTTTTCGGTTTGGTTTGGTTTTTTAAACATGAAAACCAAAACCAAACCAATTCAATTCGGTTTTCTAAAATTGGAACCAAAACCAAACCTAATGACAAAAAAACCAAACCAAACCGACCGGTTTGGTTTGGTTCGATTTGGTTTTCGGTTTTAACCTAAACCATGAACACCCCTAATGGAATTCACCCCACTTTTCTAGGAGATATGCCTCAACGTGATGATCATAAAAGCTGTCTGGCTATGAGTTTATCAACTGCAAATCCTTGAAGTAATGCTTTTCAATCTAATCCTGCTTTATTGGGTCAACATAATGGTTTCAGAGAATTCGCCGGTTTCAGATGGCCCATTGAAATGTCTCATACTCTCATGCAATGGCCAGAAATGCAACCTTCGAAATTTTTTTATGTTATAAAGTCTCCTCCAGATTTCGTGGCTGTTATTGCCCAAGAATTTTTTTTTTCTGGATAAGTATTGCCCAAGAATTACCTGGGTTAGAGTCTACCATTTCATTAAGATTATGTTTGTTTAACTGGAGCAAAATGGATGGGAATGGAATCTGATTCCATACTTAAAATATTTTGGAATGAAAAGAGATTTGAAATGGTTGTTTAAACACATTATTTGATTTCATTTCCATTCAAATTACCTCATTCAAACATGTTGTTTGAAATGAATTGGAATGAGATTCCATTCCAGTTAAACAAACATGGCATAAATGAAATTACTTATTTTTTTGGGATTATTATTGGCACCCTAAGACTTTCTGTTCTTTCTATCCCTCACTTACCGCATTATGTATTAAAAAATATCATTTTGAAAAACTTTGTAAAATGAAAGTGTTTCCAAAATTTATCATTTAAGTAGACTTTTTTGGACAAAATCTATTATTTAAATTGACTTTTTTAACTATTTAATAAAACAGAGATGGCAAATGGCCAAAAAGTTTACTTAAATGATAAATTTTAAAAATATTTTTTTTCCACAAAATTGTTCAAAATGATGTTTTCTAGTGGAGAATGTTGTCAATTTTCATGATTATATTTTATATTTTTCACAAAACCTTGAGAAACTTAGAATAAGTGGGGCCATAGAGCCCAATTTTCATGAAACTTAGATTTTTGGCCAAAATCCAAGGTTTAAGGGCCTGGCTCTTAGTGTTTTTCACCTGGATTAATTTCTTTTGATTACTTTTTGGGTTGGCTCTTAATTTTTCTCACCTGGGCTTATACAAAAACCCACTTTAGTTACACTAGTAAAATATATATGTATATATATATATTGGGCATGCTACCTAGGCTACATCTAGCCCGCTATGTTCCTACGCCCCTGAGGATAAGGAGATTAAAAAAAAATTATGATAAACAATGTGTCAAATTTTGAACTCATCACATTTAGGTGAGAATGTTATTCACCTAAATTTTTAATTTTATTAAAAAGTGCTACTCTAAATACTAATGATATATAAATAATAACACTTAAAAAGATAATAATAATGTGGGTATGTTGAGTCACCTATCTACATATAATTTTTTTTAATTAAAAAAAAAAAGAAAAAAAATGTTAATAATATGGGTCAGGGTCAGGGTTTGAGAAAACAATTTTTATACACACCGTTTTGCTCATGTCTTAGGCCATCAAATCCCCCAAAATTCAACGGAGAGAGAGAGAGAGAGAGAGAGAGAGAGAGAGAGAGAGAGAGAGAGAAAATCATTTTAAAATATTGACCAACATACAATGAGACTATTGGATCTTACAAAATCCAAGGGCTCAAAACTTTTGTAAAAAATTGTGCATAAAGATTTTGTTTCCGATCCTATACCCAATAATAAAAGTAATTAAAATTACATGTGCCAAGCTTAAAACTTGATATATGATTGGTCAATAGGAGCTTCAACCTCACCAGTCGATGCCTGAGTATTATCCTTTTCATAACAACTGTCTAGCAGCCAAACTGAGGGTCCACACGTTTATATTATGAAGATGAATCTGCCATATGAACACACTTCCCCTATCACGGAATTCCTTGTCAATATGGACCCACAGAAAAATGAAAAATGAAAAATGAGAAAATAAAAAATGAAAGAGCCATGCCAACCTGTTATTGATTGTCAGGTTCTTTCTGTGAAAGGTAGTTGGTTAGTTATCTTTTTTTAAGATATTTTTTAACCTATAAACTTCTGTGACATTATAGTAAAAGAGACAAAAATCATTCATGGGATTCACCCCACATTTCCAACAGATACTTCTCACATCTGCTACAGCTACCATTCACAAAGCTTGCCCTTTTGGTCTTCAACCCTTCTTTGGGACTGGACCCACCACGTTTGAGGTTGTGTCTGTACTCCACTGCTATCTGTTCAAACACTTCCACATCAAACATGTTCAGCTTTATCTTTGGGTTCATGTGGTCTCTAACATATGCAAAAGCTAGTTGATCTCTTGGGTTAAATGCTTCCAACTCATTGAACAAGAGGCAGGAGAAGAGATTGCTACCTATTCCATGCTTCCTTAAGATTAGAGCACTATCTGGTACATCTGCACCACAAAAGAAAAAAGGGATGAAGTATTAGAGCATTAAATTTACTAACATCTTAGGCTTTTTAAAATTTTAATCTATCATGGTGCATTTTTTTTTTCTTTCTTTTTTTTGACAAAAACGGGGTAACCCAAGATTTTAGGTCTAGACTAATCCTCCGTAATGGATAGCCCACTTAGAAGTCCATACATTCAAGAGAAGGAACAGAAATTCGAACTTAAGACCTCCGGTTTTAAGCCGTGGTCGTGATCCTTTATCATCTACGTTACCATTGCGGATCACTGTGGTACAATTAAAGAAAGAAGAAACTTTGATGGTTCAACAGTTGCCTATCTATGCCAATAAGATGCATACTTGAAAGCTTTGAAACTAGACTAGACTGCAAATTTTTTTGAGCATATTTATCATATTCATTTCTTTTCATTTTCCTCCTTTTTGAAATCCACAGAGAAGCTTAAAGTTTTTGCTTATTTCTTATTTTAGATTTTAATTATTCTATTTAGGACATTATTGTCTAAACAATTGAGTCAACAGGTCGAATTGTTGGGTCAAGAAATGGCCCCTTTCATGGTTGAATCTGTTGTTCAGTTTTGTTATACTAGACCTCCTCATGTTATCTCCAAGAATGATCCAATTTTCAAAGGATGTGTTTCCAAAGAAACTTCAAGAACACTCATGCAGTGATTACTGGATTTTAAAAGCACAGTTTATGATGAGGTGAGGACTAGAGACCTCCCATTGGATGAGCCTCCAATGGTGAAGACATCATGGGCCACTTTTCTTAAAGCAAAATTCGGATGGTCGAAATAATGCCATACATGATTACTGTAATCATCATGTCAGGTAAGTTTTAGCCAGCTTGGACACCTCTGGGGGAGGATTTAGCTAGTACATGATGTGAGTGCACCAAAGCCTAAAAAGTCTATTCATCGACCATCAATTTCAATGCACCTCATACTACAACTCATCATCACAATTAATTATTTTTTTTTTAATTTTAAAAAGGGTTTCATCAACAACTCTAATAAAAATTAATTTAGAACATGTTGTTTGCTTTTGACAACAACATAAAAATGAAACAATTCTATTCCATCTTCTAAGCATTTAAAATGCATTGATGTTTTGTTTTCCACAAATTATTGTCTAATAATTTTAATAAATTTTCACAGTTTTATAACAACCCGATTTTTTTTTTTTTTTTCCTCACGATTAGTTTGATTTCTATGCACTTGTTGTCAAGTAAATTTACAGACCATGTGATTAGGTGTAATTGCAGAATTTTATGTCTCTTCTTGAATACTTGTGTGATATTGTATAGTAAGAAGGAAACAGGAAAAATCATAAAATTGAACAACTGCATGAACATACAACATTTATCTATTAGGTGACCTAGTTATAGCCTAAAATATTATTCTAGTGCTTGATGTTTCTACTTTTGTGCATGATATAGAGTGCTTTCTATTATATTGAAGTAACTCGAATATGTATTAGTTCAAAATTTTGTACTTGACGCATGTTTATATTGTTTTGGATGCATACTACTTTTATGATATTCAGAACCATGAATTTTCTGTGCATGCTCTTATGGCCTCGAGTATGAATTTGTGACTGTAAATAACATCTTGTGAAAATGAATATTGTAAATGGCATTATTAGTAACAAATCATCAAACATATGATTGAAGGAGCAACACCAAAATTAGAAATGCGTGCATATACCTGCAGCATAAGGGAGCTTATCCGGCGTCCATGCCTGCAACCCATTCTCACAATACGTCTCCATTTGGGTCTTCAACGAATCGACATCCCACCATTTCTTCCACCTTGCAGTTGCCATTGCCTCTTCCATGGTATGCACATAGTAAGGATGTTTTGAGATAGCCATGTCCACATTTTCTGAGACAACAAGTGAATGTATCAACAGCAATGGATCAACCATTAGCTGCAGCTTCGCGTCCAACCAAATGCTGAATTTCGAGTTTGGGAAAAGCCTGTGAACTAAGTATTTAGGTATGACCCCATTCATTGCTGGATTGTTGTACAAATGCTTGCTTGACACTTCTACAATTCGCCATACGCCTATCTGATGATTGCGCGATTTTCTTGAAATTAATTTGTGATAGTGAAGTCCTCTGAGGGTGGTATCATCCACAAACATGAAGAAACAAACATTGTCTAGGGTTTTGGATCCAAGGCCTTTTGGCTGCCGGATTTTGTCATGGTCGCCGAAGATTGCTGAGACTACGACCACTCTTTTGCAGTTTTCCATGGCAATTCTATCTGAATTACACACAAATTAAAGAAGAAGAAGGCATATTAAATCCATTTTTATAATTTTATTAAGATAACTAAATTGGTTTTGTAATACTCAAAATTCTCCTAGAAAACCTTATTGAAATAATAAGAAAAATATGGAAATTATATTTCCCAGTTCCATTTATGAGCTGATATTTCATGGGGAGTTTCTGAATATGATGAAAATTGAATTTGATTAGTAAATATTTTCTCAATTTGTCTCAGTGTCTGATGGGTTTCATCAATTCAACTCCTTCAAAACAGACTCCCAACAAACAAGGAAAACATGAACAAGAAAAGCTAATTCTCGAGAATTCCAATACAAAACTAACCTGATTTACTGATTGGAAATTCCTTCAAAAATCCACAGGGAACTTCAACGCGATCATCTCGATGATCAAAATACGAAATTCTCTTCTGGGTACTAAAATTTCCTCCAAAACTATCACCCTTCCCCTGCATATACCTTATAACCCCCGAAGGCAACGATGAATTTCGGCACAAATCTTGAATCTCCTTCAACACCATCCAATAATCTGATCACAAAGACAACAACCCATCAATCAAAAAACATAATTACAATCACCAAAGGTGAAAATTGGACGATCACAGGCGAGAATTGAGGGGAGAACCTGAGAAGAAAACAGGGGAAGTGCAAGAGGAACGGACGGTTGGGATTGCATACTTGTGTTCTCCGTAGGAAGACGGGTAGGAGAAGAGAGGGGCTTGGATGGGATCGAAGGGTGAGGATCTGAAGAGACATTTGGTGGAGGAAAGAGAGGTGTAGAGAGCGAGGAAGAGAGAGGTGAAGAGGTAGAAGAGAGACAAACAGAGGAGCTTTGATTGAAAGAGCAGAGGTGTTGACGTCCCCTTCCCCATAAAGTGAGTGTATCAACATGAGTTTCCACGCCTTGTTATTATTCTTATTCCTTATAATCATTTTCATTTCTGACAAAAATAAATAAATAAATAAACATCCTTTGGCCAATGATGATTTCACAATTCAGGCCTGCCATAAATTAATATGTACTGGAGTAGTGCTATATTATATAATTTATTTATCGAAATTTGTTTTTCTAATTAATGTGATTTTTGATGCAATAATCATGTGAGTTGATATGATTTTTTGAAAAAACTTTCAATAATTTCGTCTGAACTCTTTTTTAAAATCATCGAAACAGAATTTACATAGATTAATGATTTAAGTGATCACGATTTAACGATTTATAATAAAAATTCGAACAGCTTTCTCATCTGAGATCTTGAATTGGAAGACGACTTATAATGTATCGTATTTGCTACTATTTCATGTTACATTGGCTTACCATGTAAGCTCAGCAGACAAATAAAAATAAATAAATAAATAAATTTAATTCTTTAGCATTTTCCTAATAATCTACCGGCAGAAAACTTTGAGACCCCAACCAATGGATTCTGAGGATGGCAA
Organism: Liquidambar formosana; assembly: GCA_039720395.1. Classification (NCBI taxonomy): domain Eukaryota; kingdom Viridiplantae; phylum Streptophyta; class Magnoliopsida; order Saxifragales; family Altingiaceae; genus Liquidambar; species Liquidambar formosana. The sequence continues at coordinate 12,740,589 of CM077835.1, forward strand.
GAGTTTACAACTCTTTATCATTCAAGAGGTTTGGGGTCCGCTGTGATCTCAGCATCTGTGGGGTCCACTTTGCATGCTGAAATCATAGTGGCAGAAGAAGTACACTATCGCCACACTGCCACCTACCGTGGGCTGCCCTTAAAAAGTATAAAAACAAACCTGTTTGGGCCCTCTTTAAATTAAATTGAAGACGAAAAGAGAGAGGAATTAGGACCCAAAAAAGAAAAAAAAAATAGAGAAATGAAAATAGGACGTATAGTATCGTGGGGCCAATATAGTCGAAGTTTTATAAAGTAACAATTTTGTTATTAAAAATTTTGACCTTATATTTTATTGAAAATTTTCAATACTTGGGTAACTGGGTTGTAAACTTGGAATAATAATCTTGCATTTGTGGATATATAAAAAGAAAATTTGAAATAATCCCCTAAGTGCACCTTTCTTTTTCTTTTTGTTTAAATAATGTTTCTTATGTTTCGTAATCACAGACTTGGGTCCATAAAATCATAGATCATTCTTTCTTTATTTCTTTTCCTTTTTTCCTAGATAATGATCGATCTTTCCTCTTTTAATAATATAGTAAATAGAAGTATGCCAGCAGTCTAAATTAGTGAAAAACATAGGTAATGGAAATTTTTAATTACTAGGCAGACTCACCTCTACGAGTGTAGTAAATTAGGGAGACGCATATATTCTCGGGCAGTTGTCTACGTACTTGACCACTTCTTTAGCTTAATTAAAAAGACTAAACAATAAACCTCCCTAAGATAATTAATATGTATTTTTATTTGTACTCTTAATATAAGCTAAGATAAAATACTTGAATTCTTGAGATCTTAAACATGAACATTGAATAAAACCTTAATATCTTAAATACAGAGTACAAAAGAATGACTCCCAAAAAAAAAATCTTTATTTTATTTTATTTATTATTTTTTTGGGTGCTGGGGGTGGTGTGGTGTGTGGTTGGGGTGGGTTCATTCTCAGGTCAAGTTTAGTTAGAAAATTGAGGAAGGTTTGTTTATAACTTGAATTCAAACTCCCCAGTGACGGAGGCAGTTGAATATTAGTATAGTGAAGTCCCACATAAGAAGCCGTTGGTCACCAAAATTCGTGGAGGCCTCTTAGACAGAAAAAAAAAATTATATATATAAAATTCTCTCACCATGCATATTGTCTTCAATGGAAGAAACACCTCCATTGATTATCTCACATTGAGACATGGTACACTGTCTGCAAAGAAATGTGAAAATTCCAAGACATATATGCTCAGATCAGTTGCATGGATTTTAAACTATTTGCTTACAACCATACGTGGAAAGAACCTTCCTTCAAAAGCCAAATATTAATGCATGATTAAAATCTCTCTCTCTCTCTCTCTCTCTCTCTCTCTCTCTCTCTCTCTCTGTATATATATATATATATATATGCATGATTAAAATCTCTCTCTCTCTCTCTATATATATATATATATATACAGTTTTGATCATGTATAAGATATCTCATACTATTTTGCACTTAAAAAGCCCTCTGCAGATATGTTCATTGTAAGAATCAAGTGCTGCAGCTATAGTATAATTTTTGCACTCAACTTTTATGTAATTTTTAAGCTATGTCGCTAGATTCATAGGTTTCCAAAATATCTAAATAAAAAAAATAAGTAAAATAATAATAAGATCCAATAATTTAAAAATCATGTGAAAAATCGAGTGTAAAAATTGTATCCCTTAATTCTAACCGATACGTGTGTGTACTATGTATGTATTATAACTTAATAAATGCAAAAAGACATTTACAGTCTACTACGACTAAGCGTATACTTGACTTATTATTTGTCATGTTCAATGCCCTAGCTGGCTGTAATTAATTATTAAGCATACAATAATTTTTAATTTTTAATTATTAATTATTCTATAAAAACTTTTAAATGTTTTCAAATTGTTTAAAGAAGAATCTTCTATATGTGATTATCGACGTGGTTTCTTTTGTCGTGACTATCACAACTATACATACACTGGCTAGAAAAGAACCAACCGAAACGAGAATCTTCATTAAATAATAATAACAATAATAATAATAATAATAATTCAATACAATTATTAAAGCTAAGTAAAGTTAATCATGGGTGATTTATTGAATATTGATGAGTGGTGGAATAGGGATTTGATTTGGGGCCGGTCTCATCCCAAATGTCGTGGCTGAACAACTTTTTTGTATATCCCACCGCGTATCGGCCTCTGGACTTTCAGATGGGAAGCTATCTGAAAGTTACCCAAGCCTAGTGGGAGGCACAATGGGACTGCTGCTCTTTATTTTTTTTTTTTTCCCTCCGTAGCTACAAGGTGTAATGAGAGGGTTTTTTTTTTTTTTTTTTTTTTTGTAACAAGGATAAGAAATTCATTACATCAACAAATACCTAAATCCATTGACTAAGAGAACGGATCTAACCCTTGCATATGCACATAATAACTCACAAATGAGAACGGATCTAACCCTTGCATATGCACATAATAACTCACAAATGACGCTCACTAGGTAAGGCCAGAATCTAGGTAAGATCAACCCCTTTGGGCTTAAGGTGGTAAGAATCTCTGTATCTATATGGAGATTTCCAACCAAGTGCTTATCATTTTGTAGGAGGTAGCCGCGGTTCAATAAAATTGAAGTCCAAGACGAGAACTCTAAGTGACGCCTCTTTGATGCCCAAGTTTCACTAAGGTAAAATACTTCTTTTAACTTGGCAAAAACAAACCAAATGTCATAGTAAGGAATTCCCACGAAGGTAGTTAGCTGCCTAGCTAACAGTATCTTTTTTTCCCCCTTCCCAGCCAATGCCATTTTTCCTATCATTTCAATATTGGCTGAAATGGATCACAAAGTTGAACACGATTCTAATGTTCATAGCTATGTTTTGAGGACCATCCCTGATCGAGGTGGGATGGAATTGAAGGGTCATTCTGGCCCGGTTGGTGCTGCGGCAGGCTAAGGGGCTTAACTTGGGAGGAAATGCACTCAGGAAGGTTTTTTATGAGTCCAAATCGAAAGAGCAATCATATCAGTGGTTCCATTCATTTAAAATGTTGTCTTTGCTTTTCAAGGAGTGGCCATGCCTGCCTAACTGTGCTTGGTTCTTTTCTTTGTGTAAAGTCCATAGAACCAAAGAGAAAAAAATGAAGTAACTGTCCCTACAAGTAGTGAGTTTGTGGTCCTTTATTCTTTGCCTCGTGGCCCTCATCTACGCTACTGCAATTTTCTTGAATTATTTTCTTTTGCACTTTTTTTTTCTTTTGTGTAAAATCCAGAACATCGATCATATATACAACCATAAAGCTAGCCTATCCCATAGGATATTGGTAAATTGCCCTTTTGTTTTTTTTCTTTTGTTTAAACCCAGGTCGAGATTTGAAGCCCAATGACCTGACATAGAGTTACAAGGCAAGTGGTTGATTTTGTATCTAACATTCTATGAAGCATTATTTTTTTTCCTACTAAAATGAGAATTATATTATTTTTTGGGTTTTACAAACTCAAATGTTTGTGCATCATAGGAGATTAGTTTGCACCTAATAGCTTGGGAGACCCTCAATTGGCTAAAATAAAAAATTTTAAAAAAAAGTTTGCACCTAATAGCCAAGGAGACCCTCACTTGGCCAAAAAAAAAAAAACTCAATTGTTTTTAATAAGGGCAGAAATGGCATGGGACCAAATTTCGGAATTTTTACTTATCTATGAATCTAATGACACTTGCATCTATGAATTTTCTCCCTTGATCTTGCCTTGGAAAATATTAGCCAGTAGTGCAAGGATATGCATAATTTTACAAACTTGAAGTGCTGCTCTTGATCATATACGTACTCTATTACGTACCCAAATAAGCATTTGATATTTTTGTAACTTGGCAGAATCATGGACTATGGATAAATTATTTAGGAACTTAATTAAAAACCCTTAAAAGAGCAGTTCAATTCATTGACATATTTTTTATTTTAAATGTACTTTTGTGGGTTTTCTTGGTTACATTGTTGGAGGGGAATCAACCATAGAGTACTTAAGGCAACCCAAACCCCAATCCATGCCACTTAGGTAGTACTACCACTAAACCACAAGGGCCACAGTCAATCGAAAAAAATAAAAATTTGAATTCCATTAAGGAAAAAAAAAAAGAAAAAAAAAAAGACTCTAAATATGGATATATGTTATTTTAATTTTACACATACCCTTTCTGCCATTGATATCTTGATTCTTGCTATAAATATTTACACACATTTTCTCCAAAAGAATAGTACAGCTACCATGATAGTCCTCCATTTATTCATATTTGCAGTTGTAGAGATATATGTATTCTTTTGCTTCTAATGATTTTTTTTTTTTTTTCCGCCATACTTTAATTTGCTCGTCACTGCAAAATATAGTGGATGGACTCTCAAGTTGGCCTTTTTGTTTTCTCTCATACACTGACTGTGGATAAGAGGTAGTACTGCTGCATATTGCTCAATCCTCTTACCTTTCCTTCCTTCTACTATCATGTACATGCCTCGCGTATATCATGTTTAAGCAACTTGACAGCCTTCTCAAACTTGTAGAAATTCACTGTGGCTTCATGGAGGCGGCTGTCTTGCAAACTAGGCGGCGATTGAAAGTGTCTTCGAATCTCTTTGAAATCTTCCCAACATTTGGTGGCCTCTTCCTTGGGGTGATCTACCAAAATGTGAATAATAGCCTGCGAAAATTTTCACACCATGCAAATATGAGTGACACTATTTTTCTCCATATATGGACGTCTTTTTTTTAATTTAATTTTGTCTACTTCGTTGCAAAGAAGTTAGAGAAAATGATAAAGAGCCCACCTTATATAGGGGACGTCGTGCGTCCGAAATCTTTTCATCATTCAAGCATTCGCAATGGAGAGCCTTTTCAAAATCTCCCTGCAGGCAATTATATCAAAAAACAAACATAATCAATACTAGCCATCGGGCACACGCAATACGTGTGCAACACACGTTCAGGAGATTAATTTGGGATTTAGTTTAATTTTAATTTTGATAACTGTCAACTTTCAAATTTTCAAGTGTCATATCAGTTTTTGAGAGAGAAAATTGGCGAGAAATCTTAGGAGAGTGGGGAAGTGAGAATCTGTGTCTAGTTGAGAGAAAATAACTAATTGTAATTTCTTGTAATTACTATATTACCTCTAAATCTTCTTGAAAGTGGGGTAGTTAAAAAAGAGTTTTTTGTAAATTCAAATATATACCAACAACAAAGAGAATTAGCTTTATATAGTAGTATATATAAGATATGTTCACACAACCTAATAAAGATTCCTTAGTTGTTGATGACATGCATGATGGTTTAGTAGTATCCTTTTCACTCAAACAACTTGTTGAGTGACCAATTACAGTACGAGTTCAATCTTATAGAGAAACATTAATATCCATTTGTTGATATTGGAAGAATGTTAGAGGTAAAGGTACATTCTATCCATTGTCAAAAAAAAAATAAAATTAGAATGTGGATCCTTCCTTAGTTTGGTAAATAAATATGAAAAACCCTTCTTTCATTTTTTTTTCATTTGATCGAAAGGCACCCATTAAGTTGTAAACATTTTACGATGAAAAATTGAACCAAAATCAAAAATATATTATGAACTTAAAATGCACGTGAAAGTGGTGAAACTTTCCCCCTTTTCTTTTTTCTTTTTTTTTTTAATTTATTTAATTTTGGCCACGAGGAATTATCCATGCCTATTACTTAAGGGCACGGAGGCGAAGAAAACAATTAAAAGTGGTGCAATGTGCAAAATATAGAATATATGGGAAGTGAAATAAATAAAAACCTTGTAGATGAGCATTTCCACAAGTAGCATTTGGATCTCATAAGCTTCAAATGATTTTTCCTCCTTCTGCGCCTTTCTCATTGCCATTTCTAGTATTCCTATCGCTTTGTCTTCTTTTCCGCTCATTTCTAGTTTTGCAACAGTTCTCTTCCATGTAAAAGAACAACCCTCATAAACTCAAATATCACCCTCATTAACTCATATAAGAGATCAAACTTTGTTATTAAAAATAAAAAATTAAATTAAAAAAAAATTTTTTTTTTTTTTTGCCAAAATGTTGGATAAAGCTGGTCTCCAAAGTTTCAATATATAATTTGGGGCAGATTTACAAAACAAATGATCTGGTGGTCATAAAAATCTCTACAAGATCCCAACAGGGAAAAAAAAATCCTACAAAGGATCCAAATTCATCATGGTGACCTGGTTTTCATGGATAGATAATAAAGAAAGCTAGAATACATACAGGCCCAAGGGGTCTAACCTGCAGCTTCTTGAAATCAGGACGTTCCTCTGCAAGTGAAGTCTCTAACTCAGCCTCCGCAGCATCTAGGACATTGACGTCCGCGCAGGCATCACGATAATCCATTAATCTCTGGAGGGCTAGTCTTCCTCCATGGAGAGTTCCAATGGACAAGGACCTTGTAAGAACAGGACGGACCTTTTCTTTTCTTTTCCGTGCACGACTCGTGTAAGCCCATGCAAAACAGATGCTGGCAAAGATGACAATAGGTAACACCGCGACCACCGTCGGTCCATATTTGGATTTTGTAGTAATATTTCTGAAAAGGTTCACAATGGGCCGTTCTATATTTCTAATTAGGGCATATGAAAATATGAGCATATTTATCACTCTACTAGGGTGGTGATCGATCGGTTTTTCTTTGCAAGTAAAAGCATACACTAGATGAAAATTCGTCCAAATCAATATAAATATATCCTCTGAGCTATTCATTGGAGGTGAAAATGGAGGGCTAGTGTAATAGAAGGGGAGTTGGGGGGGAATAATTTATTTCAGATTTCAATCTTGCTGCGTGGGCAAAGAGACTCTTGCATGTGTTTGCAAGAATATTTGAAGTCCAAAGGAAAACTTGTTCTTCTCGTAGGTAACAAGAGACTTCTGGATTAATGTTGGTAAAGTACTAATAACTATTCGAAGGTTTAAAGAGACTGCATAATGCCGATTTTGAAGGTAGTAGACGCCAGCCATGAATGTACGTAGGAGCTAGGGTTCTTAATTACTCTATATAGCTGCAACATTTTTGTGTTTTACAAGCTAACTGAAGTGGCATGCCATGTGACCTGCCACGTTGAATGCAAAGATGGACCATGGATAGGGTATTATTGCACAACTCATTAGCTCCATTGGTTAGTATGGACGTGTCTGATTTTGAGAAGAACTACGGAATTTTTGGCCAAAACGCCTAAGTATAAGAATGGTTTAACAATAGGTTCTATAAAAGAAACTGATTGGTGAAAACCCCCTTTACCACGATACGGACAAAAATCCCTTCATTTTTCATTTTCATCAAATTTACATACCGTGCCATTATACTATTGACGCCGAAAAAAAGTTTTAGATCTATTTTTTTTTTCTTTTTTTCAGATATGATTTTTCTAGTTTTTTTTAACAATTGTAGAGATGTTATGATGATAGGTTTCATATTTTACATGATGAATAGTAAGACAACATTTTTTAGGGTTTATTCTTGAAAATTTGATTTCCTATGTTGGGGTTTCTTCTACAAATTTACTATGTTGAGGTTTCTTCTACAAGATTACTATCTGGAGTTCCAAACAAATACACACACAAAATTTTATGTAGACAACAGTAATAGTTTACTATTGTGTGCTTTGAAAAATTTATACAAACAACAGTAACAGTTTATTGTTGTGAGTTTTGGAAAATTTTAGACATATAATAGTATCAATTTACTGTTGTGTGCTTTGGAAATTTTTATATATACAATAGTATCAATTTATTGTTGTGTGATAAAGAAGAAAGGGAGAATAAAACCATGGCTGATTTTCGCCCATGGAAATAGATCTAATTGGAAAAGTGAAAAAATAAAAGAAAATTTAAATAAAATAAAAAAAAAGACACCGAAGCACCAAAGCGACAACCCCAAAAAATGGATAGATTTGGAGTTGCCAAAAAACAAAAGAAAAAAAAAGAAAAAAAGAGAGAAGAAGACGACAAAGAAGAAGAAGAAGAAGAAGACGAAGAGAAAACAAAGGAAGAGCCATCGTTGGAGAAGGTCTAGTGATGAACAGCCGCCAGAGAAGAAGTTTCAGATCTTCTGTTTTTTTTTTTCAGATTTGATTTTTCTTCTTCTTCTTCTTCTTCTTCATCTTCCAGATCTTCACAGCCATGTGAGCATCGTCGACGCTGTTCCCCTCTTCATCAGCCACTACCACTCCTCTCTCTCTCTCTCTCCTTTCGCCCCTCTCTTCTTCTTCTTCTTCTTCTTCTTCTTCTTCTTCTTCGTAAATGCATCTAATTTGGAGTTAAAAAGGTTAAAACAGGTATTTTAAAAAAGACATTTCCTTTTGCTTAAAGAATCTTTTAAAAAAAGGGTTTTGGAGTTAAAGAATCTTATGGTGGGTTTTTTTTATTAAAAGCAGTCCTCTAATAGGAGTTATTGCTAATTTCCCCAAGAACTAATGTGCTCTTATAATGAGGTGGTGCAATTGATAGTCATCATTCCTGTAGCCAACCCAAGCGGAGGACCGGAGGGGTTAAGGCCTTGAGTCCAATTGAGTTGATTGGTTTGATCAAGACATGAGGCCGATCAGGGACTTTAACCCAAGTGGAGGGATTTAAAGCCTTGTTGAGTCCAATTGAGTTGATTGGTTTGATTAATCCATGAGGCCAATTAGGGAAATTGGATTATGAAGACTAGTTCTTTAACATATCCATGCGAATTTGAACCTCCATAAAATTTACAAATTGGCAACTGAGGTCTAATATTTTTTTTCTAACGATGAATCCAGATCTTCAACCTAATTAATCTTCAAATATGGATAAGGTTGTCACTCACTCTCCAATCTCCATCAATTAATTCTTAAACCCAGTTGATATGGATCTATAGAAGAATTCGAATTTGGGACCTTCCATCAGCTTCCTGACTCGCATAGGTATAGAAGTGCTTCATTTAAATGGATGAGTTGTGGGATCTCAATCACCATGGATCCTAACCGCCTACATGTGTAACATGTTCTTCAGACATTCTAGAAAACGTACAAAATGCCTTCCAGTACAATTCAAGACCAAGATACCTTGCCATTGCTTGAAAAGCAGAAAAAGAATACCTTACTTCCACCCCTAAAAAGAACCCCTATTCTCAATTATATTATGACCAACAACACCACTACCCTGAACCCGTACAAACTCTATTATCCTTATAAAATCCTCCAAAAGCACAAACCATTCTATGGAATCTGCAATTTGCTTTCGCTATTCCCCCCCAACCAGTCTGCACCTTCACCTCCCTTCCACCAGGGATATCACCAGAGCAACCAGACCACATATCGGCTTTCGCCATCCTTCTCTTTTCCTCTCTAATGGTTCCATGCACTGCCCACTTGGGCTTGCCCTCCATCCTATAACGCGTAAGATCGATGGGCTTTCAAGGACTAAAACATACAAGAAAGGTAATAACAATAGCACAAGAGGGACAACGCGTGCAGGGTTAATTGTGTTTGGCGGTAGGTATGCGCTCAAGTCATTGTGGGATGTGTGTGTTTTTTTAGCAACAAAGGATCCCCCAAATGTTGCTTGTCGCCGGCCTTCAAAGCCTAGCGAGGAAGAAGACTCTGACGACGCTTCCCCTCTACGGAGGATGCCTGATCCACCTGAAGTTAAGGTTAGTAAATTTTCTCTACTCATAGTTACTGGAAATGAATATAATTTGGTCGTTGGACCCTTTCTTTTCTATGCATCAGAAGAAAAAATAACTCATTTGGTGAGCTTTGTCTACAAATTACAAGTCTTGTAGGCATAGTAACAACACTCTTGGTTTACTGTCATTCAATCTCTTGAATTGCCCCATTGGTGTGTTTGTTCACAAAATTATATGCAAATTTCTTGAATTGCTCAATTAACATGGGTATGAACCTTGGAAATAAACACACCCCCCCCCCCCCCAAAAAAAAAAAAAGCTTAAACGGTGAAATTAATAGATATATATAATGGTCAATCTTGAGCTTTCCTTAAGCTCAATCAAAGCGAATCTCAGCCAATCTTGACACACATAAACATACCTTGCAGTAGTAGATCATCTTAATTTTATCTTTGCAGATGGATGCAATGTGCCTGATGAAATCCGGGAAGAGTGATGAAGCACTGGAACTTTTGAAGCAAGAATACGAGGACTGCGATAAGAACGGTCCTGATGCGTATAGAGTGGAAATGGCATTAGTAGAAATTCTCATTTGTCAGGTGTGTGTCCTCAATCTTCCCCTTCCCCCGCCCCTACTCTCAACACTCCTCATTTTTCTTTTCTTTCTTTTTTTTCTTCATTCTCTCATTTACATCTTCAACTGTTGTTTAACTACTTGCAGGGAAAGTACGAAGAAGCCTCGCGTCGCAGGTGTCTCCAGGAAGGAATAGCTTACACTTCTGATGGACGGGTTCCTCTGTATAAGGTTTGTTCATTTCGTCCTGTAGAAGGAAGAGAATTGCAATGCATATGGACCTAAGGATTAATGTGATACGTGGATTAATGGGCTGTGTTGGGTGGTGGCACATTGCACTGGCCACCTAGGAAAGGGCAGCTTCAAACTTCCATAGTATTTTTATTTTCTTTTATATTCAATATGATACATATTTTGCACAGATAACCAATAGCTCCAATTGTTCAATTAAGAATAACGAGATAGTTGGGCCTGTAATCAATTACTCGAATTTCTATTCTTCTGTCCCTTTTTTTTTTTTTTTTTTTTTTGCCCCCTCAAATGCTAAGTTATGATTTTCTGCTAAGAATTAGATGCAACCAAGCTGTTTTTGCTAGAAGAGTAAAAAATTCTCATCATGACTCTTCTTTTATTTTACTTTTACAGGCTATCATATACACCATGTTGAATCAATTGGAAGAGGCAGAGACATGGTGGGGGAAATATAAAGAAGTCATTGGAGGAGGAGAAGACATAGAAATTTGCTGAAAAATGGATTTTAGATTGTAATATTGAAAAGATTAGGTGCCCACTTGCAATTCACCGTAACTCCTATTGTCTTATCACTTTTAGCTTTCACTGAAACATTTTAGCTTTGCTCTTTCTTTTAAAGTGAGGCTAATTTGTCATGAGAGGTGTTGTTCCACATGAAATAATTTTTTATTAGTTCATAAAGTGAGGCAAACTTACCATTCTTGGGTTTGAAAAATGGGGAGAAGGGATAAATTTATCTGAGTAGCTGTGAAATATTATTGTCTATTGCCCATACCTCAAGGCTCAACCCAACCCAAATCAATTCATGGGGCAGCCCAACCATTTATTACACATAGTAACCAAAAGGGAACGGCTATTGCAACCCCCCATTCCTATAAGCCCACCCCCCATCCTTTAGGTTTTTAAGGTTTTATGCAAAATATAAAAAGTTTTTATGAAAACTGGCCACGATGTCTACTAGAAAACATCATTTTGAACAACTTTGCAGAAGAAAGTTTTTCCAAAATCTATCGTTTAAATATACTTTTTAACCATTTATAGCCTTTATTTCTTTTTTTGCCAAAAAGTCTACCTAAACGATAAATTTTGGAAAAACTTTATTCTGCAAAGTTGTTCAAAATGATGTTTTTTAATGGACCTCACAGCCGGTTTCATAAAAAGATTTTATATTTTGCATAAAATCTTAAAAACCTAAAAGATGGGGGGTGGGCTTATAGGAATGGGGGGTTGCAATAGCCGTTCCCTAACCAAAAAAAGAGGAAGTAGGATGGCAACTTGGCGAAGCTCAATCCATCCAACTCAGACCCAACCTGGTAAATACAAGGCCTTAGGGGTGTAAAATGGGATGAGCTGCCCTTCATTGGGGCTGAACTAGGCTCAAGCTGGGCCTAGTCGGGTTTTAGTATCATTCAGGACATGTTCAGGCTAGGCCGAAGAAGAAAGGGAACGGCTATTGCAACCCCCCATTCCTATAAGCCCACCCCCATCCTTTAGGTTTTTAAGGTTTTATGCAAAATATAAAAAGTTTTTATAAAAACCGGTCGTGATGTCCACTAGAAAACATTATTTTGAACAACTTTGCAGAAGAAAGTTTTTCCAAAATTTATCGTTTAGGTAAACTTTTTGGCAAAAAATAAAATAAAGGCTATAAATGGTTAAAAAGTATATTTAAACAATAGATTTTGGAAAAACCTAAGTCTAAACCCAATCTCAAGCTTAAAACATGCTTCGGGCTTAAGTTGGGCCTAACTTGGGCTAACTTCTTCTTTATGATTTCTTTATTAAATACGGAGTAACATTTAAACTCTATAAAGTTATATACATAATATGTTTATAAATTACTAGTTGGTGCACACGTGCGTTGCACGTGGTTTTTTGTTTTTTTTATTTATTCTGAGGAAAAAGTTATCGCATTTTATAGAGAAACACTTATCAGACAAGGTAGAAGACACTATTAATAGAGAAAGAAGAATTCAGAATCCTGTTATTAATGGAGAAAGTATAATTCAGAATTATGTACATGATATATGTTAAGGTTTAGGGTTTTATACGAATTTGATTTCCTATTTATGTGGTTTTACAAATTAAAATATACGAATTATAGTATACTTTGAATTCCTATTTATATTTATGTGTTTTATATTCTTATTTCCTCTTTAAGTGTTTTATATTTTATATTCCTATTTCCTCTTCCAATCATGTACCGTGTATAAGGGTACGTATAAGGGTAGTGATGTATTTAAAATATAAAATAAGGGTATATTGGTCAATCAAAAGTTTTTTTCATATTCAGTTTTTTAAGAGATATATATATATATATTAATAAAGTTATTGCACACAGATTATTAGCATTCAAACCAAAACCCAACACAACAAATTTCCAGCACGATACCATATATATATATTATAATTTGCAAAGCAAAACTTACCAAATAAGGGAGAAGTCACCGTTAATGGAAAATGTGGATAGAGGGTTGAAGCTACTCTTGATGAAGAAAGTGGAATTTATAATCCGACTATTTATTTATTATATACGAATTATAGTTTCCGTTTCCTTAGAATTCTTATATGAGTTTGGTTTTATTTAATTATTATACAAATTATAGTTTCCTTAGAATTCTTATTAAGATATGTGTTTTATATTGCTATATTTCCTATATATGCAGAAGGGTAGTTGTATAGTTTCCTTAAAATTCTTATTAAGGTATGTGTTTTATATTACTATATTTCCTATATATGAAGAAGGGTAGTTGTGTATTTAAAAATTAAAATAAGGGTATATTAGTCAATCAAAAGTTTTTTTCACATTCTTCTTTTTATAGGTAAAATAATACAGATAAAGACATTTGAAAACATCATATCAATGTTTATATAATTTAATAATCTTTATATTTTATAATAAAGCATTTGTAAATTGATCATCTAAGAGACAAGAACACTCCAAAAAATCTGAAAATGCAATGTCCGACACGTATCGGATACGACACCTGCCCGACACGCCTACTTCCCGTGTCAGACACACTTGGGAAGTATCCGTAATTTTTAATTCTTTTTTTTTTTACCCGACACAGTTAAGACACGGCTTCGACACTTGCAAGACACCCCTACAACACAATAGGAAGTCTTTTTTGCATATTTTGATAATTGGAATTAAACAATAGATAACAACGAATTTGTTCTTTGATATTTTGTGTGGAAAATGGAACAATGCTTGAAGTTAAATGTCATTATTACAACTCAATAACTCATTATGACTTATAGAGTTACGGGTGTATTGCTTGTTCATATAATTACGGAGTATATATTTTATTTCCTCATATATTTTGATTTTTCTTTTTATGTGTATAATGGAGCTATCAATTATATATGTATATAAATTATAAATATTTATTTATTTATTTATTACCGTGTCCCTAACATGTCATGTCTTCATTTTTTTTAGGACTTGCTATATCGGTGTATCCGTGTAGTGTCATACCCGTGTTTCGTGTCTATGTCCGTGCTTCTTAGTTGATCATTGCCTAAAATATATTTATTCTATTAATTGAGGGAAAAAAAATAAAAGACATAAATATAATCGTTAACTATTCTTTTTTGTTTGTTTGTAGCATTGGTAAATATTATTGCATTATTTTTTAATCTCATGTGAACCTAACGATAATTAGATTCATAAAGTCATATGATAATAGTATATTATTTATTATAAAATAAGCTAACTTTGGGAGAGTTAGGCCGGGTTACAAATCCCAAGTCCAAGCCCGCCCAGCCTAGTCTTTAAGATTGGGCTTGATCTAGGTTGGGCTAAACAGCTCTGGGCTGGGCTTAGCCCAAATTTTGGGTTGGGTTGGGCTAGGGTAGGGCTATGGGTCGACGGACCAATTCTATATCCCTACAAGGCTTGGATGGCAATTTGTAAACATTGGGTTGAAAAACACTAACCCAATCTTAATTTGAGTTAAAGCCGCAAAGGTCGGATAAGCCAACCGACCCGAACTCAATGTCTGTTTATTTATATTTCTATAAAATATATTGTGTCATTTAATGATTGGTGTATCTTAGATTTTATTGTAGAGATGCACAGACACATTCCTTCCCTTTGTAATATGTGTGAAATTGAAAGTTTGAAATAGGGCAACACATCTAACCCACTCAATCCGATCAATCTGGGCCTCACCCGAGCTTAGAAGAAGTTGGGATTAAAGCTCAAGTTAAATTGGACTTGGATTAAAGATTCTATCTGTTTGGTTAACCTTTTATTGACTTCTCTGTTGAGATTTACATGTGGATTCGTCCCACATCAGAAGAATAGGGGGGAAAAAAAAGTGGCTTAATATTTAATGAAGGGCCTCACCACTAAAGGGCTTGAGCCTTTTGGGTGAATATGAATCCCAAATGGGAACGGCTATTGCAACCCCCCATTCCTATAAGCCCACCCCCCATCCTTTAGGTTTTTAAGGTTTTATGCAAAATATAAAATGTTTTTATGAAAACCGGCTGTGATGTTCATTAGAAAACATCATTTTGAACAACTTTGCAAAAGAAAGTTTTTCCAAATCTATCGTTTAAATATACTTTTTAACCATTTATAGCCTTTATTTCATTTTTTGCCAAAAAGTATACCTAAACGATAAATTTTGGAAAAACTTTCTTCTGCAAAGTTGTTCAAAATGATGTTTTCTAGTCGACATCACGACCAGTTTTCATAAAAACTTTTTATATTTTTTTATATTTTGCATAAAACCTTAAAAACCTAAAGGATGGGGGGTGGGCTTATAGGAATGGGGGGTTGCAATAGCCATTCCCATCCCAAATTTATATATTGGGTCCATTGTGTTGGATTTTGGACTCTTTTATTTCTCTCACGAGTTGTATCAAAGCAAATGACTAACAATCATGGTTGAACTCTCCAAGTAGGTAGTGCCAATTTGGTGATCTAGAGTCACGGTATTGTAGGAGTCAGTCATGAAAAATTAAACCTTAAAGGGAGCTAGTAAGACTCAGGCTGCTATGTGGATCAAACTTGAAGGTAAGTTGACATTGATGTACTTTACACGGGAAGATGGGGATTGTTGAGATTCGCATGCATGTGGATTTGTCCCACATCAAAAGATTAGTAAGAACTGAATCAGCTCACCACCAAAGACCTTTGACATTTTGAATGAGTATGAGTTCCAGAGTTATATATTAGACCCGTTGTCTTGGAGCGAACCCCTATAATCGCAGCCTTAAAAACAAGGTTTGAAGCCATTGTCAGATATCAGCAGCACATGTGATGAGCATATTTCTTGTTGGTTTCCCTGTGCTTAATTACAATCTCCAAAAAAAAAAGGAAAAAAAGGAAAGAACAGTCGTGGAGTGCACGTCCTGACTCAGGGTGTGATAAAAACAGGAAGTAGCCATGAGGGAATCCAGGAAAGCCGTGAGGTGTAATGAGCACACGCCCAATATATAGTAGAGCAACGGCTGGGCCAAAACACGTGATGGGCTTAGCCCCATTCTGCACCCCTTTGATGCTTTTTTGGGAACGGCTATTGCAACCCCCCATTCTTATAACCCCACCCTTTTCCTTTTGATTTTTAAGATTTCATGAAAAATATAAAAGGTTTTTACAAAAACCGATCACATAGTCTACTAGAAAACATCATTTTGAACAACTTTGCAAAAGAAAGTTTTTCCAAAATTTATCATTTAAGTAGACTTTTTGGCAAAGAAATGAAATAAAGGTTATAAATGACTAAAAAGTATATTTAAACGATAGATTCAGGAAAAACTTTCTTCTACAAAGTTATTCAAAATGATATTTTCTAATGGACATCGCAGCCGGTTTTCATAAAAACTTTTATATTTTGCATAAAACCTTAAAAACTTAAGGGATGGGGGTTGGGGTGATAAGAATGGGGGGTTGCAATAGCCATTCCCTGCTTTTTTTTGTCCTAAATCTTGGTGCTTGTGAAGTGTGCGTGTGTAAACCAAAAGAAAGAAGAGTTTAAAAAATGACTTGGAGAAGTATGTTACAAACAATACGTATCGTCATATCATTCACCCTAAGTTCCGAGGCTTCGTACAAAAATGTTGGTTTTTACCTCATGGAAGGAAGCCCACTTCTAGTGAGTCCACCTGTATCAATATTTCCACCTCTCATCAAAAGTTTAGCAACATGTGGGGCAATATCTTTTCGAAATAAAAGAATATATCACTGAAAATCATAACAATCTTTCATGAAGATCTATTCCCAAAGTGCCAAAAATCTAGTCTCATGGATAACCGGACTGGGATTTAGTGAAGTTTGGGATTTTAACTTCACGGTGAAGTTATCGATGAATTGACGCCACGTGACAAGGGAGAAGAAGGGATGACTCGGATTTGCTAGTAACAAAACAGTTTTCAGATTTTGTAGTCTCAATTGTTTTGCTACAGCCAATCCGAGCTGTCCCTTCTTCTCCCTTGCCACGTGGCGTCAATCCAATAGTAACTTCACCAAGAAATTAAAGTTTCAAACTTCACCAAATCCAGATCCATAGATAACCTATACTAGAAACATAATTAGAGGCCCCTAATGCTATGTTTGGATAAAGAATTTTTAAGTAGAATTTGTAAAAATTTTATAAGGAGTTTATTTATAAAAATTTTACAAATTTCATCTTAAAGACAAATTCTACCTAAAAATTTCTTATCCAAACATATAGTGTGATAGTTTTCATAAAAACATATCTAAACTCAAAAGACTTAGAATTTTCTGCAAACTTCAAATATCTCAAATCAGTATCATAATGTTCAGTGAATAATTGTACAAACTGACTCATCCGGATAATAAGCTGGGAGTCCCCTACATGGGTGGAGGGAAGGGGTTGAGAGAGGGGTCAACCAAGCCTCATCCCTTTTTTATTTCATTTTTCTTTTTTCTTTTTTTGGGTATACAAATTTTTTAATAATTATAAATTTGACCTTCCGAAATTTTAATCATGTTGTAAATTCGACTCTCCCTCAAAAGATAAAAATTAAAACCCTTTTTGTTTTCTGACTTTTAGTTTTAATTTTTTAAATAATTACAAATTTAAATCTCCCAAAAATTTGACCAAATTATTAATTTAGGCCCTTATTTTGTTTTCTAATTTTTAGCCCCCTTTTTTAGTGAGCTCATATATTGATCCTCGAGGGCTAATTTTTTGGCTCTACCCCTGATCCCCTTCAACTTGAATCATCAAGAAAACTTTTTGCCAAGTTTGATATGGTTCCCTGCGAAAAAGTGGTAGATTCAATTGTTAGAACAAAAGTAGTATGCAAATTAATGAATTAATCCTTCGAAATTTAGTTTGATCCACCCCGAAGCCATACGATCCTAGTTAATACACCTACCAACTTTCTTGCTCTTTTTATAAATTTTATTAATGATCTAAGTTGGGCGAAAACTATAATTTTGAAAGATCACTTGATTCATATGATTCTAAATACACGAGAGAACAATGACTATCTTCTCGAAAAAGAAAGAAAACTTATGCTATAAAATTTCCTGAGAAGATATAAGCAATTAAGCTAATTAGAAAGGGTATCTACAAAAAATAATGGCATAGGGCAAGACTCTGTCGTCAATATCCCAAATATTTCTGGCAAAATTGAACTTTTTGGAGACGTGACTTTAGATCTATGGAAAGGACAATTATTAGGAATTTTACAGCCACATTTTGTAAAGACATTTCATCATGGGAGCAACGCGTAGAGCAGTTTGTAAGTTGACTTTAATGATCTTGTTTACACCCCACATTGATTTCGATGATCAAAATATGAAAGGGACCAAAAAGAAATGGGAATAGGGCATTCGTGAAAGTAATGTGGTGGTGTTCATATTGCTTTGAAGGGACTAAGAGAGATGACAGCTTTCACATAAATTGCTATAGGTTGCAAAGATTGTTAGCTTCTTTATTTATTTTGTGTGTCCCCACAAAAGTTATTGCTATTTTCAATTCTATTAATTCTTGAATACAAATAAGATTTTAGTTGAATCATAATTGGTGGCGACCTTTGTTTCTTGAGACATAAGTTCAGCACTAACCTATCTCCCAAAATTGTTAGCTTGATATAAATTATTGATCTATGTCGTCACATCTTAAAATTTTTAGGACTAAGTGGTGTCCTAATATGTTATCAGAGTTACGGTTTTTGAGAGGTCTTGGGTTACCCATTAGTAAACGTTACTTTTCCTCGAATGCTAATTAATGATGGAACCCCTAGCCCCCTAAAAAAGGGACTTTGCCTTCCAATTGTTGTCATCATACAAGGTCAATCAAAATAACATTTAAGGCCATGATTTTGTTTATTATTAAATAGATAGATAATTTCGAGAAGGAGAGAACAGTTTGTTAGACTGGAAATTAGATCGCCATTTACTCTCTAGCAAACACCCTTGCATCATGGTGCTTGAAATGCATATCTACCCAATCAACAAAGCCCATTATGCTACTTAAAAAGCCTAACTCTTTGCTTATATCTTCTTGTATAATTGATGTAAGTCCACTATCGACGCATAGCGGCTGATGTAGAATGCCATATATGTCGCGACTGATGTGAAATGCCATATATGTCTACCCAATAGGTATAAGTATGTTTTCATGAAAATTTGAATTTCTATGGCAGTGCACAACCCATGTGCTTGAGTGGGATTTTCTTTTTTGTTATGACAGAAAAAGAAAAAGACGTAGTTTATGTAATGTAAACAGTATTTTACGAGTCTGAGTAGTACTACGGACACACAAATTTACAAACTTCACATATAATTTTTAGGGGAGATTATAAAAAATCCTCTTTTGTTATGACCCAATTTTCATGATACTCTCTTAAAAAAATAAAAAATAAAAAAAAAGGAACTTACTAACCTCTTTTATAGTCCGTCAGTCACTTTGCTCCCTCCCATCTTTGTGCTGTTTGAAAATTGATGGAAAATGATCCCGTGGAGTTCACATGATGGACTTGAATTCCTTTAATACCTAAATTACACTTCTATTATAGGAAGAGAATTTAACAATGGCTTCTATTCACTTGGACACTCAACTTCCAAAAGGGTAGAATTGAATTTGCATGTATTCATTAACGACGTACTCCCCCCACATAATAGAGTCAAAGGCCCTTTCACTCAAGATCAAACTTAGCTAGATTTGCACGAAATCTATTCTGGTAAAGTCGTATGATGTCGTAGTCAATGAGGAGCTAGGGTACCCTATTTAGCCTTACCAACCCTGCAACCCTACAAAGACTACGAATAGAGTTTTAAAATAGAAGAAGATATCATAAAAATAATGTCGTAATGAAAAGGATTTTCTATGATGATGTTCTAAAAGTAGGACCCACAGCTTTCTTTTGTTTTGTTTTTTTTTTTTTTTTTGGTGATATAGGGGTAGGAAGACAGAAAAAAAACAGAAACTAAACAAAACGGGGAAAAGCAACTCTAATGGCATCCGGAGAAGAACTTAGATGAAACCGCTGTATCAGATTGGACTACAAAACCGATCAATCAAAAGTTTTGCATGTGGGTTTATAGTTAACAAATATACTTATAAATCCACATGCAAGACTCTCTGATCGATTGATCTCAGTAACTAACCTGACGCGGCAGTTTCATTCAAATTCTTCTCCCTCACGCAAGGGGAAAGGAGATCAAGGGAAAGGGGGCCACAGCTTCTCTCCATCGTCAATTTTAAAGGGGCGAAAAATAAATAAATAAATAAATAGATAGGCAGTGGGAAATGGAGGGGTGGGCTTTTTCTGGGATGCTGCTGTTAGCCAACCTGGAAACCATAACCTGCAGATTTAACGATGACCGACAATGAAAGGAGCGAATGCGGGCGGACCACGTCAACACCTAACGAACCCTTCGATAGTGAGTCACCCTAGCCGCCCACGTGTCGGCAGCTTGACGTTTGGAACAGGAGTAGTGTCTGAATTTTACACGTTGCCTTATTGGCCCATAGATTAATAAATGAAAAATGAAAAAGGCATGGTGGCATGTTTGGTACCCTGAAAGCAAAATGGAATCTTAACTCAGGCTGTACGCCTAGTGTGACACGCCCTTGTCAACTCAAAATCATCTTCTTTCTCCCTTCTTTTCCCTCCCTTATTATTATTATTTTTTTTCCAAGAACTTTTTTCATTTTTGGATAATTAAAACTCCTTCCACCCATCGTGTGATGTGATTGAGATACTATATAACCGACTAAAAAATCCCAACACATCTATTACTGTGATTGATTTTATTACTACTCGTTTAACCATTAAATGATGTCTTATAACATCTTTTATAATATATGATCAAGAAAGAAAAAAAAAAACGTTTTAGAGTGAGATTAATGTAAATAAGCATTAGAAGTTCATGTCATTTTCGGTAACGATTGACATAATTTTTTTTTACCTCTCCTATTTTTATTGGGACATAGTTGATCTATTCATGACTTAGCGAATCGAATAGTCTGAATTACATTAATGAAAAAGAATTAAGAAAGATTGAAACTATACCATCATCTAATGTCAATAACGAGCTAGACTCTTAACACAGGTGACCTAACATAAATTATGACCAAAAGTTAAAGTTGTAAATGAGGTTACTTTTAAGGTGTTTATTGGCAAAATTTTAAGTAGGGTCTTTTACATAGATGGGCTTTTTAATAAGTTGGTTGGGGTTTTAGGAGCTTAACCCCAAGGTAACCGTCTCAATAGCTATCTTATTGAGCTTACCTTAATTTTAACCGTATAGGCATAGTGAGAGGGATTGAGATCTTAAGCTAATCGTCATGGCCAAATAAAAGTTGCTCAATCTTAATTTTAACCCTAAGACAACCGTCTCTATTGTTTTCACCATGATATTTTGAACTCAAAATCCAAACTGACCATCAATTTCAACAAATGAGGTTGGAGATTGTGAGCTTTTGAGAGTGTCGGTTTAAAAAGGAGAAGAAGAAAAAAAAAAGAATGATTGTGACAGTGTCCCCCAAGTGTTGATAATGTGAGTCGTGGGCAGAAATGAAACAAAGGGATTGGGCTCTGGTCTCTCAAGAGGACAGGCTGATGGATGCATGTTGCAATATTCCTGCCATTAACGAGTAGATAAGAGAGAGTCGTCCTGAGCCTGTAGAGAGGTCTCCTTCAGAGCCAGTCAGTCTTACACAGAAGTTTGTAGTGGCCACTCACGGGTACATGCCAGTGGTCGATCTGGCCTCTGGGCACCTTCTTCTATAGAGAACAAACTCTGGACCATTGGTGGCCCTTGCCATAATTGAAGGTACCCACATCAGTGACATTTGGAAAACCATGTCACTATATCCAGATCTATAGATATCATTGAAAGCAATCTGACCCTTTAAAAATAAGCTAAAACGCACACTCCCCTAGGGGCCCCCCTCCCCTAGAACAAATTAAACCTCCCTCTCACACACACAATGATAGTATTGTTCCTATATTGGAATTGTTTTGCTTACTTGCCCATCACGTACTAATGGAGGCAAACTGCCTCCTTGAAAAATTAAGAATATATGACGAAGGACAATGAAAAAATAAAAAAAAAAAAAATTGCAAAAAAAGAAAGAAAAAAAATGGTCAAAGTAGTGATTAAATCCCCTAATTTTGGGAACTTAGGATTAATTATGTGTTTTTAAATGATTGAGTAACGGGTAGATTGCCGCAACGATGTTTAAGGCTAACGGGTCTGTTGGGAAGAAGTTTTTGACTAACCTTTTTTTATTTGCGAAAACATCACGCCTCATAAGGTATTTCAAGGTTATGTTAATGGAAAATTAATCGTATTTTATAAATGTTGTCAATCTGCAAGCAATTGACTTCGTATTTCTGAGAGGGCAAGTAATCGGTGTTTGAATTGGCACCTCAATTTTTAAACGTAAAGGATCATCCATGTGGATTAGAATTAATTAAATACCATACATGCACTTGTCAATTTCGTTATCGTTAGGGTTGAAAAATGTACTAGGAATTGAAAGTGACCTAAATCTAGTCGATCATTTTTGTCTGCAATCCATGATGTTAGGCACGATCAGCTAGCATGTTGCTTTGTAGGAATGTCTTAGTCTTGGCGAATAGAAATTACTTGAGGCGGTGGAATCAGTTAGCCTTAGACTAAATGCGTCTGTTAGGCAATAAACCTAAATTCCGAGTTCCGCCCATAACAAAACGGAAAGTAGAAGAATAAGAAATAAATTAAACACATAAAGCACACTTAAAGCCTACATCTATGGACAAATTAAAGGCGGTAAAAGAAATTCCACTATGAACAAATGAGAGATTACAGTACGACTATTAGCACTCAAAGATACAGTTATTTATCATAACGCAACTCTAATAACCCAAGCGAGTTGCCAACCGAGTTAAATTCGAGACACCATCGACCAATCCATGACAATAGCATCAAAAGAAAATTAAGAATATTTCCTAATTTTGATGCCTAATCCAAAAACATCGTTTATCATATATGTAAAAGATACATATGGACTATTTTATAATTATATGCTTAATTTGATTCCATTCTTCGAACCATGATCGTGCAATGGAAAAGGAATAACAAATTAAATAACATGTGACATTCTTCGTTAAGGTATATTGAATCTAATTCCATCGGCGCTCATATCCCTTAAAATCCGGCAATTCCACATGTGTATGCAGCAATTGTACTTCAATCTTTTTATTCTTTATGTTTAGAGTTAAAAAGATTCATTTCAAAATGTACACTCATAAAAAAAATCAAGATAATTGGAGGATAGTGAGGACATCACATATATTGATGCTTGATTCCCTCGTTTCTTCTAGTTTATACTTATAATTCTAGCCTAATGATGTGATACTTCTCGTAGTTAATAATTAAATATGGCTATATATATATATATATATATATATATATATAGATATATACCCACCTTGATGCCGGAGAATAACACGACGAAAACTAATGTTAGGATTTGTCAACCCAAAAATATTGAAATCATATCTTTGCATTAGAAAAGTGAAGTCGAATAGAAGTATTAGCATCTTGTTCCAATCTTTTCCAATAGAATTATGCAGTTAATAAAGATATTTTACTTTTCAAAATATGGATGACCTAATCAATAGGACGCAGTCTAAGCAAGAACATAGATGGACAACTTAATTTGCTCACATCCTGTCCTTTATAATAAATAACTAAATAAAAGAACTCTGCCCACATCAAAAGTTGGTATGAGAGAGAGAGAGAGAGAGAGAGAGAGAGAGCGATTAAGTCGGTGATCTTACTTGGCAATTGGAGCAAATTAAAAGAGACATAAGTAACTTAAGTCATGTTGACTGACTCAATTACCCTATTTAACTCACTACACAATACTTTTTTATGATGTAATTACATTTAGTAATAATAAGAAAGCATCAAAAAAAATAAATTGTCATGGAGTTCTACTTAATTAAAAAACTGACAGAGGCGATCTTGGTAATAGCACTCGTCCTTTTGCACGATGTGTGGGGTTCACATCTCTCCGACCAGCTCAAATCGATTCTCTTCGTATCTAACGTTTGATTGATCGGCGCTAATTCTATAAAAATTGAAGATTTTGAAATGTATTAATTCAATTTTAATTATCAACTTGTCTTCATTAATCAGACACCTTATTCGCCACTTTTTTCGAAGATTTGATCTTAGAAATGTCAGTCTCAAGGCCCAAATGCTAAAGACCAATCGCTTAACATTTTTTAGTAATGTTTCCCAAGAGAAATTTGTCTTACACATGCTATTCTGACTTGATTGATTTTATAATCCAGCTCAATCATTTAATTATTTCCCATATTAAATACAAAAAAAAAAAAAAAAAAATCAATCCAATTTTTTATGATTCTGACTAATTAAACTGCATCGGCTATTTCAAAATATCTAATGAGATCTAGTACAATGGCATTATTTCTTGTGGACCAACATGCACGATGGAGCGGATTAACAATAAAAACTAGAAAGAAATACATATATAAAATGTTTGGAACTTGTATTGACGTCATGCATTAGCTAATTTAATTAATTTGCAGGCATATATCATTAAAATACCTAAATTTTTTAAATTTTTTTGGGCAGCCCTCTCTCCGGTGCCGACTTCTCTTGAATCCACCCGAGGTTCTTCTTTGTGGGAATCGCAACTGCCAACTTTTATTGAGGAAACTTTTCAATTATTTATGCAATATATGATACCCCTATCCACTATCCACTATTGCACAAATTCTACTAGACTAGACTAGTCATAAAACGAGGACCAAACTGTCTGCAGGAGGGTGTCAATTTGTTTGGAAAATAATTGGGCTTCCAAATCACTGTCTATTAATTAAGAAAGAGAAAAATTATTACAGCAGATATGCATGCGAGTGGGTGCGGTCCCCGTTCTCTTCGAGGACGCCATGTGTAGGTTTCGATCGTATTCAGTTCTTTTTTGATGTAAATGCTTGATTATTACCTATTGAGAAGGATGTGATGATGGGGTCACATTTAAATGCAACACAATGGGGGTAAAAAAAAAAAAAAAGAGCCTAAGTTAGGCTGCTTAATTAATTTCTATAGATGAGGCAATCTCCTAGCCCTACCTACCCCAGATAACATGATTCAATTCCATCAATTTTTCCCACATTCGCATGACAAGAGATATTCTAGGTGACAAAAAATAGACACAAGATAATGGGCAAATAATTTTTGGAACATCTGAATATGATTGCCTTGCTATAGCCACAATTTTTTGTTGAGGTTATGGGCTAAGTTTACTGCATTTATTCACTTGCAAGGATTGGTACCATTTATTCATTTGGTAAGCTTGTTCACTATCCTTTCTTTCTTTTTCTTTTTTTTGCCTACAGGGTTATTCAGACCTTCTATCCTATTAATTCCCCATGATACAGGGGCAAAAACTGCCCATATATTCCGCGCATGTGAGTTAGACGGCCACTTGGCATTACCATTCAAACTATTGTTCACAAGTGGGTAATTTTAACATCAATTTAAAGTGAACATTCCTAGGTTTGAAGGGAGAGAGGAATTTTATTTGGAAATTTCAAAAGTCGAATGTGATGTGAAGTATGGTGGAACATATTTGTCTAAATAGGAAGAGTATCACCAATTAACCCTAGCTACATTTCCCCCGGCCTATTTGGGTTGCTTTCCCCGTCAATGGGAAACTAACTGGCTATCATGTAGTGAAGCATCCATTTCCCTGGTTTGGGTTATCAATCTCTGTCATATTTATTCCCATTTTACATTTTTTAAGAAATTATAAGTCTAATGATGTTGACAAAGAGAGTATCTTTATTCTCTTCTCTTTTTCACGGACTCAAACTAATATTCGACCGACAAGTTGAAATAGTTTGGCCAAGGGCCTGAATTTTGAGCCTTCGTTATCCGATAAATTTTTTTAAAATGCAAATATTCTAATGGGGATGAGCTATTAAACAGATGATCAACTAAAACTCCTCCTTTTTTTTTCTTTTTCTTTCCTTTTCTTTTTCCTTTTTTTAACTTATATAGTACTCGACTCCTAGCAGTGGTGGTATTACACGCAATGTACAGGGTTCAAGAACCCTAATCGTTTCTCTATAATGCAAAAGAGAAAAATGAGTGAGTTCATTTGAAATTTAAAACTGTTTTGACTCAGATAAGGTGCCGTGTTAATCATAGGCCCGATAAACCTTATGAGTTAAATTCTACTTTCATGTTTTCCTAGCATATTAATTCTCATGTTAAAAGAAAATTAGCATTGGATTACGTTGTATGATGGATAGAATATTTAGAAATAGTAGATGAGACTATTTTGGAAGTGAAAGTAAGTACGGCAATAACCTTGCTTCCCTTAAGATTATAGTATAGATTAGTTTACAAATGAATTAGTGTTTTTATTTTATTTTATTTTACAAGCAATGCACACTCAAGCTTGTCTTGATAAATAAATCACTTTAAAAAAAAGGTTGAGCTTGGCTCATTTATTTTATGAATGAGTTTGAACAAGTATCTCATCAGGCCAGTCTCGAGTCAAACCCATGTAAGTTAGTCTATTTTTATAATTTTCCCAAGAAAACATAACCTAAACACGCACGGAGAGTGACAGAACCATGGCAGAATCCAATTAAGCATACGCCCCAAAATGGCCTCCATATATGTAGCTTTGCTCAATTCATCTTAGCAACTCCATGTTCGATAAACCAATGTTCAAAATAAATTTTAAGACAGAAGTGTTTTCTGAATAAACCAATGTTCAAAATAAATGAATTAGTTAGAGGAGAGAAGTTAACTTTAAAATTGCAACATTAAGTTTTAGCGAGAGAGGTTTGTTCATAACAAAAATTTTAATATTTTTTAAAATTGTTGAATTTTCCGTGATAGTTCCCAATTTTTCAATTTTTTCTTCAAATTTAAAAGAAAAATGTTTAATAATTTCATCCTAGTCTATCCTCAATATTATTTAGTCAATATTATTTAGGTACCAATTAGATAATTAGTGCCATAAAGTCTACTCAAAAGTCCCTATCTAAGACAAAGCCCATCTTATGAGCCTCCGAGCTCTCACTATATCAAGTATAGGAGAAAATTATTGTGTATATGGCTAGCCATTGAATAGGTGACCACATTAGGTTCTTAGACAAATAATTTTGTGACCAAAGTCATTAGATGTAGTAGTCACATCCCCATCAAAAAAATTCATTCTCTCTTTGGTATCATTATAAACCAAGGTCACTCTTTGAAACTAAACTTGTTTGTGTGATCAAACCTTGGTTGGTCTAGTGGTCCTAACATGATGAGATGGAATATATATATATTGTTTGTTAAGGAAAGAGTTCATAGCAAGGGAATGAGAACATCTTTACTCAAATGAATATCCTCTACCTTGATCATTGATCTCTTATGCCATTCTTCATGTTTTCTTTGCGTGATTGGACCATGTTAGCATCATAAACATTACTTAATTGAGGGTCCATCAAATAATATATCATGTTTTCTGTGTATTGTCCTTGAAAGATCAACTCATTTAAATAATTTGCTTAAAATTGTTTTCTTTACAAGGCAATATAAAAAATTTAGTCACCATTCAAATAAATTGATTAAAACTGAATTAATTGAATGACTAAATTCATTTAATAGAGTTAATTTTATTGACGATGTAATTTATTTAATTAGCAAAATCTACTATTTAGTGTTCTAGGGAGTATTAATTTTTTTATGATGATAGAATCCAACTCTATGGAGGAGGTATGATTAAGAAGGTAGAGGATTCCCTCCCCTTTCTTCTCATGACACATACAGCCAACAGCCAATATAAAAACTACGATAGAGAGTTGTATGAAACTGCAAAATGCGTAACTGCAGAGAGGCGCAACCCATTTAAACTCTAGAGCGCCCAAAACAAGTACTTATAAAATAAACAAGGGTTTTCTTAACGCGGGGTACACGTTAAGATGCAATTAGTAATCCAATCATTGTATGAAAAATTGTGTTCTTACAGTTTTTTAAGCATTTTCACATTTTTCCAAACAACTTTCATCATTTATAATACATTTTTATCATTTCTAATGTAATAATTGGAACATTAATTACAACTTACCATATGCTTTTAAGACACAAATTAAGAAAACCTAATAAATAAATAGATCTTTCCCTTGTAACAAACTGGAAAGATAATTAATTCATCAAGGAATCTTCTTGAATTGACCATTTTATTTTCCTACCAAATATAAAAAAAATAAAAAATTTGGGCATTTAATTTTCTGCAATAAAGACTCCATCCCCTAATTAGGGAAAGATATCAATATCCTGAGCATTTAATTCCTGAGAAAGTGACTGGATTTTCGAGCAGCTTTTAAGTTGGTGGGACTTTAAAACCAATTTTAGAAAGAAAATTCACAATATATATATATATATATATAGAGAGAGAGAGAGAGAGAGAGAGAGAGACCTAGGACCTCTCTGATGAGTTACTGCATGTACCCTACCATACCTCTAAAAATCCATCTTAGCATGTATAGACATGAAACAGAAAACGAAAATAATAATGACTTGAGATATCTATGGTGTAACCAAAATAAAAAATAATAATAATAATTTGAAATCCAATGATGGCCTGACTAGGACCATTCAAAATGAGAAGTAATATTCATTCTTAAATATTTTTCTATTTTTTTATGATGTGATTACTAAAGTGTCATGTATTAAAAAAAAAAATCTATATGTTGATCTGGCAATAGTAAAGAAAGAAATTAACCATAAAAATTAAGCATCAAAACCTAGCACTATCTTATAAATTTGATTTATTTTTATATTTGGATCATTTTAATCTTTTGATTTTTACTTGACTTCTTTTTGAAAACCATTTTGACAAAATTAAACTTAAAGGATTATTGGAACTCATCCAATAAAATTATTTTATTTTATGTAATTAATCTACTCCTAAATTAAATAGATGAAATGATAGATATAATCTTTTCCGCATGCTGAAAATGATACAACTGTATGATAAGAATATTCATGGAACAAGGTATATAGTCTAGATAAAGAGAATCCAAACCCAAAACTCAAGCTGTGAGGCCCAAACCCAAATAATTTTTTGTTTTTAATAAAAACTGTGGGTCTCGTTTACTGTTTTCAAAAATAGTAAAAACGCTCCTTTTTTATTTATTTATTTAAGAAATAGAAAAATCAAAGCATTTTCTCCTCAGCATAAATGCCAAGCAAACACTCAAGTACAGGTGGCTCTTTTCTATAGTTTGTAACGCTTCTGCCCCTGCCTCTGCCTCTCTCATTTTCTCTCTCTCTCTCATGCATTAGTATCCTCACCCATTTGCCCATTTAAAACCATCAATCCCAGCAAACCAAACCCATCTCCTCCTCCTCCTCCTCCTCCCCCTCCTTCTCTTCTCCTCTCTCTCTCTCTCTCTCTTTGTTACTCTTTCTCTTTCTTTCTCTCTTTCTGTGTTTCTATAGATATAGATATACAACTCTGTGTCTCTTGAAACAACAACCATGGTGGTGTTGTCTCAGCCAGCATTAGACTTCTCCCTCATCAAAACATGCAAGTCCACCACTAGCTCTTTCAATGGAATTCCAGTGATAGACCTCTCTAGCCCTAACGCAAAGAACCTTCTCGTTAAGGCCTGTGAGGAGTTTGGGTTTTTCAAAGTGGTCAACCATGGAGTCCCAATGGAGTTCATGACCAAATTAGAAGCTGAAGCCATCAAATTCTTCGACTTGCCACAGTCTGACAAAGACAAAGCTGGCCCCCCTGACCCTTTTGGCTATGGTAACAAGAGAATTGGCCCCAACGGCGATGTCGGTTGGATTGAATACCTCCTCTTCTCTACTAATCCTCAATTCATTTCCCATAAATCCATCTCCATTTTCCGGGAAAACCCAGAAATTTTCCGGTAAAATCTTCACCCCCTCTCTCTCTATATATAGAAATATACGTATGTTGTTGGATTCAATTAATCAAGAAAAGCTAATTGATCATTTTTCTCTGTTTTGATGGTGTAGATGTGCTGTGAATGATTATGTGTCAGCAGTGAAGAGAGTGGCTTGTGAAGTATTGGAATTGATAGCCGAAGGGTTGAAAATACAACCGAGGAATGCGTTCAGTAAGCTTTTGAGGGATGAGAAGAGTGACTCGTTTTTCAGGCTGAACCACTACCCACCATGCCCTGAACTTCTTCAGGCATTGAGCGGTAGAAATTTGGTTGGGTTCGGAGAGCACACCGACCCACAGATAATTTCTGTGCTGAAATCCAACGACACGACTGGCCTGCAAATCGCTATGAAGGATGGGACTTGGGTCTCGGTTCCACCTGATACTAATTCCTTTTTCATCAATGTCGGTGACTCCTTGCAGGTACTGTACAACCCCTGTAGTATCTATCTCCCTTTAACATTTGAAGAAGTATAGACAGTCAGAATACTGCGGGTTTACTTACAGCAGAAGTTTCTTTGATGAGCTTTGCTCTGTTTTTACTTTTATTGGTTCTCTCTCTTATAAAATCCGATAATAAGTCTTGTGTCAGTAAACACCCCCCCCCCCCCTCTCTCTATCTCTTCTCTCTTCCCCTTCCCATGAATTTGGTGAATTTTTTTTTTCTTTTAGTTTTCCTATACCACCCTATTGTCACCATCCATCATATGTGCTACTTGGAGAAAAGAGTGCTTTTGGGTTATTATGTATAACAAAAAAGATGTCGGTACAACGTTTGGGGGTGATCAATGATGGGTTATATTGGTGGGTGAAGTAACATCTTTTTTTAGGTGGGTTTTATTAATTTTACTTTTTTTTTTTTTAATAAATAGTACTCATCGTGGTGCAGGTACTGACTAATGGAAGGTTTAGAAGTGTGAAACATAGGGTTTTGGCTGACAGTATGAAATCAAGGGTTTCAATGATATACTTTGGGGGACCACCTTTGAGTGAAAAGATGTCACCTTTACCCTCTGTGATGAAAGAAGGAGAAGAAAGTTTGTACAAGGAGTTCACATGGTGTGAATACAAAATGTCTGCTTACAAGACAAGGTTGGCTGATAATAGGCTTGGGCTCTTTGAGAAAACTGCAGGCCAATGAGTGGTCAAATACCCTTTTTTGGGAAAAACTAGGGTTTTTGTCAAAGCTGAAAATAGGTTTGAAAAAGTTGACTCAACTTGCCATAGATGGAAAACAAATAGGTTGATCTTTTCAATTTCTTTATTTCATCATTTCCCCACCTTTTTTTTTTTTTTTTGTTGCTGGTTTAAATGTATCAACAACCACCCTTCTACCATTAATGCAAGTTTATCATCATCATGTCATTAAGTATATTATTATAAATAAAAAAAAAAACTATGTGAAATTTCCTTAAATGACCCCTGTAACATTGATATGACCAAATGGGTAATTATAATTTATATAGGGTCACTACATCCACCAAAGAGACAGGAATTATTTCTTCACTAATTATAATTTTGGTATTAATACGATCACGTCTCAATTTATCAACAAAGTGACTAGATGAAACCGATAACTTAAATATTTTCTTTAATCATATTACTACGTAAAGCAAAACACGCGTTCTTTCACGGACAAGCCTGACTAAAATTAGTCGGATTTAGTGTTTCTTGGCACCACGCATTCGAATGGGCATGCATCCTCCCACCCAATTAAAGATATATAGTCTTGTTGCAGACTCCTGACCAGTTGCGTGTGTTTACTACATCGAATGAGTAAAAGGGCATGCCTCAAGATTTTCACTGGTCAAGTTTTTTTAATTATCTGTATCACTAACGAGTCCCAAAATATTTTAATGTGGACCGACCAAGATGAGTCCTAAACGGCTGGTGTGAATAGTGGACCGAAAACATATTGGGACAAGTCAAGCTGGGATCAGTTGACGCCCCACCTCAGACAGCCACACCAAAAATTAAAATTTTTAAAATAATAAAAAAAAAATTTTAAAAAAAGAGGTCCCAAATATATATATATATATTTTTTTAAAGTAGATAAAAGGGAGGGCAGTCACTCTCAGAAAGAGTTTGTGTTTGACCAACCAAGTTCAGTTCACTATCTCCCTCAATCCATTCTTTTTGAGATAATTTTATAATTACATCATTCAACTGATTGGGCGGCTGTAGTTTTGATGAGTGGGGCACATTACAATTTCAACAACGATTAACGGCAGTGATGGTGACCATTAAGCTGCCCTTTCTAATAACCTAACTCTGAGTGGGGACAGCTCTTCTTTTTCTTTGGGCTATCCATACACAATAAATGGAGGTGCCCCCATTTCTCCATGATTGTCAGTGATGCATTCAAAAGTTTCAAACACTTGACCAGTTGACCGACATTCTTTTTTTTAATTACAAAAAATCATCTTAATGTTTGACATTTTTTCCACGTGATAAAAATAAGTCTATCATAAAATCATCTTAAAAAGTTTCGCTAATTTTCCCTTAAAAAAATAATCAGGTATAGGG